>OX155960.1:33739498-34339498 GCA_944548615.1 Micropterix aruncella | reverse complement strand
TGGTATGCGGACTTGGTAAGTTGTAGGGTTTGCTTTGCTGCGTTTCGCGAGTTTGTGGATCACTGGGTGTCCCTCTGGGAGGATCTGAGGCAGAGGGGCTATCCTCCTCCGGGGGAGGGCCCCCCCTCTTAGCGGTGCGAGCCATGGGCTGCTTCATCATCCGAAGTCGCCCGTACTGTATCGTCCCTAATCGCCCCTGTGGGTGCGTGCCCTTTCACAGGATCCCGGTCGTCGACGTCTCCGACGGCGCCCCTGCCGTTTGCTGCCCGTTTTTATTTATTTTATTTTTTTCGACACGCCGCATGGAGCATACCTTCCACCGCCTCATCATTGAAATAAAAAATAATATATTATACTAAATAAATAATAAAATATGTTACCGCTTAGTCGCCTAGTTTAGTTTAGTAATTAAGTAATAATTGTAAATATTTTGAAGTATAAATAAACGGTTTACGGGGTGCCGGCGGGGGCTGAAGCCCGGAGAATCCTTCCTAAGTTCTCCGTTCGCTCACCCCTCACGCGCTACCCTTCCGGCACGCGTGAGGTTGTCGTTGCATGACATCCTGGGCAGATAAAACGACCCACGTCGTTAGAACTGCCCGGGTGGTGGGCGGGGTTTTCAACCCTCGCCTGTCGCCGCGTAAATATTAAATGTTTCCTATAGAGCGGGGGTGGTTGCGGACCTTACGGCGACTGCTCTTGAAACGACCATCGGCTACCCGATCCTGGGTAAACAGCCGGGCAAATGATGCCGTGGTCCGCGATAGATTCGGTATAAACCGTTTCACTGCTTCGTAAAGGAGAGGACCGTGCAAGCGACCTCGAACTCGTAACCAATCGAGAGACTGGAGTAATCTGGTCGCAATTGGAAGTAAGGGCGTGAGTGTAAGCCCGCTGGGTAATAATCCTGGCTATCTCGCGGTTAAGGCATTGGCCTCTTACGGGTTTGTGGCGGAGCTTGACTGTGAACTGTTTTGTCAAAGTCGTCTACGCTCACTCCAGGGAGATAGAACGACTAATCGTTAAAACTTCCTGAAGTGACGGGCTCCCCGTTGTAGTTCACAACTCTAGTAGTAGTGGAAAACACTGTATTTAGTGTAAATAAATTCACTGCCAACCCAGTCGCTAAACTTTGCTAAACATCTTTATTTTTATTGTAATTACACTATTTATTGCAATTCTCGCAATCGCCCAACTGAGCTTTTACATTGGGGGTTCGCGTACTCCTGGGGGTACGCGTACCACTAATTGGGAAGCACTGTCCTAGAGGGACCCAAGCAATTCCTCATCAGTCGGAGTTGGGATCTTACAATAGCTCTTGTCAATGGTAGTATAGCTCCAGTATGTCAGCTTCCTTGCTCCCCTGAGTTAAACGGAAGCTAAACCACAACTGCATTAGACTTCGGATAACCTGAGACTTTCGAAAGCATCTCAATTTTCCCCATTTTAGTTTCCTTTGTTTGTGAACGCAGACATCACCGGAGTGCTGCCGCACTGCAATATGCGCTGCGATCTGGAGCCATGCAAGAACGGAGGAGTATGTACTGAAGATTTCCGCAACCAGGAGAGCAGCTGCGACTGCGAATTCACCAGCTACTTTGGCGAGTTTTGCATGGAGGAGAAGGGCGCTGACTTCAGCGGCGAGAGCGTACTACAGAGGAAGTTCATCCTGGAAGGACCCGTAGAAAAGGTAAACCTCGAAAATATGTAGCAAAGCTATACCAAGCAATTCCGGTCTCAGCCGTAATCAGAAATACATGCGGAAAACAGACTACGCTGGGTGACCGTTCAGATATTGATAAAAAGGGAACGAGAAACCTGACATGCCGACCAACGAAAAAAAAGAATTATTGAACCTATGACAGGTTCAATAATTCTTTGACAAAAATGTAAAATAGCTTTATTAAATAAAACACAGAATGAAATTAAATGAATTTTCAACCGATAAACACAACGCACAAATGTACTTAGGCAGTGTTAAATCAATCGACAATAATAATTAAATATCATAATTGTTATCAATCTAGCTAGGAAGGGCTGGGGCGACTACCTGCTCTAATGGGAGAGGACCGTTATTACTTTTATCCAGTAGCACGTGTTTCACTATAATGCTTTTAATACAATATGATTGTATATGCTTTTAACCTTTCGGGAGCCAGTCATTTCACGCAAATTTTTCAAAGCCCTCGAAAATTTATTTGTAGGAGGCGTGTGCAAGCATGCTAATATATAATGTTGGCTTATGCAATGGCAGGCTTCAATAACAAGCTTTTACCGCAGTGGAGGGAGAAATAGAGCCGATAATTGAATAAATACGGATATAATACGGATAATACGAAAAACGCCGATCGGCCTGCGTTGCCACCCAATGTCGTGTAAACAGAAAACTGCATTGGATTTACTTCAAAAATGTTACAAATCTAGGACTCTACGCTGAAATTATATGGTAACAATAGATAGTTACTTTTAAAAAACCGTTTATTTCAGGTGAAAACTCAACTATCCTTCTCCAGCAGCGATTTAAGGCAAAAGAACACAGTGCTCCTTCTCCTGCAAACGGAAAATCGGTAATTAGCAATAATTTAAATGAGCAAAGAGTGAATGACAACTATTTTACAATTAATTGAATTGGAAATTTAGCTAAAACCATTTCCCAGAAGATATCCCCCAACATACTGAAAAATACCATGTAAATTCAGTTTAGCGGAAATTTCCAATTTCGAAAGGCAAAATTTAGTCGCTCCCTTTAGAAATGTTCTAAATTTGTATGCAACACCGGAGCATTTCCGATCAAATTATAATATTCCGTGGACAACCGCCATACACAGTACACTGAGAAAAATATTGGATTTCTTCCAAAATTACCTTTTTGTTATTACGGCTTTATACGGAATAATGATGTTTCAATCGGTAATGTTGTTACTTACAAGCAATTTTCTTGAAACTCTATTACTCGATTATATGTTTCAGCATGCTCCGTACGAGTAATACGAAAATAACGGTATAATCTAGCTTCAACATGGTTCTTGTAACTGACTATAACCTTACGTATGTAATAACATGCTGCCATGGTAAAAGCAATATCTCTTTGTGTGCTGTAATGAATGTGCGGTGACCATCGATATAATATTAGTATATCGATGCAGGACTCGGACCCACGTCAGTAGGTACCTACTACTCAAAAAACAAAGGCAGTATATTTCGTATGCCCAGATACAGGCTGTTCGGTCTAGTTGGGCATTCGCCTAGAATGATCGTATAGGTTGTGTTCATTTCCTATTGCCTTTATAAAAAGTTACAAATTATATCTGTACGATCACACTGTTAACCCTCTACCTTTAGGGAGCTAATGGGCCCTTGCTGAGTTGGCCACGAAGACCCATTCTGTTTCAGGGTCGGTCATACTCACGGGTCAACACCCATCCGATGGCCTCCACGCATGGGGTGCGAGCCTGGGTAGGACACTGGGTCAACCAGTCTCCCCTGGGAACAATCCTCTGGTGCTCCTGGACGGTCTGCGCACCGAGCGGCGCAAGCCAATCGATTGTGCTCTCCGACTAACAATCGGGGGAGTCTGGGAACTGTATTGTTTCCTATAGAGCGGGGGCAGTTGTCTACTTTACGGCGACTGCTCTTGAAATGACCATTGGCCATCCGATCCCGGTTCAGAGTCGGGCAAAGGACGCCTTGGTCCGCGACAGATTCGGTGCACTCCGTTTCACCGCTTCGTAAGGGAGAGGACCGCGCAAGCGACCTCGAACTCGGAACCAATCGAGAGACCGGAGAAATCTGGTCACAATTGGAAGTGAGGGCGCGAGTATCTCGAGCCCGCCGGGTTTATTCCTGGCTCACTCGCGGTAAGGCGTTGGACTCTCACGGGTTGTGACGTAGCTGGACGTAGAATGTACCGTCCAAAGTCTTCTACGTTCACTGCAGGGCGACAGAACGACTAATCGTTAAAACGTCCTGTGGTGACGGGCTCGCCCGTTGTAGTTGACACCGCAAGATGTTAACCCTCTACCAGGATGTAACAAATAAATAAATAAATTATTAGCTAGATATGCCCTCAGATACAAATAAGTTGGTTCCACATACTTTTTTCTCGTAAATCATGTGACAGAGAGAGCAATAAATTGAACAGTATGCGAGAGAATAGCGCGCCAATATTCTTCACGGCAGCTCTTCACCGGAAACGGTCTGCTGTCTGCCAGCGGACTGCGACCAAACTACTACTGGCCGGCTTTCAGTAGTGGTTTTGAAGTGGTCATTTTCGAGCGTGAAAGACCCATCTAGGGAATCATATATCGATGGCGGTGCGATATTGATACATACGTACGGACACAGTATGTTATGTACGCAATCCCTTTTGAAACATGCTTATTTCTGTGTATTACAGCGTTATATTTTTCTCAGTGTATACCTTATTATACTATAATATAGTCTTATCAATGATGAAGGTTGGCATACTTTTTTTTATAGGCGCAGTTATTACTTGCTGGTTGCTATCACACCCGATGGTCATTTGAAATTTGAAGAAGATAGAGAAGGCTCAACATATGGAGCGGACATTAAAGATAGAAATTTCTTAAATGGTGAGTAATTTTATTTCTATTCTTATTATAAGGGATCCTGCAGTCATTCCAACTGTCATGGATAAACGCGTTGGCGCCAAATTTGTTATCATATTGTCCGGCTTCATTAATTCATATTTATTTCTAAAACTATGGTTGCCACACCGATGGTCCGGCGCCAGGTAATGTAAAATATCATACCTGGCAGCATGAGCCAGGCTGATTCAGGCCTGCAGAAGAAGAAAAATATATTACAACCCTTCGTGTGAAACACAGATAACAAAATAGTCATTAAAATGGCCAAGAAGGTGATAATCTTTTTAGAGGGGTGCCCGGAAACTCAATAAAAGATCACACAGTACTGAATATATTTAAAAACTACTGCCAACTTGCCACTAGGATGATCGAAGATACTTCATGTTACCAGACTTGGACTAGGTAGAATGAAAATGGGTGAGCAAAACGTTTTGCAGGTGGCGTCAACCAACGGTGACCGATCCTAAAAGGTGTAAAGTAAATGACGCACTTGCCGAGCGAGCATTTGAACGAATCTCTATGTGCGAGGAGTGAGAGAGAACATAGATAACTTAGTATAATGTAACTGAAGAAGAATAAAGAAAACATGGACGTTTGACGGATAGGCAGTGTTGCCAAATTATTAGCACATTTTCCAGCTATAATACAGTTAAAACCGGAAACATGGTAATCTCCTTCATATGTTCCTAGAATCATTAATATTATATACCATATTGAAGATATAGGAATTTTAAGTTATGGCGAGATTTCTTTTCGGTCTTTAAACACAATATGGCTGTAAACGTGCCACTCATCCAGTCGAGTGAGCAATTGTCATATATACTTAAATATACTGCAGCAAGGGCCTCAAGAGGCTCAAATAGCTTAGGGCCTTACCAAGTCTAAATCCGGTACTGCAGTCATCTAGCAGCACTGCGGCAGTCTCGTTCAAACGCGGTATATCCCTCACTTGACGCCTATCAGGAACAGTGGCCGCTGTGCCCTCTAGAGGGAGAAAATGGCAATGAACATCCCCATTCTGTGAAAATTACTTCAGCACAGAATAAGGATTTAATTTATCCCTGAGATCATTGTCTTAGGTTTGGAAAAGTCATATCATTCTTCATTCCAGTATGCCGTTAAAATTGACAACTTTGTTATAGGATCTTTTTTTATATACACAAAAAACAATACAGAATTAATACATTAGATATATCACTTAAACCAGGTCTGGTTCGTATGTGATATAGAAAGCGAAACGAAAATCTAATTAGGTGAAGTAAACTGATTACCTAGCTTATACGGAGTATCCGATTGATGTGCATCTCAAAACCTACATAGCAGGCATATTATGGCGTCGAAGCGTTGCCATAGCGTTGCACTCAGTGTATATTTACAAGTCCCGCGCATGCGCGACTAAACAATGATAGAAGGGGGGGGCATATGCAGCTTTCTCTTTCTATTCCTCTATCGATTCCTCAGACTGGTCTTGTGGTCTATTCTGTCTATGATCGAGAGTGATAGAGACGATATAGCGTATACGATATTTTCTCCATCGATGCAAAAATCAACCATGGTTCACATTCCTGCCTTAAAATAAGTCTCCTCTTTCTGATTAAAACTACTTCTTCCATTACAAAAAAATCGGTTGTATCACCCAAGACTCTCCCGGCAAGTAGCCAAGGATTGATTTCATTTGAATAATAATTTCATAAATAAAATCGATGAGTGCCCTCTCTCGGCCGGCGGTCGAACCCGGTTTGGTGCCATTGCGGCACTTCAGGCTGCACAGTTCATTTCTCGGCTAGCCTCAAACGGCTCACCTTTAATATTTGATTAAAATATATGGCGGAACTTAAATATTATTAGTGCAGCGTGTATATTAGATATTCCAACCATAATTTCACAACGTGGTTTTGGCCCAACAAGGCATCCTCCAACCAAGTCTATAAGTTCAATATTTTGAGGGTGGTGTATGTCTAGTGCGCCCCCCCCCCCCCTCTCTGGTGGACCGATTTCAACCACAATCTTCTCAACGATGCCATGGCCAAATGATGCTCGCATACCAAATTTCAGCTCAATCGGATTGAGCGTTTGGGTGCTATCGTGGACAGACAGACTTCAATCTGGAAATGGTCTTAATCGTCTAAGTGGGGCTCAAAATGGATACAATGGAACCTCTCATAACGAGCACCTCTCATAACGAGTAATTCGCATAACGAGCAAAAAAAATTGAAAAATTGCTCCTTTAACAAGCTACATTTCGCATAACGAGTGACACAGAAAGGGGAAGTACCTACTTAACGTCACTCACTATGGACAACGCATCCGCCTATCCTACAGGCCTACAAGATGATATCCTTAAAGAGTTTGATTTCATCAAGATCTAGTTTCGGCCTCCCAACACCACTCCGTTACTCCAGCCTATGGACCGGCAGGTTATTTCTAACTTTAATAAACTACTCTAAAACACTCTTCGAGCGTTGTTTTGAGGTAACCAAAGGGACAAATCTCACTCTCAGAGAGTATTGGAAAGATCACTTTCACATCGTTGCTCAAGTCTTCTGCTGCAGAAAGTAAAAGTCCTTTTGATATGGCCCGCTTACATACTTATATTATTTCCAGGTTTACGACATTCCGTCTACTATATACGAAATGGTTCTGAAGCGAGATTGCTCATAGACCGCGTCGAAGTCCAACTGGTGCAAATGACATCACAAAATTTAGTAAGCACGGCAGATCCGGGTGCAAACGAATTACAAATCGGCGGGCTCAATACGACAGACCCCAGATTTGCCATCTATAAAGGATATAGTGGCTGTCTTTCGAGTGAGTTTCAACTTTTTACCTTAGCATATAATTATATAGTAATTGACCAACACTGAAGTTCAAAATGTACTGAACAAATTGAACAAGTCATTCAGGAAGGTCTGAAAATGAAGGTAAGGTGTCATGAAATTCAAATTTGTATAGCCCACCCTAGTCCCAGTTGGGTGACAGAATCAAATAAGCAAAAGGTTAAGGTTTTGCCATTCGGTTCCTGTAATTTTTAAGTAAATCAATGTTTTATAGTAATTAATTCCTAAATAAATAAATAAAATAAAAAAATGTTAATAATAGTAAAAACACATTTTAAAAAACAAGCTTTTATTTAAATTCTCTGTCCTTAGTACAGCAGCCATGTCATAGTGGAACTTAGAACTGGCTTCATAATTGAATGCTATACAGAATTTCGTGTTTGTGATGTTGACCGTTGAGAAGACCTTTCGTTGAAAGCCAACCCTGGGTGCAGCAGCCCTTTTGAGGTAAAACTTAGAACGGGCTATCATATTTGAATGCGTATACAAAATTTCGTGACTGTACTGTTGACCGTTGAGGAGTCCCCTCGTCGGTAACCAACCCTAAGCTCAGCAGCCATGTCATGATGGAACTTATAACGGGCTGTCACAACTGAATGTGTATACAACATTTCGTGCTGTGCTGTTGACCGTTGAGGAGTCCCCTCGTCAGGAGCCAATCCTGGGTGCAGAATCAGGTTATGCTTACCATAAAAATGCATTGTCATCATAATTAGACCAACATGTAAAATTTCAAATTCATAGGATAAGAAAAAGTGGTTCTAATTTTGCTTGCAAGATTTGACCTAAACAAACTTACTGACAAACATTGCAAGGTATATAAAAGCTTGTAAAAATAAAACCCGTTAAAATAAGATATAAATATTTAATAAAACAATAAACAGACTAATTAAATATTTTGATGCAAACAATAATCTTAGTAATATGTAGCGTTTATTACAACTAGAGCTGTCAACTACAGCGGGAGAACCCGTCACCTCAGGAAGTTTTAACGAAATTTGATCGTTCTGTCTCCTGTGAGGTGAGCGCAGAAGACTTAGGACAAAAACAGTCCACGGTCAAGCTCCGCCACACGCCCGTAAGAGGCCAACGCCTTATCCGCGAGATAGCCAGGTTTGTTAACCAGCGGGCCGACACTCTCGCCCTTACTACCAGTTGCAACCAGATTACTCTGGTCTCCCGACTGGGTACGAGCTCAGATCGCTTGCGCGGTCCTCTCCCTTACGAAACGGTGTAAACCGAATCTATCGCTGACAGCGGCATCCTTTGCCCGGCTGTTCACCCGGTATTGAGTAGCCAATCGGTCGTTTTAAGAGCAGTTGCCGTAAGGTTAACAACTATTCCCGCTCAATAGGAAACAAGGTCGTTTCCAGACTCCTCCGGCTCTCAGTCAGAATGCACAATCGATTGGCTGACGCCGCACAGTGCGCAAACTGTCCAGGAGTGTCGAAGTTTGATTCCTAGGGGAAACTGGCCCGCAGGCCAGTTTTACCCGGGCTGACACTTCTGCATGGAGGCTGCCGGATGGGTGTTGACCCGTGAGTTTGTCCAACCCATCCGGCAGTTAGGCCACTATACACATGAGTCTTAGTGGCCTAACTGCAACAGGGACCTTTAGCTCCCGGTTACTTCAGTACAGAACATGGATTTAATTTATCTCTGAGTCTATTGCCTTAGGTTTGGAAGTCATATCATTCTTCATTTCGAAACTCTTCCAGTATGCCAGATTGTCAACTTTGTTACAGGATCTAATTAAGTGAAGCACTCTGTTTGCCTAGCTTATACATGTGTAGCCGGTGGTCGTTTCAAGAGCAGTCACCGTAAGGTGAACAACTACCCCCGCTCTATAGGAGACAGTATTGTTGCCCGACTCCCCCGACTGTTAGTCAGAATGCACAATCGATTGGCTGATGCAGCACAGTGCGCAAACCGTCCAGGAGCGCCAGAAGATTGACTCCTGGGGGAAACTGGCCATCAGGCCTGAGTTCTACCCGGGCTCGCACTTCATGCGTGGCGGCCGCCGGATGTGTGTTGACCCGTGAGTGTGACCGACCCTGAACAAATGGGTCTGCGTAGCCAACTCCAACAGGGTCCGTTAGCTCCATAGCATTCATTACATAGGGTACGAATTGCTCAATGCCATGCTACGTTTTTACAGCTAGGATTTTTTTGGTAAACATTATTAAGAGAGTAACTATCTGTGCCGACTAATATTAACCAATGCTTCTGCAGTTCATTCACAGGCTACAGGATGAGCTTTTTATTAGCGACATCCTTGTAGTGGATGAATCAGTACGAGCACACTGAGATAAATATAACAATGGATAATACACGTAAATACACAAATTTCAACAAGAATTACGTATATAACTCGGACTGTGGTCCATACGTATGAATTAAAATGAAGCGTAACGGTCTTTGCGTGACGGTAGTTTAATTCAACAAAATTACGATTGAGACATCGTAATTCGGTATTCTGTGCGAACTTAATAGTTTGCAAATAGTAATCTATGCAAACTTAATAGTTTCAGTTAGTTCACTATTTGCATTCATCAATAATTCTTCCATATCTTTACTGGTAATAATTAAACTCAAGTCATCGTCAAACATTTTTACATTTATACTTTAAAATACATTGGTAAATCATTTACATGTACTAATAATCAAAATTAAAAAAAGCAACTCCTAAAATTTTTATAAGTGCAGCAGCCATGTCATGGTGAAACTTAGAACGGGCTATTATAATGAAATGCGTATACAAAATTTCGTATGTGCTGTTGACCATTGAGGAGTTCCCTCGCTGGAAGCCAACCCTGGGTGCCGCAGTCCTGTCTTGGTGAAACTTGGAACAGGCTGTCGTAATTGAATGGATATACAAAGCTTCGTGTCTGTGCTGTTGACCGTTGAGGAGTCCCCTCGTCGGGAGCCAATCCAGGGTGTAGAATCAGGTTATGCTTACCAAAACAAATGCATTGTCATCGTAACTGAACCAACATGTAAATACTTCATATGATAATTTTTAAAGAGTTTCCTCAATTCCCCATGGATCACATCATTAGAACAGGATTTTGATAAAAATGGGGCCAATCTGGAAGTAGGTATATCCTTTCAAATAAGACAAAGAATTTTTCAAATCGGTTCATAAATAACGGAGTTCTGAGATAACAAACATTTTTAAAAAAAACAACCTAATTTATAACCGCCTCCTTTTTTTAAAGTCGGTTAAAAATAGAATAGGGCCCAAAATGGAATCCTATGAATCTCGAAGTTTGTTAATTTTCTAATGTTTGACAGTATTGACAAGAGATTTAACAGTATTTTCTGATGTTTTGGTTATGGCAATGCATATCAAAACCAACTATTAAAATGATTTCAGAGCAACACCCTTACTACCTACACTAAATGCACCAAAAAGCAACCGTAAATTTTACAAATCACCGAAATCGAGATCATGATTCACTAATAAGTTAAGTCAATTCATTCAATAATATTGCCATTCCTTTGAATGAAATTCCAATAGAAAATGGGCCATAAACAACAAAGGACTCCAGGGTCAGGTGTTAAGCTCTCCCCTGTAAGGCCAATCACAGTACAGTAAATCCGTAACTTTTATTTCCAGATTTATACCTAGAAGTGAACCAATACAGTATGAAACCGCTCGAAGAGTACATGCTGTTCACGAAAAATGGAGCGGAGAAAATTAATGTGACAAATTCACAAGGAGTCCGCAGCGCCCAATGCTCGACGCTCTTTGAGCAGTTCCACTGGCCAGTTGACGATATTCATGGCCATATACATAACGGAAGTCTCGGCACCGACAAGACCTGGGTGGAAGATCCGCCGATTCGAATACCCTACAAGTCTCTATACTCGGAAGTATCGACCGAAGAAGAGGGTCCTAATATTATATTCATCGTTCTGGTGACGGTGTTTGTGGTAGTCATGTTAGGATGCATTTATGAGGTATGTCTTTTGGAACATCAGTTATATGAAATGGAGGAATATTTTCTATGAAGCTAAATATCAGTCCACAAAACATGATATTGTTGCATCTGCAAATAACAATACCTACAAAGCTATATTTTTAGGGTTTTGAGATTATTGCCTATTCTAGAAAATAATTTTCTGCTCTGTCGCCCTGTAAAATCCATTTATTTTGTGATTCTATTCTATTCTATTCTATGTAATTCTATCTTGGAGATGCAAAAATAGCTTTAAATTTTCAATCGACCTTCTGTAATTAGACGAGAAATGCATGCCTGTGGTTTTTTTTTAATTGAGAAGGAGATTGTTCTGATTAAACCAATTGCATACGGTATTTAAAGCATTATTAGCGTTATGATTTAGGTCAAGAATATTTTTATCACTAATTAAAAAACTAGTGTCATCCGCATATAGGATTGTAAGGACATTTTGGGGTAACGAATTTCCAATATCATTAATAAAGAAAAGAAAAAGTAAAAGACCAAGGATCGAGCCCTGTGGGACCCCACAATATATTTTTTTCGATGTTGATCTCGATCCCTCTATATCAACAACTTGTGTGCGATTTGATAGATATGATTTTATAAGATCATGCACATTACCTCGTATGCCATAGCTGTTTAACTTATGTAAGAGAATGGAATGATCAACCGAGTCGAATGCTCTGGATAGATCGCAAAAGATAGCCAGGGGGTGTAAGGAATCTGTAAGTGCGTCATGCATTCAGTTTATTAGCTCTGAGATAGCCATTAGTAGTAGTAGTAGATGTAGTGGGGGGCTTGTTTCCAGCCCTTGATGTCACCTAGATCTGTAAGGTCTTTTGTAACTACCCACTGTGTGATTAGGTCAGTGGTCAGCTAGTAGCCCGGTACTTCTTACCAGTCCAAGCAGGTCACTGACCTTCAAGTTGGGCAGATCGCTGGGTTCGAGAAAGGCTCGTCCCAGTAAACTGTGTCTTTTGGCGGCGAGCCCTGGACAGCGACCAACAATGTGTATGCTGTCTTCAGGTTCCTCGCCGCATATTCGGCAATCCTTGCTCTCAGTCAAACCAAGGTTGAATAGATGAGCTCTAAGGGTCATGTGTCCGGTGAGGAGACCGATAGTGGTTCTAAGGTTCTTCTTGCTCATGTCAAGTAGGGCCTTGGTTTTCTTCTGTAGTGGATAGCCATAGTCGTAGACATATTTCTCCGAAAGCCAAATTGGCATTTACTAAAAATATTAAATTTGATCGCAGTCATATAGTCGATTTAATATTATTTTTTTTAAGAATTTTCGAGATTGCTGGAAGTAACGAAATAGGCCTATAATTTTCCGGGTCGGTTTTATCGCCTTTCTTATGTACAGGCAGGATTTTAGCAATCTTCATTAAATCTGGAAAAACTGCTTTTTTAATACAGTTGTTAAATATATCAATTAGCGTTTTTGAGATTGCCGGTGCAATACTTTTTATTAACTTAACAGAGTGAGCAAAGATGTCAGAGGAAGATTTCGACTTTAACGATTTGAGGCTCTTGTCAAATTCATGTGGTGTTATTAAATATAGGAAGATTGACGCTGGAGTTTCCGGGACAGCTGCTATGGGGAGCTAATCCTATTTGAGCTAACAATTTTGACAGCATTTATAAAAAAATCGTTAAAAATATTGGATGTTGATACCGAGTCACAATATTTTCACATTTATACTTACCGCTAGATGGCGCAACGCGCTCAGCAAAAATTCGCCAGCGCGCTTAACGCTAACCAAAGGGGTTCGTCGAGACGAAGCCCTCTGCCCCCTCCTCGCACCCTCTTCCCGCAATGCCCTGTAGCTCGAGAGCAAAGTTACTGTTTGGTATACTGTGCTAGGGGTGAGTGGCCGAACCACATCCAATCGCAGTAATCGAAAAGTGTCTGCGTCAGTAATAGGGCTGCAAATTAAGTGAATGTGGATTTAGCTAAAATCTGTGGAAGATAACATTTACATATTCCTGAAATAAATAGATATAAAGATTGTAATAAAACACTTCCATAGAAGTAATCAATGTTTCTTAAACTCCATTTCATAAATGCTCGGGGAACTCCGCTAAATTGCTGAATATTTTCTTAACAATATGATAAGACAGTCATTGTCGTAGCCAAAAAGTAGGTCGACTGGACTTTACTTACAACAAAACAATTACTCTATTTCAAACTATTAACCATCTTTGGTTTGTTTTTCTATACATTCACCTGAACGTTTTTATCAATTATGAGCCTCCTGATTCATGTCCATTACTATGCGTATAATATTACACTATAAAATCATTGGTATAATTAAATAATCTAGAGCAGCGGTTCCCAAAGCGTGGGTCGCGACACACCGGTGGGTTGCGAGTCGATTCCAGGCGGGTCGCTACACAACGTATGAACGTAGGGTATAATATGGCATATAGACGACGAGATAGATCGATGATTTTCTAAGTGTACTTAGGATACCTACAGACAATGTAATAAAATAAAATAAAGATAGCACTTGAAAAGATTAGAATATAAAATTTGCATCCTTGCAACAACGCGGGAAGATGAAATAGGCGCGTGTCTAGCCTCGCCTGGCTCGCCCCGGCGCAGGCCGGCGGCCCTCGCCCATCGAGTGGCGCGCGCACCGCTCCTGCCGGTGCGCATTTACGCATCGCATTTATTTCTTTTCGCTATTTGCTAAATACGACGGATAAGTGTGCTAGTAATTTTTTTTTTTTTATGTTGTCACACATTACAATTTCTTACAAAATAAAGACTTACTTATGATACTTACGAATGAATTGTTTATTTTTTACATCAAACCACTCACTAACTTTTCTAAAAAAGTTCTCGTTGGGTCGCAAAATATTGTGATTTTAAAAAGTGGGTCGCAACATCGATAAGTTTGGGAACCTCGATCTAGAGAATACTTTTGCAAACTAGAAGGCGGAAGCTACAATTTTTAACTATGCATATTTTGAAAAGTGATTAAATATATTTATTTTCTTTTGGACAATATAGGTATGGAGAAGCAACAAAGCCCATAAGGAGAGAATCGAACGAGAGACCGATGAAAGCATTATGAGAAGCAAAGAACAGGCAACGAAAATGATGGAAACGCCGGGTGTGGGTCTAAGAGTATCTTATCGACAGGTAGAACATCTTATTGCTAAAACAAATATAAGTAATGTAAAATGCATAAATGTTTGTTTCTTCCGATCAGCTCAACGAGGAGGACACCCCGAAGAAACCTTCGGTTATTCTGAACGGTCAGAATAAACAGCCAGTGGTGAAAACTAATGGGGTGCATCTATCGACCGATTCTCAGACACCCGATGAGCAAACTGTGCCAATAGTGGTAGTGAATAGCGTCAGTTCTGATTCGGAGGGCAGTACGACGCCTCCACCGACAAAACGAAATCGGCGGATAGGATTTAGTATGTATTTATTTTTTCTAAAGATCGCCCAATATACAGCGATTATGAACTCTGTCGAGACCTCAGAAAAATATCCAAAATGGGTGTACATGCGAAAAAATAGGCGGGGTCAATTTTGTAGGGTTTGACCAATAAAAATCCAGCGTTGACGAAGCGTCAAGCGCAGATTCTACATCCGCTCGCACCGGCTACTAGGCGCATACTAAATGCTCTATCGCAGCGCTAGAACAGAGCAACTATCTTTACGCAGTAACGCAGTGGTGGTATAAAGGTGTTAATGGCAAAGCATATTTAGTGTAACTCTCAGAGCGCTCTCACGTTTTAATTAATTGTAATTAATTTAGGGCCTAAATAAAAAATGTGGCTAAGTGCTGCCCTAGAGAATTAACCAGTCAATATTATGAAATTATAATAAAACACGCTCACCGCTTACATTGTAGGAGTAAACGCGGCTGAAAGTTTTCGAAGTCAGTTTAAAGCCCTAATGTCCAAGGCAATGAGCAACTTTTGTGAGTCCAAATTTTAAATTGGTTCCTTATCGAGAGATTCACTTAGAAACTTTTTTTAATTAATGCTTATATTTTTCAAAAAACTCATAAAACTAAAATTCTTAAGATATGGTTGTTCCCAGGTATGTCGCCTTAAGTAAACTCTTGTTTTAAGTCGCTGTTAAGAAGCTGTTAAATAATAGACTGCATCATCCGTGTCTTAACGCCAACTCGATTGATCTATTTTCCATTTCATTTCCATCAAATGATTTTATTAGTTCGTCATTGATTATAGCGGCCTTATCGTTCTTTGGAGTTTAGATGGGGCGCTGGCGCAACTATTCCAGTGACTTTTTTGATATCTGACACATCCGGATAAATACAATAGAATAGTTTGGACTGAGCAAAGGTTTGGCGGAATACTGATCTTTCCGTGGAATTCTAGTAAATTTCCATCACCTGCACCTGAGTTTTTTATTAGTGACATCCTTGTAGTGTGTGAACAGTACAAGCAAACAAACCTTCAATAAAATAAACTTTTGAAAAAATAAAAAATATTTTTTTTTTGTAAATTTGAACTTGAATTTTAAATAAAAGTTTGATAAGCGTTGAACGCACTGCGCCATCTAGCGGTAGGTAAAATATCGAGAATATTGTTGTATAATAAAAGGGTTGTATAATAAAAGCATTACATTGATGTTATTAAAATTCCTGCATGTACTTCTCACAGCTAGGGAGCTAATGGGCGCTATGGGCCCTTGCTGAGTTGGCCACATTCTGTTCAGGCTTGGTCACACTCACGGGTCAACACCCAACCGGCGGCCTCCATGCATGAAGTGCGAGCCCGGGCAGGACTCTGGCCTTAGGGCTAGTTTCCCCTAGGAGTCAACCTCCTGGCGCTCCTGGACGGTCTGCGCACCGTGCGGCGTAAGCCAATCGACTGTGCACTCCGACTAACAGTCGGGGGAGTCTGGAAGCAGTACTGTTTCCTATAGAGCGGGGGTTGTTGCGGACCTTACGGCGACTGCTCTTGAAACGACCATCGGCTACCCGATCCTGGGTGAACAGCCGGGCAAAGGATGTCGTGGTCCGCGATAGATTCGGTTTACACCGTCTCACCGCTTCGTAAGGGAGAGGACCGTGCAAGCGACCTCGAACTCGTAACCAGTCGAGAGACCGGAGTAATCTCGTTGCAATTGGAAGTAAGGGCGTGAGTGAGTAACATACCTGGTTATCTCGCGGATAAGGTGTTGGCCTCTTACGGGCATGTGGTGGAGCTTGACGGTGGACTGTTTTGTCCAAGTCTTCTGCGCTCACTTCACAGGAGATAGAACGACCAATCGTTAAAACTTCCTGAGGTGACGGGTTCAAACGTTGTAGTTGACAACTCTATTTGTACTTCTCACACAACCCAACATCGCTACTCCAACATATGAGCATGAACCTTCTTCTTCTTTTTTTTCTGGTGCCATGTCCACTACTGAAAGTTGGCTATCATATTGGCTATAACAACTTTATTGGCCGCTGCTCAAAACAAGGATGTGGTAGATTTCTTAAACCGGTCCCAAATATTACGAAGTCAAGATTCATCGTACCGGACATCTTCTGGCTATTTTGTCTTGAATTATTAGATGCATAATGTTGTACCTTTCGGGATGACGCATGCCATGAGCAAGTATTGAGTTTGCGGGACTTGATTGTCATTCTATGTTATTCTCTTGATACTTCTACGTTCTTGCTAAAACACTTTTAAGAATCTTCGTTCCTGGCTCTTGCCAACCCAGCTTTATACGTAGTACAATCCGATAGGCCCACATTTCGAAAGCTTCAACAAAGTGCCTGTAAGTGTCCAGCTTCCCATCCCATATTAATAATGGATTTCAACACTTCTGGATTTTTAAATGTGGATCCCAGTTGTTCGAATTGCAGCCCAGGCAAATGCGTATTGAATATAACTCCCAGAGCATTTACATCAAAAATTCTGATTAGACTGCTACTTATAACACAAATGTGCTTAATCGGTTGCTTTGCACTTGAAATTGTAAGAGTAAAACATTGTATGTAAAAATTTTATTTTCGAGGCCTCAGTTGTGGAGGTAACTAATGTCAATTTGATGTTACTGTTAATTCACCTACATTAATTGCTTGTGATTTCTACAGCTAATCCGACCGACAAGGAGCTTTCATGGGAGCCCCTGAACGAATCAACAGAACTGCTCGCCCCCGAATCAGACCTGTACGATCACAACGAGAATGAAAATGAAGACCTGAAAGACGGCAGTTTAAAACTGGACGATAAGCCAGTGCCGGTAAGAAAACGAGCGCCGCTCTCATCAATAAGCGAATGTGCATTAGACCGACTCGACTTTGGGAAGACGACAAGGAGCTACGAGAGATTCGATGATGATTTTTGATTGTTGATACGCTTCATGCCGCTAAATTCTCGCTCCGATCGCATGAATCACTACATCGCATCGCACCGCACACGCAAACCGCTTTGCTTTCACAGCTTTCACTTATTATTTAATTTGTCATGAAAAAAGGTGATGGGCATTGCAATACACTGAAGATTGTACGCCTGTTAGCCCTTTTTAAGTCGCAGTCTAGTCTCAAATATAAATATTCTTACTGCATTTAATGTAAAGAATAATAAATAATATTTGTAATTAACTATATAATATTGTTTTAAGAATAAATAAAATAAACTATGATGACATTAAATTCTATGACGTCTACAATGTGAGGATATTTACGAATCTACAAATGTATATTTTAGATGTAGTAACGTTCTTTGCAAATGTAGAAATACTTGTGCATGAAAGAATGTTTGTCACCATTGCAATTGTTTATTTTACCATAGTTTGAAATCGTTTTTAAAAACATATCGACAAGTAATACTATATAGCATTTTCAAATAGCTGCAACTAGGCATTTTCTGCTATTCCGTAATGCAAAAAAGGCAAATTGCTTTTTTTTAATCATCGATGCTAATGAAACCGGTGTACAAATATGATCTTTGAAAGTTTATATCGATACTTCACTTCATAAGCTTCAAGCAGTTATGTTTGTATATTTGGCTGTACATCGGTTTGCCCAGGAGTAATATTCGAAAACAAAAGCAATTTGCCTGTTTTGCCTTAAAGAATCACAACAATTGCCTGGTGTCTTAGGACTAAGAAAAATATGCAAAAGATAAATTTTGCAATAATATACAGATTAGATGGCATACCTAATAAACATTTTTTCTAATGGGTTCGATCACATTTCAAGTTTTTAATATTATCCTTCTAGCATACCAAAATCTGTTACCAGATTAATATTATTGGATTAGTAAATTATTAGAGAAGTAAATCATGATTCGCCTTTTACATATTAGATATTAAGAAAATCATCTAGTAAATCATTTGGTCATCATAATACGTTTTTATCGGCCGTTAAAAAATATCAGGTGCGATAACCTGCGTTCCTCCTCTCTATACACTGGAAGGTAATGTTGTAGGACTGGACACCACAGCAGTGGCGGTTCCTTCATACAAGCCGAAGCCGGGCTTGCCGTATCTCTTAAAAATCTTCTTCAAAATATCGCTAAACTAATAAATTAATTTGTGAGCGCCTATTGCTATCTAGCAGGCGCAGATTGCTCCTCGCGACAAAACAGCGTGTGGAGCGATCTGATCTGATATGACAGCGCAACAATTCGCTGCAATCTCGCTGCAAACGAGTTGAGTTCAGCTAGTCAACTCGCTAGCACACATGGGCTTGCAACGGGGCTTTCAAAATCAGTGGTCCTCTCATTCTAACCTATGGCAAATTACGCAAAACAATATATGTATCTATACGACTTTTGTATTGACAATTAAGCCAGGTCGAATGCGAGCGTGTTCCGTATTTAGTTTAGTTTGTTTTGTATAAATGACAAAGCAGATTTTTTATTGTATAATTTCAACTAATTAGTGGTTTTTATTGCCTAAAAAACAATGAAGGAAATTAATTGTCCCTTGTGGTGAGTTCTGTCTTAACTTGATTTCACTCGCTCAAGCAAATAAAACGGCATTTCTTAAAGCCACCGCAGGTAGCGACTGCTGATAAGTATATGTTAAATTCTGTCTAGCAGTAGCATGCCTTCAATATACTTTATGGAATCGACGATACAAGCAGTAAATTTCAAACTTAAGAAAGAGTAAAAAGATAAGTACCACTTTTTTACTAAGAAAAAAAAAACGGTAAAAAAACACAAAAAGGTATGTTGGGCTTACGCCATTCACCAACCCTGGGCACACCTGCACCACAGATGCTGAAATTTTATTTAAATGCCTTTCAGCTTATACTTCTAGACCGAGTGAGGTTACTACTGGTTGCTACTGGTTACTACTGGTTACTACTACCTCGCTCGTTGAAGCTATTCAGAGGTCATTTCATGCCCTTTTGTTACAATGCTCCTTGCACAGCTAGACATATTCTAGCTGGCTGCAAGACCACCTGGCATCAAGGATAGTACACTTACCACCATAACAAAGTCCTTGCTATTATTCGCAAAGTAATTAGCCTCTCAGTGGCTCGTACCAACAAGGGTCTCACAATACCCTCCAAACCCCCAATACAGTTTATGCGGGATGGCTCTAAAGGCAAAAAAACCACTACAATACCTTCCTCAATAATTGGATTCTGGAGGTCGATTCGGTCTCTAAGCAGTATCAATTCCCTGAAAGTCTCATATGCACAGCCTTCCGTCCAGATTATAACTCTTTACTCTTTATCTCGGAAGATAGCCGTCCTTATAGAATTAACTGTTATATAGGAATCAAATATCCCAAAAGACCACGAGTACATTAAATAAATACCATGATCCCCAAATGCCGTCACCAGGGTGAACATTGAAGCTTCACTGTTCACCCTGTGGAAGTTGGCGCTCCTGGCCTGCCAGCCAAATCTCTCGGTAATTTTCATGGCAGCTACAATTGTATTTATCCATTATTATCAACAACAAACATTTTCAGTTAGATAAAATAAATAGTACCAAAGTTAATATGAGCCAAAGTTAAAGTTAATATGGGCCAAAAAATAATATGAACTAAATGTATTACTTGGTTAGCAGGATTATACAATTGATCAGCAACAAAATAATATTGATGAGCTTTATAATATTCATGTGTTTGCATATCACGGTCAAAATCACGGTCAGCTAACAAATGAAAATGAGCTATATTATGTCATTGAAATGCGATTTTATTGCATAAAGCAGCAATGTCAAGTGGCTGTGAGCATTGTCATTCGGCGATTTATTACCGTGAGTTTGACATTTTTGAGTGATTTACATAGTTATTGATACTTCGTGATTAATTCTGCTGTAGAATGGATAATAATGTGATGAAGAAAACGAAGTGCCTGAGTATCAATTGGACAGTAGTAGTGACGAAGAGGCTATGGTAATTTTTCAGTAAATGTCTATAATGTGCAATACCAAAGATGATTGGTTTCATATATAAATCCATCACATCTCTCACATATAAATTACATGTGTTGCTGTAGAAATAGTTTATTAGCAGACTAAAATAAATTTTGCCACTAGCCAAAATTCTATTAAATCTAACGATTTGCCTCTTTATTAACCCCTCAAATGAATGGCGATTAGCTCGGGTTGCCTACGGCAAAATGTATATAAATTTATATTTACATTTACATTTACATAGAGCGGGGTTTACTATAGAGCTATAGCATTACTATAGAGCGGATTACTATAAAGCGGCGCACATTTACATTTATATTTACATTTATATAAATTTATATACATTTTGTATACATTTTGCCAAGGCATCCCTTAGGGACGCCTCACATTTGAGGGGTTAATTATATTGCTATAGCCATAGATTTAAAAGCTGTAATATGAAATCATCCGCTGACCAATCCTGTTTTATTTGCTAACCACGAGTAGCAGCTATATTTGCCAACAGAATACATTTTAAGGCTGACCAAAACCCTAATATTATGCTGACTGTTTAAAAGAAAGGAAAGCCTTAATGATATACTTGCAAGAATTGAACCATCTTGCACTTTCATTTAAATTATGTGTTCTGAAATAATCTTCCTGTTTATATAATGCGCCGTTTGGAGCATGCCGTTCCAGCGTAACGCCTCGAAAATGCATGATTGTTGCATCGAACACGCATGACAAGTAAGTGTCGAACGAAAGCAGTCGATATTTAAATTTAAGTATTGAAACATTGTCTTTTCTACACACTCAGATGGCTCAGCGGCCGCATAGACTCCAAGCCAGAGGGCCGCCAACGTTAACTACACCGTTGCCGTTCAAAATTGACGAACATGGCTCTAACGAACTGCTACCAACAAATTCCTAAAAGGAAGCACCACCCTAGCTTAGTAAAATCTTGTATTTGTTTTGTATATAAAGTATACTATGTATATTAAGCGCCGAATACAATATTATAATTTTTTAAGAATGATGTCGTTTTCAATTATTCATGTTTTTATTTCTAAATCTAATGATCCATTTCATTCCTAAATATCATTAAATGCTTTGTCATATTGATCTAACATTTTTTTAATGGGCTTGTTGATCATATGTTTAAAATAGTTTTCTATACAAAAATAATTTATACCACAGGATTTGCTAACATCATCATTACCTCTACAAATGACATCGAAAAGCAAAGGAAATATAGGTTCGTTTTGTTTTTTTTATATAAATAACCAATTATGATAAAATATAGATTAAGCCCGTTTTCTTTTTTTCAGTTATCCATTTAAGTAATGACCTAAATAAAAGTGACAGCCACACCGAAAGGCCGAGGAAAATAAGAGTCATTCCTGAAAGCATTTTTCCTGGGGTATATAGAAAATTTAAAAATCCAATTTATTATTTAGGAGGACCTCTCATCACATCGCATAGATCCCGCAATAGCTTAGAATCTGTATTGTCCATTGACTGAAAATTAAAGATTCTTTTATATAACATGTCTTTGATTATTTTTTATGTGTTTTAGTGTTTTAATGTGAATGGCTGAATGGAAGATTTTGGATGGATATGGGGAATGGATTTGTAATATAAAACAAATTGTTCTCACTTTATTGGTTTTATTGTATGTACAGGACATTTATTTCTGTTTGAGTGTCTGAACTTAAAGTATCATTATCTCTATTATAAAAAGACAAATATCGTAATTTAAAAAAACCAGCGACTGCCAAAAAATAAATTTACCGTACGGTAATATAAAGGCAGTCACCATGCCATTGGCTGCAGTGCTGTTAAATGAATTTCAAAATTTATAATTAAATGAAATTTCAAGCTGCACAAGGTTGTCAATTGTCTTTAGAAAGTACAGTAAACAACGAATCCATACATCTTAAAACCTACAGTGGAACCTACTTCTGCACTGGACACTTATGAGATCGGAAACAATTTGTCATTAATGCTGAATATAGCACTATATTAATTTACTACTAAGAAGTTGATTATGAAAATTAGTTGAGTCATTTTTGTATGATTCTTAATCACAAAGACGTTTCTCATAATAAATAGAACCTCAACAAAGGCCTTAAATTGATTGCGTAAAAATGTATGCTCTTTCCCGTAACCTATACTGCGGAGAATTCTTCTAACTTCACCTCTCATGGATTAGAGGAAGCCGGCTCTTTCTTGGTTTCTTCCGTACTTGACACTTTCATTTCTTCTTTGACATCTTCAGCTGTAATTAAATCAAAATATCATCAGTGAACGACTGCCAAAACAATGTAATATATAATGGAAAAGAAGAGTTACTTGGAATACAGCTAATGGTGTAGTTATCAATGTTGAATGTATTTATAATCACCTGAGTTCAGCGGTAATATTTGATTTGTGTATTTAATGTTTCTCATGCGAAAATATCATTAACAGATTGACAACTAGATGAAATTTTAAAGTAAGTAACCTCAGACCAAATGTTCTTAAAGATGCATTGTTATTGATATTTTAATTATTTGTTATTGTTATTATAATTATTTGATATGTATTTTTTTAATAATACTATATAAAATCTGTAGAAATAATAACTGGCTGTCCTCAGGAGCCACCAATGTCTCACCGGTGAACCGTTTCTGGTGGGACATGAGCGGTCCCACCAGAAACATTAGGACTTATGCACTTAATATTTTACCTTGACAATCATCATTCACATTATAAAGATGAATACACATATTGTCCAATAATTGTAAATCTAAAGCCAAGTAAGACTAAAGTCTAAAGCCATTGTAAGATTGTAAGACTAAGTCTAAAACCATTGTAAGACTAAAGCCAAAATGCAAAACGATTTGATAAATTTAAAATGATGCATAAATGAAATACTTTCCATATCATGTGTCATGCCAATACAAGCAATGTGCAAATACACACTTCGGAGATAATCGCGTTTATAAATTTACATTTCAGTTAAATTTCGAGAAGTTGAGAAAAATTTGAAAGAAATTTTTATTTTTTTTTCCAGATTCCAACTATGGCAAAAAGAATAATTTAATGCTAATGAATTAAGTTCATTCGGGTACTTTTAAGATCCATCGACAATATCATCAATAAATATTTGTTATTACTGGTAGCATCACAAAAAAAACACATTAGTTCTTCTGGCACAATGCCAAAATGGCATTAAAAATTATTTACAAATTTTGCATAATGCCAAAATGACTATAGTGGCACATTGGTCATTCTAGGCTGAATATTATGCAATTATTATTATATGCGAAAATAACCAATGTGCCACTTGGTGATTTTGGCATGACGATATTTCAATATTTTAAATTTTCCATAGTTAATGTAATCGCATAGGCTCTTTTGGCCTCCGGAGGAAGGAAAAAAAATGGTTGTATCACCCCAAGACTTTCCCGGCAAGCAGCCCCCCCCCCCTCCTTTTCACCGATAGTGATTGTGTAGAGCGATCATCGTAAATACTACATATTTCTAGTATTTCCGTGGTATTAAAATCGCTATTTTTCAATATGATGTATTATCTTAAATACGGTGGAATTTAAAAAATATTTATATCACTCGTATAAGAGATATTCGGTCCAACAACGCATTTGTAAACCGAATTTCAAGTCTCAAAGTCCAATAGTTTGAGACTGAAGTGTGACTAGCGCGCCCCCTCTGGTGGACAGTTTTATTTTTTGAACTCTTGCCATGATCAAATGAGGCCTGCATGCTGAATTTCAGCTCAATTGGATGAAGCGTTTGGGTGCTATCGGGGAGGAATGCACACACACACACTGAAGTGCATTCACAATACTTTCCCTCTGCCAGGAAAGCAAAAAACAAATTGGTCAAACTACAGATGGCTGGCTCGTTTTGACCACTTTACTCACTTAACTCAAAAAACACCATTTTGGCACAATGGTGGTTTTGGAAGGACATCGACGATATTACTCCATACGGGAAAAGAAAATGACAGAAAATGAGGGATATGTCTTTAGTAAGTAAATAAAATAAAACACAAGTGCTCAGTAAACTTAAAAATTGGGTGGCTTACTTTTGATCTCTTCCTTAGGTGGGTTAGAAGTGGCAGCCGGTGCTGTTGCGGTGATCTGTGAAGCTTGGTCGCGGTCCAGACGGGGCCGCTTTCGCACTGCGCTCTTGAACGACTGGTTGTTACGACGGGCCGAGTTTGGGTCGTTTGTACCCTCATCTTCCGAATCGCTCAGTTCGTTATCAGGCGCAATCCTCTTATCCTAACAACCAATCACAATAATCGGGTTGTAAATACAGTTCAGGGCACTCCTACTTAACCCCTAACTGGTGGGGTGGTTTTATTGTAAAAGTAACTGGAGAGGTTGGGCAAAATATACCATTACTTTCCTGGGTTCTGTTGCTTCTTTACTAAAGACCAACCGACAAATATCAATGGAAAACCAAAAGTGACTTCTAATGTATTCCGCAAACTTTTTGTGTTCAAGGTACACACCTACCAAATCAAGAAATTTTAGAGGTACACCAAAGAAAAAAATGTTTATTTAATATTTATTTATTATTAAAAACAATATAGGTACCTAATATAAAAAGATGTTTAATGAGAAATGTGAGCCTGCTTAACTGAGCACAGGCGATCAAAATTTAGAGCAATCGTTGATAAGACAGCTCTCATCTCTTCGTTGATCGTCCTTAGGCGTTCTATTTTTTTTAAATTTAATCGTAGCGAGAGTTAAAACCCCCATTTCGCATAAGTATTTCATGACAAATGATAAGAGATTTGCAATAGCACGCTTTAAAAGCGTTCTATAAAGCGTGCTACGAAGCGCTTCGCTCGCATAATTCTTAGCTATGTGTAGGTTGCATTACCTTCACAAAACTTGTCAAGTTCTCCGTGGCACATCAACTAATGACCATGGTACACCAGTGTGCCGCGGCACACACTTTGCGGAACACTGCTCTACAGTACACTATTAACCCCTGAGTGGCCACGTCCGCCAATCGGCGTATATCGTATTTTCCGTATTATATTCGTATTTATACAATTATCGGCTGTATTTCTTCCTTCACTGCAGTAAAAGCCTGTCACTGAAGCCTGTCATTGAATAAGCCACCGGTATATACTAGTATGCTTGCACACACCTTCTACAAACAAAGTTTCGAGGGCTTCGAAAATTTCGCATTGAATGACTGCCTTCCGAAAGGTTAAGTATATCCGACTGTTTCTGGTTAAGCGAATTCCCTAACGAAAGATCGCACACACATCACAACCAGATGTGTTTGATAATGGCTCAGGTTATAATATCTATAAAACAAAGATAAAGTAAAAAATTCTAATTGTTCACCTTATCAGCCTGTGTGATTCTCTCATCTTTGTCGATTTTGTCTTCATCCTCTGATTCATCGTTCACTGCATCTTCCGGTGTCGACTGAATCTAAAGTTAAAAATACAAATAAATTATTTTTGAATTATTCTTAGGGCGACATGAGATTCAAAGATGACCAATATGAGGTAAGTAAAAGATCCATGTATTAATTTTGTTTGAACGAACTATTCGTACCTATTTTTTATTTGTAATACCATTGTATGAGTCAGAAATACAAAAAAAATCTAACAAAAATGTCATTGAACTTGAAACCAAACGGTATAGTGACCTTTCAGCAAGATTTAGCCACACGCCATAGTGTAAATTAAAGAAGAATTACTTCCAAAATAAATAGCTCATGTGGCTCGAATATCGAGGAAAACCGCCGGATGGATATTTGTAAGTCTAGGCCTACATAGGCTAAAATATAGATGAGACATTAATTCAGACCTATAAATCACGGAAAACAACAAAAATCTCTTGGATTCCATGCTCAAAACCTTTCACAAGGCATTGAAACTAATTGACATTATCCTTATTAAAATAAACAATGTGTCCATTTTAGTTAGAATAAGTTATTATTAGCCAATAAATAAACTTTTGATAATTATTACAATTAGTTTTCATACAGCTTTTACTAATATAACAAAGAAACGAAATTATTTTACAGCGGTCTGGTGTTTTTGGGTTTCTAAACACAGATAATAAGGGTAGGTAGTCAACTTTTTGGTGCAAATTACACACTCTGAAATACCATTATATTTATACAGTTGCTTGAACATGGCCATAAGTTGTTGTGTTTAATACAATTGTCGGTCTGATTTTTTTTAAATTAAATTTTTGCTGCTTATTATACGAAAAAAATATTTGAACTTGTTCCTAATTTATAGTTGGATGAAATGGTTAATGATTTCTGTAAAAATAAGCATACGATTTTATGACGGGTGGATGATGGGCAGCTCATTAACAAATCTGGAATGTTATATCTGAACTCATATTTGCTAATTGCATTGTCTTTAAAGAATTTCATAAGGAATCTATCATGTAGTTAGGACAACTTGAGGATTATGCGGTGGTGAGAAACGTTTATTATGCAATTTGATCTTCAAATAATGATGTCATTTGAATTGTGAAGTTTATATACTGCAGATATTATCTGGAAGCGCAGTTACTCTTTTTGTAATAAAATGATTATCTTATAGTATGAGGACAATCATAGAAATCTTAAAACCACTTTTTTGTGTTTTTTTTTTAATTGCAATTTTTAGTATATTAAAAATAAAAAAATCCTAATATATATATTTTTTTTTAAAATTATGAGACTAATTTAGAATGAATTCTATACAAATTATACAAAATTCCTGCGCCTTAACTGAATAAATGATGGCTCAGACAAAAATATTATTAACCCTTAGCCACCTGACGTATATTTCAGATACACTACCACCTGACGTCGGTCCTAGAGACCGCCTGCGTATTTTCCATTTTATCTTAAAGTAACTTAAAATATTGGAATAAATTAAAGTCACATCCTTATTTTCATAATATTTTTAATCATATTTAAACTTTAAACAATGCAAAAGTATGCTTAAAGATATGAAAAATCAACACTTAACAAATGTTTATCAATTTTAGGTAAAAATCTAGGAACTTGGAAAATCTGAGATCTGAGTTTAAAAAATCTTTATAATATAACTATTTTTACTTATTTGCGACAAGTTGGATTAATTATCTATGAGATAAAATAGTTTTTGACATGAAACAATCACAACTTTTGCAAAATTACAAGGCACGAAAAATCACAACTTACGGCGACAATCAATGCACATTTTCTTACTACATTCACTGCAAATTGGATTCTTACATAGAAAACATATATTATAGGCTGTTCTGCGTTTCTTTTTGGGGTCACAAGACATCATCGTCGGAAGATAAATATTCCATCGGCGACCTGATGTCGTTTTCCTGTTCGGTGAGTTGAAGGTCAGGCCCATCACCTTCCACTTCTGAGTCGGACTGACATTCGCCTTCAATGTCCTGATCCACTAGACCATCTTCTACGTCACTGCAGTCTTCATTCGAAAGTTCTGGTATAGTCCAGTTTTCCGAGTCTGTCAACTTCCTCTAACCATCGACCTATATTTTCATCCATGCGATTCATTGTCAGCCATAAAAAATATAATTGAACAAAATTACGTAACCACCTGATGTCGGTCTAACGGACCTCATGCAAAAAATAATTACCTGTAATTTTCAAAAGCGCGCACGTCCAGAGCTGCTAAGGGTCCGAGACGAACCGGCGGGGGAAGGGAAAAAGTACATAGACTCACGATTGCGTCACGTGCATAATAACGGAATAATTTGAAAAATAAAATCGCCGGAGTCTCCGAGACCGACGTCAGGCGGTTAAGGGTTAAAGATATGTCGAGTGGGTCGAGGGATTTTGCCAAAAAAAACCTCTAAATATTCAAAGCGGTCAATTTCAATTTCGCATAGGGAAAGGTTTTTTTGTATATATCGTTGGAAAATTTATTCTTCTAATTGGATCGACGAGTAAAAAAATATATACTAATAAAAGAAGTCGTACGTCTTTATAATTCCCTCTAATATGAAGCTTAGTTTTCGTTCTATAATAAATATATTTAGTCTTTATTGGTATTTTATCACTAATCTGTAAACGAGGCAAGCTTTGCTTTCATTTTTAGAATATTATGCCCTCGTTACTAAATATTTCAAAATTTTACTGAAATTTAGAATAAAAAATTGAATCGTTTCATATGTCGCAGCGGCATATGTCGTTCTATCGGTAAACACAATCGATTAGAAGAATTTAGCGGGCCGCGTACCTGAACGCCGGGCGCGTGGGGCAGCATGCGCAGGTTCTCGAAGAGGCGGTTCTTGATCTTGTCCAGGTACTCGGCCGTGTTCTGGTTGGTCATGTTGCTGGGGCTGATGTGCAGCTTGAAGTCGGGCCCGAAGTACTCGAAGTAGTCGTTGTAGGGCAGCTCGTTGGCGATGTCCGCGCCCAGCGCCACCGACGTCTCGTAGGTCCAGCAGCGGGACACGTTGCGGATGGTGTAGCCGCCGCCCCCCACCAGCAGGAAGGGCAGCCCAAAGCGCTTGACCAGCTCCACGCAGCGCCCGTGGCCGCGCACCGTCAGGTTGAAGCAGCCCAGACGGTCCCCTGCAAGCCAGGCTACGTTATACGCTAGACAAATGCACCGTCCGCTTCGCCTCCCAATTAGACTTCGCCTCGGTCCATGAATGCAAACGGAGCCGTCGTACTCGCTGTCTTTGGGGATATTTCGCTCCCGCGGAATGGTCAATTCTACGACAGAGGGCATTTTCCGAGATAGGGAGCGAAGAGCTTTATCCGAGACTTTAGCGGAAAAACCGAATCGGGTTTAAAGGTTTCGGCTGGGAATGTTTTTATGCCTTACGCTCTATCCCGCTCGAACTGAGGATTCGGAGAGTACCGTCGGACCCTAACGGGCGAGAGCCGCCGAATGACTATTACCTCGCGAATCGCAGCAACGGGCGTACCGGCTTCGATCCGAGGTCGACTTGCAGCCGGTCGAAATATTTAGCTCCGGCCCGTTCGGGTCGCCGAGATCGCCGGATTAGACGCGGTTCGGATTAGCGGGTCTCCTTTGTATCGACCTAAACTCGAAGATAAAACTCAATACTATGCTATTGAGCAATTCTAAGAACTTTTGAGATGTAACTCGATATCATAAATAGCTCTCGTTACGAGAATATCACATAATATCAGTAGTTGACGGTTAGGAAAGAGATGTGCTAAACGCCAGCATAATAGAAAATAATTGTTTCCTAAATTCACCAGATCCCCTTGTCGAGATACAGGCCAATTAAATAAAATACAACTGGAGCTGCCGTGGAATTCACCGACCGAAGTCGGGCCCATCATACAGTATTATTACACTTCTGAGGGCTGAGCAGTGGATTTCGGACAAACGACCGGTTGTGTTAGGTTTAGGACAGCTGTCTTGCCACATGTGAGCGTTCACCTTACCGCCCATTCACTCCCCTTCAGGAGCCATAGAATTTGAGATAGAAAATCGCAGTTTTAGATAAATTTTCTAAGGAATTGATTATTTTCCAGTAGAGACCAAGATCTTTAAAAAGGCGAAAGAGATTTAGCTGGCAGGCCACGAGCGCCAATTTCCACCGCGTGAAGGTGAACAGTGAAGCCGTTACGGGTAACGGCATTTGCGAGATCATGGTATTTATTTAATTTGTACTCGTGATCTTTTGGGATATTTGATTCCCATGGAACAGTTAATTCTACAATAAGGGCCATCTTCCTAGATAGAGAGTAAAGAGTTATATCTGAACGCAGGGCTGTGCATCCGAGTCTTTCAGGGAATTTATACTGCTTAAAGACCGAATCGACCTCCAGAATCCAATCTGAAGCTTTCTCAATTATTGAGAAAGGTTTTGTAGTGAAATATTTTTTGCCTTTAGAGCCATCCCGCACAAACTGTGTTGGGGGTTTGAAGCTTACTGTCAAACCCTTGTTGGCACAAGCCACTGAGAGGCTAATTACCTCGCGAATAACAGCAAGGACTTTGTCGTGTCAGTAAGTGTACCGTCCTTGATCTAAGGTCACCTTACAGCCAGCTAGAATATGTCTGGCTGTGCAAGGGGTATTGCTACAAAGGGGACATGAACTATCCTCGGCATAGCTCCAACGAGCGAGGTTACTGGGGTCTGGAAGCGTATGCTGAAAGGCATTTAAATAAAATTTCAGCATCTCTGGCGTCCAGTCATACAACATTACTTTCCAGTGCATTGGAGGAGGAATGCAAAAGTCTCCAATAAAATTGTTTAATCATTTTGACATTGAAGGCCAATAGCGCAAGCCATACTATCGCTGTCGTAATCACCCCGCAAGAGAGACTTCTTCAAGTCCACATCGCTCATGGTTATACTGCCATACCCCAGACCATTGCCGTTCTGGCTGATTCCAGCAAGGAACTTTTTGTGGAAGTCTATGCGGGCTTGTACATCATTTGACTCACTACGGCCACTTATTACATGCTTCGATATTGCCGGATCCTTGGAATTGCTTAGAATCGAATTTTTGGTTATTCTGGAGTTGACGTAGAGCAGAGAGGGCAGTTTTAGAGCTAGCCCGAAATTGTGTTTGGACCTGAAGAGTCGAGGGGTCAGCTGGTTTGGCTAAGGACAACCAGGATTTTAAACTAGCTGTCACCAGTGCATCCAGATGCGACAGTTGGGTTTTGGTGAAATCGTAAATAAGAAAGGGCTAAATGTGAAATTAAATAATACAAATGTGAAGTTAATAAATATAGGTAACAACCAACGTAATATCCAACGTTCGGTAGGGAACAATAAACCGAATAAAGATGACAAGAGCAAAGGTGAAGACAGCGGTCTCGATAGCTGGATAGTTAGATATCGAGCGTTATACAATACTGTCAAATATACAACACCCAATCATTATTCATTAACAACCTATGTCAACAATCTCCCAAAGACCAACTTATGTCTTTCACAGAAGACAAAGGCATCATAGGATGAGACCTATTCAAATGCAAATTTCACTATCGTAAAATCTCCTCTACTTATTCCTTAACCGGCATAAAATATGATGTAAAAAGTGATTGTACCTGTTAGTGAATCGGCACCGCACTGAAGAACAACAGCACTAGGTTGGAAAGTTTCCATGACTTTGGATATGATAGGCACGAAAATTGATTCGTACGATTCGTCGTCCATGCCATCGCGAAGTGGAATGTTGACTGCATAGTATTTTCCTTTGCCAGCACCTATGTCTCGAAGGTCACCTGTCAGAAAAAATACAGGAAATTATATCTATATTCATACTTACTTTAAAATAAGACTTCAGCCCGTCTCCAACAGACTCATTAGATCTTTTATTTTAAAATGTAGAAAAATAATAATAAATAAGTTACAAAACATAGATTCATTTACTGTGATAAAAGAAGGCTGGTACATTGTTCGCGGAACAGGTACTTTTTTTGCTGAATTTTCAATTAGTTCCAAAAAGGTCTGAGTGTGTACTTTTCCTATATCTACTTCTATCAATTACTAAATAATACTTCCTGATACTCAAATCAATCCAAACTTAGTAAACCTGATCAGCAATTTACAAACAATAATAATAATAATAAATAACAATAATAATAACTCACCTGTTCCAGGGAAATACTCTCCATATTTGTGGAAGGACACAGTCATGACACGATCGGTGGTGTAAAAAGCCTCCTCAACCCCATCTCCATGGTGAACGTCTATGTCGATGTACAGCACGCGCTGGTGATATTTCAGAAGCTCCAAAATGCCCAAGACTATGTCGTTAACGTAGCAAAACCCTGAGGCTTCAGATTTCTTCGCGTGATGAAGGCCACCGCCCCAATTAATGCAGATCTCCGATGCCTGTGAAGAAAATGGATACAAATTAGCCTATGTGGCGAATTTTCGTTTGTTTTTATCTACGATTTTCATTCATTATTTAGACTTTTTGGCTCACAAACTACAAAAAATTAAATAATAATATTTAAGTTTAAAACAGTTCCCAATCGTCCTGCATTACTAGACCAGGGATTTTCACCTCTTTTTAGATTGCGACCCCCTTTTTGGTAATTAAAAAAAACTCCTTTGTGACCCCCTTCGACACTAACTCAAGTTATATCAATTCCCCTTAGTCTCCTCTACAGCTGTAACTGTAAGCATCCAATAAAGTTTTTGTAAAAACAATGGCGAAAACCACATTAATTCACTTTTGAAGCTGTACCTAATTGTTCCCATCATAGATCAACATAAAGTTTTGTAAAAGCAATAGCAAAACAAATAATAAATATGTTTCTCTTCCGCTGTCTGTAAATGTTAGCATATTAAATAAATAAAGATCTTGCAATATTTTCGATTTTATTTTTAGACAGCCTGCAACCCACTGCTCGAAAATCACTGCATTAGACCCTCGCAGTCAGGTCTTGGTACCTCTTCTATAATAATTACTTTTATGGTGAGAATTGGTCCAATAAAATACCATTGCGTCGATTTGTTGATTTTTAGTAATCTATGTCAAAAAGATAATTTTGCTACCTACTATAATTACATCAAGATAAGAAATGTAAAAACCTGCTTATTGAGCTTGACAGCAGCTGCGACTGAACCACCAGCAGAAAGCTGGCAGAACTCGTAAAGACCATCAAAAACTGGGCAGTCCTCTCCGACGTTGACTAGAAAAATAAAATAATTCCTGTTATAAAACATACATTTTAAATGGACTTAATTTATTATGAAAAGATAAAACATAATTTTAAATTTAATTTGTAAAAACCATTGGAAATAGAAATTTTCTTTATGAATGACACAGGAGCCGCAACCTGAAAGAATACCGAGTTTCTTTTGTAGACGTTAGTAAATCTATCAGAATGACACTGTCATCAGGAGACTTCGTATAAATAAGTAAAGTTCAGGGTACCAGCAGCTATCTCGGGGTATATAAAATGGAGCTGAAATTTTATACTTTCAAATTTTCGGAGATATATCTGAGAAATATCTGAGAAACGACAACCCTAATGAAATAAAGAAATACGTTTTAGAGGGATTGGCAAAATTCAACGCCTAGGAGGGTGCAACGGGTTGATTTTCTTTATCCCTTAGTAGAAGGCGTAATTTCTAGTAAAATGCTAAATTAAAAAAAAAAAAACTCACGATTTCAATGGTTTGGCTAAATTTAACTTGAAACGGGGGTTGAGGTTTATGGTAAATAACTTTAAAAAAAGCTATAATTTTAATGTAATTTTGATTATTTGCTTTCCTAAAGAAATGAAGAAAAACATCCGTATCATCCGTCACCTATAGCCTCATTGACATACCGATTCTCATTGTTACCGAAGTTAAGCAGCATAAGGTATGGTGAATGCATGGATGGGGGACCATCTGAGTGTTCACCGTGTGGCGTTACAAATGTCCGACTAGAAAATGTTGCCACTAGGCGTACAGGTGGGTTCAAAGAAAAACCCAAATATTGCAGGTTAAAAAAAACTAATTTGTTCTAAAATTGATGAATTTTGATTGAAATCTGGGTGATTAACTCTCCTAAGGAAATACACAGGTAGACAACGGAAATTTGAGAAAGCTTTGACTGGTGATTTATCATATTTTTACCTGTATTCCGAGAGGCTGCTGACTCTTGTCTATGTGCACGCGACGCAGTTATATAGGAAGCAAAATCTAAAAATTGTTGAGGTATTTGAAGAAAAAAAAACAACCCTATTCATTTCTTTCATCATAGGTTCATATATCGCTAGGGATTCAATAATAATAAATACAAAATGAGCTGCCATGGAATTCACTTACTGAAGTCAACACATTATATTATTATTACACTTCTGGGGAGGGAAGTAGGTTTAAGACAGCTGTCTTGAGCGTTACCTTACCAACCCATTCACTCCCCAGTACCTTAACATCCGAAATTTAGCAGGACCGAATTAGAATTTTTAATACAAGTCAAAACATTTTTGCTCCAAATCATCAGATACAAATCTTTCGCAATACTCGGGGGCTGAAACATTGTTTATGATTTTAGTATTTCTTTGGACTCACATCTCTGCATCTGTTTGTTGTATTCTGCCATGTTGTCCGGCCTGATAGATCGCAAGAAGCGGATATAATCATCAGAGTGGAACTTGGTCATTTCATCGGCGGTCGCTTTGTGTGGGCGCTAAAAGACAAGTTAAAAACGAATATGAATGTTGCAAAGCAGTTTCGTTAATTTGAAATAGACTCAAAGAGCAATGAATCCGGGTAACCAACATAAACTTATAAATATCTCGGAAACTAAGAGTGCTAGTTTATTCAATAATTACCATATTATTGATTTGTTTGTTTGTTTCTACTCTTTATTGTGAAATCACAATGGGCGGGTTTTATTGTCATATGACAATCTCTTACAACCAACCCTAATATGACGTGTTTATACATGGTGAGATTTTATTAACCGGCATACTTCAAGGAGGTGAATCAGTATGAGCAACTGAATAACTTATATTTTTAAAAAAAAAAACAAAAAAAAATGTGTTTTGTTTTTTTATTAACCCGCTGAGCACGTAACATCCATTTGGGGACATGTATGGCGGCCGCCTACAATCCGAAACATCCGATTTTGGATATCGCGCTCGCCGCTGCGAAAAATGCAATTTACGATTCGAATCGTCGTACTTTAATGCTTTCTGACCGCGGGACGACATGGCCAAATAATCTTTCATTCGCCGGCCAACGACGATTTAACCGATCGCCGATTTAAAAAGTCAGCATTAGACGTCAAAACAGCAGTGTCGATCGGCCACCCCGCGGCGGCGTATAGTTCCGCGAGATGTTTGTTTTGTGAAGTGTTTTGTGGATATAAGTGCAGTGTATACCGGATAAAAGTGAGTAATTTCCCTTTTTAAGTAGTTTAGGCATTAGGATTATTCAATTTAGACAATCCATTTGCTGTTTTTCACGAATTTTCGAAGAAAACACTTTGGCAACAACACACGGCTCGCGAAAATATGGCCGTTTTTATTTTGTAATGTTTGTGAAATATCCCTATATATCGCGAAACATGACGTAATGTCGCTTTAATTTACTAATAAAATAGGTATTACTTCATTTACATCCTAAGTTATCACATAATTAGGCGTATTTTGAACATTATATGTTGTTTTTCTAATATGGCTCGCGAAAATGAAACTTGTTTTGATAATTACTATGAGAGAAAAAAGTGCAATTTTCCATAGTTTTTCGATGAAATGTGACTCTTTGGAGTATAGTAATTAGTTATTAGACATATAATAAGTCTATGATAAGACAATATAATTGAAAAAATCTAACGAATTTTATATTATGGGCATTCAAAGTTTATTATTAGGTTCGGACGCGGAAACTCTCAAAACTTTAGATTTTTCTATAATATCAGACAAAGGTCAAAGTTCTGGTGTGATTTCTAAGAAGAAGTGATGTAGTAATAAAGTTATTTTGAAAGAATTTCATATAAAAAAATACCATAAGTAGTCACAAATTAAAAATTAAAAAAAATTTTTTTTACGAGAATAAATAAAAATTTTCTTGGCTGAATAAATAAATATTTTTTCCGTATTTTTGTATGCAAATAAGTAAAAAAAAAATATCGTTTTGGTAAAGCATTTAATAAAGAACATAACTGTATTTACAATTTTTGATATTTACAAAAACTGTATTTACAAAAAAATCGAAATGATTTTATAGGCGAGTTTTTTTCAGTTTGCCAATTTTGTAATATTTATTCATTATTATCTTAATTGTTTTACAAGATAAGGTTATAATGTTTTATATGTCAAATTTCAATGCGATCATTTTTCTCTTTATCTTTTTTTATTCCGTTTAGTGGTTTATAAGTTATGATCGTTTTTCTCAAGGCCGTTGACTCGCGTCGATTTTTTGCGCGAATATTTCGCGCGCAAAAGTGATAGGTGAGTTTTTACCTCGCAACGTGAGGGGTTAATTCTAAAATTTCAAGAACTTGACTGTTTAATAAAAGTTAAGCAAGCGTTTGAGCGTGTTGCGCCATCTATCGGAAGGTAACATATTGCTTATAAACGATATTAGCTATATTTTACCTACCGCTAGATGGCGCATCGTGCTCAGAGCTTTTTATACTATTTATCAACAAAGGACAATTTTCAAATTTTCAAAAAAAAATATATATAATTTTTAACTTCATCTTTTTATAACTTCAACTTACAATTTCTTCTAAACGTTGCTTACCTGCTCGTACTGATTCACCACCTTCAAGGATGCCAGTTAATTAAAACTCACCCCATATGAATTAGTGCATGTAGCATGTAAGTAAGTGTGTCTTGTTATTTATTGCATTCATTCGACAGAATTGAAAATGCAATTCTGTTATTTTTATCCCAACGGAAAATGGTGACCCAGCCGGGAATCGAACCCGGGACCTTTACGGTGTAAGATCAGATGACTTAACCACTATGCCACTGGGCAATGATGAATATTGAATACCAGGAGCGCTTGTTATTTTTTTTTGTGTGAGAGAACAGAAACAAACGCAAAAACCAATAGTGCTATTTTCCAAAAAAAAATTTTTTTTGTTTTAGCCTATTTGATGGCCATACTTTACAGCAACTAAGGAGTTTTATTAATTTTGTTTGAGTAGTATCAAATTGTCTAAAACTTTTTATTTGAATAAGCTAGCATTCTTAGTTTCCGAGATGTTTAAAGTTATGTTACTGACCCGGAATCATTGCTCTTGAGTGTAGTTATCGTTTCTTTTGGAGTAGGTAACTACGTGATAAACATTCAGATACCTAAATAACATACAAAATATCGTTTCCATATCGTCATCGTCATTATGGTTGAGTATTCAATACCTATAATTTACAATCCTAACTCATAATTTAACAATCTTAAATTGTTAGCATAAAAGTATGATGGTACATAATTATATGATAATTTTCAATACACAATGAACTACTTATTTAAACAGATGGTGTAGTGGCAAATCCAGCGGTCAGCGGTTAAACCGATCGAAAATCTGCCACCTTATTTTAGGGTAGCCATAGAACGACAAGGTGCAATTTTGGTGGCACCCAGGGGTGATGTGAACCGGCGTTTTACTGCCGATGGCACACCAGGTACTCGTAGAGGCGTGTCTCTCCTCGGCGAGTTGCGATACAAGGTGACCTTAAGCTCTTGTATCGTACGGTCTCCTTTTGCAGATTCCGCAGCGATCTCTTTTCCTATAAGATCGATCTAGTCTCCACTAGTTTGTAAATCTAGCCGCTCGCATAATTGAGGCATCAAGGTATAAGCTGTTATTGTCGCTTACCGTTTGAAGAGCAGTACTGTCCTGCGAAGCGTAGATATCGTCGGGGTCGGGTTATAAACTCGGTCCTGTCGAAGTCTGGTCTCGCGAAGTTCTCTCTTGTGCACTCAATTATCGAAAGTTTTCCGAACACTGACTATTATTTTTGTCTCTACCGCTTGAAGGTTGAATAAAAAACTGTTTTCTTGTCACTTTATAATTCCACTTTCAATGTGGCTCAAATAAATTATAAATTCAATTATTTCTATTTGTTACATTGTGAAAGAATGAAAATTTTAAAAAACAAAATATGTTACTTCTTTTTTTTTTTTTTGTTATTTTTCTTTTCTCTTGTTTCCATGGTTTCTCTCGTTTCCATGGTTTCTTTAATATACTATGTTAGTGATTCCCTTATTCAAAACTGTAGAATACATATATTCACGGCTTTGTTGTGTGGAATGTTTACGGTATTATGAATATTTTAATATTAATATTATTGGTAGTTAATTCTAAATACAACTATTTTGCCGAGACACTCCCCTTCCCGTAAACGACTGTAGGAGTTTACCTGTTGTCGGGAACGGCGATTACAGCTATCTTAGTAGTTGGTCTCTGGTATATCTTACCACGGCATTTTATTGCGACGGAACGGGTTTGTCCGTCTTTTCCAGGGAAAGTTTTTTCGATGATACGGTATTATTTTTAATGGCGTCTATTTCTAATTTAAAACTACTTAATTGTGCTTGTTGTATCCAATATAATTCGGCGCGTTCTAGTTCGGCTGGGAATAGAAACGGTTCGTGACTCCCTCGGTGCCGGCAACGGTCTATGAACCGTAACGTCCATGCCGTGCTTCTTAAAAGTCTATTTAATCTAGAAAATCTATTTATAACTAGCAAGGGCGGGCTCGGTACTTGAAGGACCGTAGCCACAAGGCGTTTTAACTCTACGTCTGGTTTGATTGTTTGCGAAGTGGATTTCTCAGTGGGCCATAATTCTCGGTCTAGCTTTAGAAAATCGGGACCGGTGGTCCACCTGCGTATTTTTTCTAAGTCAAAGTTGTCGGCGGTATCTCGAGTACCGAGATCACCTGGGTTGTCCGCCGTGGGAACCCAGTGCCACTGTGTTAACTTGGTTAGTTGATCTATCTCACCGAGACGGTGGGCGACAAATGTTTGATATTGCCGTGGGTCGGAACGGATCCACGACAATACTGTTTTGCTGTCACTCCATAAATACGTTTCCTGAAACGTCCATGTGTGATGCGTTTTTACCATTTCCGCTAGGCGGCTCGCTAAAGTAGCTGCTTGAAGTTCAAGCCTAGGTATGGACATAGCTTTTAGCGGTGCGACTTTATTCTTACCTATTAAAAATACAACACATGCTTTTTTGTCGGTGTCTATATAACGCGCGTACGCGACCGCTGCATATCCTTGTTGGCTGGCGTCAGCGAAAATATGCAATTGCGTCGGTTCGTTAGATTTTATTCCTGCATATTGATAGCTACGTGGTATTTGAAAGTCTTTTATGTGTTTTAGTTCTTCTAACCATGTCTGCCACTTCGTGAAGGAATTACTACCGATCGCTTGGTCCCAGTCAACCTTTTCTAACCATATATCCTGTAGCAGAATTTTTGCCTTTATTGCTAGAGGTCCCAAGAAGCCGAGTGGATCAAACACTGACATAATGACCTGTAATGTCTGTCGTTTGGTGGGAATAATTGTTCCGTTCAATATGTCGGGTTTTATTTTCCTAAAATTAGTATCAAAAAATAATTTGTCTGTTTTTGGGTCCCATTGAAGCCCGAGTATGCGCTCGACGTTGTCATCTGGATTTGACCACGCCACGTTTGTTTTTGATCGCCTCTCGACGGGAATTTCGTTTAAAGTACGAGTGTCGTTGCTGGCCCAGTTTACGATCTCAAACCCGCCTGATTGATGTATACGCGACACATCACGAATCAGTTTTTTGGCAGATTCGATATCGTTCGTACTATCAAGGTAATCGTCCACATAATGGCGATCCGTTATAGCTTTTACCGCGTCAGGAAAGTCATTTGAGAAGCGTTCTGCGTTCCGGTTCTTTACATTTTGCGCGAGGCATGGAGAGCAAGTACTGCCAAATAACACGACTTGCATACGATATTCGGTTGGTTGTTTAGAGGTGTCCATATCACGCCATAAAAATCGTTGACTCTGTGAGTCCGCGTACGTTAATCTAACCTGAAGGAACATTTCTTTGATGTCTGCAGCAAATCCTATCAGTCCTTGACGGAATTTAAATAGTACTCCCATTAGGGGATTAAGGAGGTCGGGTCCAGATATTAGGTTGTCGTTGAGGCTAACGCCATTAGCTTTGGCGGCGCAATCGAAAACGAGCCTCATTTTCCCCGGCTTATTGGGATTTGTTATATGAAAATGTGGTATGTAAAATATTCGGTTGTTTTCGGTGTTTATTTCTGCTTCAGATAGTTTTACGGCGTAACCTTTCGCGATGAAGTCGCTCATTTTTTCCGAGTATTGTCGAGCTAGTATAGGGTCTTTTTCTAGGCGTTTTTCTACCGACTTTAGACGCCTTTCAGCCATATCGCGGCTGGGCGGCATTGAAATATCGTCAGTCTTCCAAAGTAGGCCGGTCTCCCAGCGTGCACCTACCTGACGGGTAGTTGCCTGTAGGAGTTGTTCTGCCCTCTGATTGGTGTTCTGACGATGTTTCCTCGAATGGGGACCTAAGTCTTCGACATCGAAATAACTCCGCACTAACTCGTCGACTTTATCGTCGTTGCAAAGGGTGTTTACTTGTTGCGTATCTGAAGATCTTTTGTGCCCTGACGCACCAGCCAAAGTCCAGCCTAATCGAGACGATGTTGCTGTCGGGCCTTCTATCGGACCGGCCCGAATTGTCCTGGGAATAAATAAGTCCCAGTGATCAATTCCGATCAACAGTTTGGGCCGTCCGTTAACGTCGCATAAAGGCACGTTTTTTAGATGCGGCCATTTATCGGTCATAGCTTGGGCTTTAAAGACTTGGGTCGGCAATTCTAAATTTTTAATCGTACGAACATTCTTCATTTCGTAAAACCGATTTGTATTTACGGCGCGGATCTCGACGTTTACGCGGCGCGTAGTTGCGTTTTGAATAGCCATGCCGGAGGCTCCTACTAAATTTAGTGGACTCCGGGGTCCTTCTACTCCTATTTTATCTGCTATCTGTTCCTCTAAGAGGGTGATAGTACTGCCTTCGTCCAGTAGGGCGAGAGTGGTATAACAGCCCAGGGGACCTCTTAATTCTACGGTAGCTACGCGTAGCAGCATCTCAGTAGCTTCATTCCACGTATTGGTCACGGCGCTCGTCGAAGGGCTAGGTTTGTCATGTGATTCGGATTCTACCGGCGCGGGTTCAGACTTGTTTGTTTTCCCTTTGTCGGAGTGCAGAAGCACATGGTGCGGCTGTACGCATCCGTCCTTCCCGCATTGCCCTGATTTTCTACAATTTTTTAAGTTGTGACCCTTAATAAGACATCGGATACATAATTTATCCCGTTTGACCCATTCCCAGCGATCGTGTACAGACATGGCTAACAAAAACTTACAATCGGGTGTACGGTGGTTGTTTTTCTTGCATTTTGCGCACTCGATGTGTTTGCTTTCAGTAGTATTATGCGTGTACTTTTTGTTGTTTTGTGGAAATCTATTGTTATTTTTCGATGTATTTAAGTTAGAAAATGCAGGCGGCGAGTCGTCTTGTGCTGCCGCATCTACAATTCCTTCTAACCATATGCTAAAATGTAGTAAAGTTGGGTGATCCCCATTATTGGTTGAGAACCACTGCAACCGTAAGTGTTGCGGTAATTTATTTACTAATTCCCGCAGTAGCTGTGGATTTATCAAATAGCTATCGTGTCCCATATTCTTCAGCGAATGTACAACATTACACACAACAGTACCAAATTCCACAAGTTTGAACAAGGGGTCACTGACCGATATTTGTTGCGTTCGGCGAGCCTCTCGCATCAGCTCGTCAATCCTTGCGCTGGGGCGGCCGAAGCGACGTTCGAGCGTGCGGCGAATCTCGGCGACATTCCGTGGATCTACGAGCATCGCACGGACCGCTTCGCGCGCGGCGCCCTGCAGACTCTGTTGTAGCCGTACCGAGTTGTCGGCGTCGGTAAAGCCGCAGGTCTCTGTACCTTGGTCAAATAGAGCTGCGAATATAGCCCACTCACGTGGATCACCTGAAAACCTTGGTAAGTTTTTCAACAAATGGGCGCGAGCATGACTTAAGGCGTACTCAGAAGGGTGGGGTTGCACTGATACATTCACAGCACTTTTTTGCACATTCGGGACATGGTCTATTTTTACAATGTTATTGTTTGACGGTTGAGTCGGACGCGACGGTTCCTGCAGCGTGTCTAGCCACGCGGACGTGTGGCGAAACGAAGCTTGGGACGCAGCGGCTCGGCTCTTCTCGTCCTGTCTCCTCCTCGATCGGCGGCTGTCGCCATCGTAGTCGTCATCATCTTCCGCCTCGATCTGCGCTTGAATAAGCCGTTTTTGGAGCTCAAGTTTCTCTTCTAGCGCTTCTATCTTTATGCGCTGTGCGGCGGCGGCGGCCCTGGCGGCAGCCACATCGATGTCCGCGGCAGCCCTGGCGGCGGCTGCGTCCGCGGCGTTGTCCGCGGCGGCGGTCTCGGCTCGTAAGCGTGCTCGTTCTGCTGCGGCGTGTATCTCGGCTTCGATTTGCAGTGTCGCGATGCGGGCGGCCATCGATCTCGATGATCGGCGGCTCGTCGTCGATGTGGCTATAGACGGCGCTGTCTGGGGAACGATCGTGGCGCCGGTATCATCATGTGATCTCGTGGCGTCGCGCTCGGCGCTTCCGTCTACGTTTCTGGCGGCGATTCGCTCGCTTTTGCGGGCTGGCGTGCCGTTTTTTGACATCATATCGATTGATTTGTTACCACTATATCGTTAGGTTGTGGTAGGTAGGCACCGTTGTGCCGTCCGGTATTGATTTTAAACCGATTGAGCGAGTTTCAACGGTTTATTTGCAAATTTTATATTTTTCAGAAAAATATTTCCTTTCTGTTTTTTCTGATTTTAATCTAGCTCCTAAGCGGTTTTTTTTTTTTGTAGTATCTAGTCCAGAATCCGGCTCGAAGGACCAACGATTCTATGTAGTGGCAAATCCAGCGGTCAGCGGTTAAACCGATCGAAAATCTGCCACCTTATTTTAGGGTAGCCATAGAACGACAAGGTGCAATTTTGGTGGCACCCAGGGGTGATGTGAACCGGCGTTTTACTGCCGATGGCACACCAGGTACTCGTAGAGGCGTGTCTCTCCTCGGCGAGTTGCGATACAAGGTGACCTTAAGCTCTTGTATCGTACGGTCTCCTTTTGCAGATTCCGCAGCGATCTCTTTTCCTATAAGATCGATCTAGTCTCCACTAGTTTGTAAATCTAGCCGCTCGCATAATTGAGGCATCAAGGTATAAGCTGTTATTGTCGCTTACCGTTTGAAGAGCAGTACTGTCCTGCGAAGCGTAGATATCGTCGGGGTCGGGTTATAAACTCGGTCCTGTCGAAGTCTGGTCTCGCGAAGTTCTCTCTTGTGCACTCAATTATCGAAAGTTTTCCGAACACTGACTATTATTTTTGTCTCTACCGCTTGAAGGTTGAATAAAAAACTGTTTTCTTGTCACTTTATAATTCCACTTTCAATGTGGCTCAAATAAATTATAAATTCAATTATTTCTATTTGTTACATTGTGAAAGAATGAAAATTTTAAAAAACAAAATATGTTACTTCTTTTTTTTTTTTTTGTTATTTTTCTTTTCTCTTGTTTCCATGGTTTCTCTCGTTTCCATGGTTTCTTTAATATACTATGTTAGTGATTCCCTTATTCAAAACTGTAGAATACATATATTCACGGCTTTGTTGTGTGGAATGTTTACGGTATTATGAATATTTTAATATTAATATTATTGGTAGTTAATTCTAAATACAACTATTTTGCCGAGACAGATGGGACATGGCGATGAAAGTCCACAGCTGCCAATTTTTTTGTTCATTTTGTTTGAATGGCATTTCTGCCTTATTTCCCATGAAAATACTAGTTTTATTGAATACGTGACAATCTGTGTTCACATCTTTTTTAAAAAGATGGTGTCTTATTATAAAAAAACAACTTTTTGGATTGACAAAAAAAACATAATTTTCTCAGGTTTTACACATCACATTGAAAAATATATCGTTTTTGAGTGATTTGAAGCCTTTCTAATTTTTTAAAAGTTAATATTGCCTGGGCCAAATCAGAATCCTGCCTGTGATCGTAGCCAGTACAAAGCATTATGCTCAAATCCCAATTTATCGCAGAGTGCATCAATATGGGTGTTCTATCTGAGGCTGCCGTCCATGATGAAACCCATAAACCTGGCTGATGTCATAAGTATTTCTTTAGGGTGTAAGCACAATATTAAAGTCAGTGGGGGGAAAATCCATCATTTTTGCTAGTTAAAATTTTCCATATAGTGATTTTTTTCAGTACTGATTTTCCCGGTCACCAAACGTAAATTGGATTATTCAGTGACTAATTCTAAGTAGCGGACATGTATTTTGTAGGGGGGTTTTCAGGTGCGTTGGGCTGGAAAATGCCAATAAACCGAACAAAAAAATTTTTTTTTTTTTTTTGCAGACCTGATAATTGATCAGATGATATCTAACATTATAACGATTTCTTAGGATAATATCTAGGGTCGGCGGACCCAAACACATAAGTCAAAATGTCAAGATTTTCAGGAAAGGAATAAAACGTCATATAAAAAAATTATGATGAGAATTTAATCAACATTTTAAGGGAAAACAAAGTTCCCACTCACTATTAACTTGTACTTACATATATTTAACATTTAAATTATAAGAACAGCTATTTTAATGACTTATGTGATAAGGGATACTAATGGATCTAAGACTTATGTTAATGAGAACCAGAACATGTTAAAGAAAGTTTGAATAAGATAAATATACATATTTTGTTACTCTTCTTCGCTATCAACTAAATCTGGATCGATATTGGGGATATTATATTTTGTAGGTAAATCTAAATAAAATTTATGAAACACATCAGGTATTAAAGTTAAAAGTGAAATTAAGTCATCTTTTTTTTCGTTAGATATTGGCAAAGGCAATTGTGATATAACTGCAATACTATCTGGTATGGTGCAACCTCGGCGTCTCAAATTTAGTGTGTCAAAATCTGGTTCTTTATCTAAGGAGTCTTTGTATGATATCACTCCAAATTTTTCATCATACCGAAGCCACCGTTTATCCAACCACTTGAATGGTTTGCCTTTGTCATCTTTGTTTCTTAAAACTAAAGGCCCCTTTAGCAATGACGAAAACTCCAGAAAGTCGGTGTTTCTTGAAATTTTTTACTACTGGATTTGATCAGTTGAATCCAGTCGTGAGGATGATAAATCTGTAATTCAGTCTTCTTTTTTTTCTTTTCAATGATACCATGATCTGTATCCACTTCTAAATGACTATGACCTGGTACCATGAACTTGTGCTCAATAACTTCCAAGCTCAACTTCTGTAAGGCCCAGGTGAACATTGAGCTCACATGCGAATTTCTGTTCTGCCCTCCACAAGTGTCTGAGTAGAATATCACGCGTTTAGTGCCTGCAGGCAGATTCGTCCTGAGATGCATACACAGACATGAAGCGATTTGATTTGCTCCTCGAGCAGCTATTGTTTCATACCAGATATAGCACACTGCTTTCCCTGTCTTATTATCGTGGATAGTCAGATTAAATGTCCACAACTGGCGTTTGTAAAAAGCTACAGATGAGCTTAGTGCAGGAGTTGGTAGACATTGTTGTAAATCAAATGTGTACACTTGTACAGTATTGTCATTTTTATATTTTTCCGTGTCATCTTTCTTCTGTGAGTAAGCTTGATCAGCTGAAATTTTATGTAGGTCGTGTTGTGAAATAAGTTCAGTTTTTTTCTGTTCGTCCTGGGCGAGTTGAATTTGCATTTTAAACTTGTCACATGTATAGCATGTGTCCACACGTGGTTTTTTAAAGCATAATCCTAACTTGTGAAATTCCTGACTGTAAATTTTAATTGACGGCGGATTTGTGGAGTTTTCACAAAATAATTCGTACATTTTATTTATGGTTAAATGGGACGGTAGATACTTTTTAGATGTTGTCTTCCTTGTGTAGTGACTTTCATAGGAAGGAAAAGATAATATGTGATTTCTAATGGCTTCTCTTTTTTCGTTCGGTATTTTGTGTTTTGGTACCCTCTTGCCACGCATATCATCCATTTGAGTACCACCAACTGAAGAACGTTTTTTCAACGCAACAGTTTTAATGAAATTGTCGCTTTCGTCTAATGTTTTTAATAAACATCCCCGGCAAACCGGTTCACGCTTGCCATGAATAACAAAAAAATATTTGTAAGTCATCAGGCGAAATTTTTGGCTTTCAGGATCATTGGTGCGTTGCCTTTGAGTAGCTTTTTCTTGGATTTCCATTAACGATGCCATGTACGAAGATCTTTTTTCATATGAGCCCATTTGCCAGTATTCCTCGAACAATGCTTCTCTGTCATTCAAACTTATTCGCTCCTTGCATTTCATGCGACATGAACCAAGTTCTTTTAACATTTTACCGGCAATGGCCTTCCCTTTAAGGGTTTTGTATGATAATCCAGAATTCCTTTTAAGTTTCTTTTCCCTCTTTATAACCCGAATACTTTTCTTAGGTGACTGGACTGGAGTGGCAATCGACGTTCCATTATTCGCCGATTCATCTTCTGAACTTGAAGAAAGACCTCGGTGGCTCGGTTGTTGGTATGGAGGATCTTGAACAGAATCATCGCTTGAAAAATCTATGTCCATAGGCGGCATAAACCCTTCGGAAGAAACCCCTGTCGATGTTGATGGAATGGGTTCTTGATTCACTAAAGATTGGCTCGAAGTCAAGGGTTGGCTCGTTGGTTCTTCATTCGACTGACCTTTAACAAATTATAACTGTTCACATCTCACGAATACCGAGTACCTACTTTATACAATAATTCCAAAACTTAATTAAATAAATTAAAGAGCAGCTAAATTGAGTAGGTAGAAACTATACCTAAGTTGTGGAACTTAAGTTTCAAATCATTTTAAGTTAACTGTGGTGATACATACCTTCAATGTTGATGTCTCGTCTCAACGCCAAATCGACGAGTTTTTTGCCTCTGTATGAATCCATCGCAGCATTTATTTCTATACACAACACAATTCTTAGCACGTTACTTCACTTTGGGAATATCAGAACACTACTAACCTTTTTTTAATGTTACCCCAAACATTTCACTAGATTTCAACGCAATAAATAACTTTCGAGCGTGCCACTCAAGTGCAAGGTAATAAATATTATTCTCAAGTGTCTACCCTCTAATCGTCAATCATTAGATAACATGATGCTCTAATGGTACCAAACAACTTAAGTCATAATACGCGAAACAAAAAATAACTCTTCAGCTGATCCTTTCCACATAAGTATAGTTAGGTTATTTATAACGTCGCATGTTTGAAAATAACGTAAAGGTTGATAGAGTACGCTACTTAGAATCAGAAATAACCCGATCTCCGTGACTTATGTGCCTTAGTCGGTCGACGTATCGAAAAATATCTAGTTAGGTGTAAGAAAAAAAAAACGCCTTTTTTTGACTTATGTGCTTTAGTCCGCCGACCCTAGATATGTGGTTGTGGTTTGCGATCGCCAAAGCTTGCCAGACGCATTTAAAGCGCGTCAAGAGTAACGGCACTAAACGGGTTTGACACGCGATAAATGAATTACGCGCATAAAACAACAGTACGTACTGCCTCAAACTTCTGTAGAAAAGTCTGAGGCTTTAATTATTATTAACATCAACCAGATGTGTTTTTTCGTGGATATAGGATCAATTATTACGTACTAAAATTTCAAAACTGAAAATGAGAGCAATGAGTTTGTATTTCTGTCTAATTTCTACATCCCGCCAGATGCATTCTGTGACTTCTTAAAGTAGCCAGACTGCTATTTTTGTGCATTTTACCCGTCGGACGCCAACAGCGCCTATAGGCACTTTGCGTCGTTTGACAGATCGGCGGCGCGTAACCGTTTCGGCCGGCTCCCATATATAGGTATTATATAAATACATAATCTACACGACTAACGAGGTAACACGAGGGAATTCATAAAAAAAACGATATTGTCAGTATTTATTTACAAAATTGACCAAAAAGTTACGGCGTAGTTTTTTGCGCACAAAGGCTGGCTTTCGAGCGTTTAATGATCGACTAGTGAATGGAAAAGATTTATAACTGAGAAAATAAGTATGATTTGATTGCACCGTCCGCCCACCCACCCACCGCATAATTCTTGCCAGACACAAAATTTCTTAATCAGCATCAATAATAGACCAGATTTAATAAGTAATTAAATCTGGTCTATTATTGATGAAATTTCACAAACTGGGAAAATAAGTCTTAAAAATATTCACTGGCTCCCCGAATAATATGATGCATTGCCACCCTACAACGCAGTGCCAGCGACTGACTAACTACTGACTTTGGTGTTTAGATAGGGTCAGTACCCCTGGCACATGTGGTATAAGAAGCGGACCGACATCAAAATATATAGCGGGAATATTGGAGTCAGCACTGTTGCGACAGCGCTGTACTGAATTGAAATAAATTTACACGATGGCAGTACCAGGTCAGCGCTGACTTTTTTTGAATTTGGAGTCAGTAACTGACAATGTAAATCAGCTTTTATGGGTTGCAAGGATTGACTATTAGTTACTTGCTATTTTATGTATGAGAAATCTCATATCAGACCACATACTTACACATTCGATCTATATAGGTAGATACTTACATAGATCTCCATCTTCCGGTAAAGTCCATAGTTGAGTAGCAAATTATGAGTCATGCGTATACGATGCGGCTTCATCGGGTGCCCCTGGCCATAATAATAATTCCCAATATCACCTAAAATTAAATTTTATTACGATTTTTAAATTGGATATTTGCCATTTTTGATAATAAATTTGAAGACAAAAAAGGTAATTTATGTATTATTGGAACCTTTCAAATTTATCAAACAAAAACAACCACTACTAGATTTGATCATTTTAATGCTAAATCTGATAGGAATAGTTTTAAAAAAGCTAACCTAACCTACTGCCATTTAGGTGTTTATGAATTGTATTTAAAAAAACCAACTAACCTACTGAAATGTAGGTGTTTGACGCTTCTTTAAATGCCTATAACTCGCTTATTTATGACAAAAAGGGTAATTTATGTATTATTGGAACCTTTTAAATTTATCAAACAAAAACAACCACTACTAGATTTGATCATTTTAATGCTAAATCTGATAGGAATAGTTTAAAAAAAACTAACTTAACCTACCGCCATATAGGTGTTTATGAATTGTATTTTAAAAAAACCAGCTAACCTACTGAAATAAATGTAGGTGTTTGACGCTTCTTTAGATGCCTATATCTCGCTTATTTATTGAGGCCGAATAAAGATTATTGCCGTTTCGGAATCAGCGTGGAGAATTTTTATTATTATTTGTTGAGTGGGGTTTTTCTAAGGTCTTTATGAGCCTTGTAACACTGCGACCATTGCTGATCTATTGTGTTCGCCACCTACTATAGTTCTGCGCTAAGCCTTGTGTCATTTAGGAACCGGAAGGCTTTTGGCGCCAGATTGTTTTACCTCCTTAGGTTGGAGGTAATGTACAACCCAAGTGGGTGTATCTTTTACGCATCAGCGGGCCACACTCGCACATGAGGTGCTGGGGAGTTCCGAGTGGAGAATAGTCGGGTGACGTTAAAACATCCACAATGTAGTTCCGATTAAACCAACAAGAAAAAAACAAAAATAATCTTAAATAAATATTCAATTCTCAATTATTTCATAAAGAAACTAAATATTTTGTGTCACGAAAAATGCATAAAAATCAAAAATAATCACAAAAGAAAAGAAATGATGCAATTGTCAATTATCGCAGTATTTATTAGGTATTTCTACCAGTTCCTCATTTTTTATTTTTTAACCTCACCCGACTGACTATTCATGCTGATTCCGAAACTGCAATTATCTTTTGTCAGACTCAATAAATAAGAAAGATATAGGCATTTAAAGAAGTTACAAACACCTACATTTCGGTAGATTGTTAGTTTTTTTTTCAAAACAATTCATAAAGTTCTAGTTGTCAGTCGGTTACTTTAGTTTTTTTTTAAAACCATCATAAAAACTAATTTAAAATAAAAACATACCGAAAAAATAAAGAAATACTACTAGATTCGATCATTGTAATGCTAAATTTGAAAGAAAAAAGCTTCGGACCAGTAAAATTTCAAGACCAAATTTACATTTTTTTAAAATTTTTTTTTAACTCAGTTTTATAGGTTGTTTTAAAAAAACTAATCTAACCTACCGCCAAATAGGTGTTTACGTATTATTTAAAATAAAAAAACCTAATTAACCTACCGAAATGTATGGGTTTGGCGCTTTTTTGAATGCCTATATCTCGCTTATTTATTGAGACCTAATAAATATTGTTGCAGATTCGGAATCAGCGTGGTGAATATAGTCTGGTGCCGTTAAAAAATCAACAATCTAGAAGAGGTTCCTATACTGCAATAATTCCTAAATGAAATATTTTGTGTCACGAAAAATGCATAAAAAGCAAAAATAATCACAAAAGAAAAGAAATTATGCAATTGTCAATTATTTCATTAGAAAAAAAAATAAAGCGGTATTATTGCAGTATAGGTACCTCTTCTAAATTGTTGATTTTTTAACGTCACCAGACTATATTCAACACGCTGATTCCGAATCTGCAATAATATTTATTCGGTCTCAATAAATAAGCGAGATATAGGCATTCAAAAAAGCGCCAAACCCATACATTTCGGTAGTTTTTTTTTTAAATAATACATAAACACCTATTTGGCGGTAGGTTAGGTTAGGTTAGGTTTTTTTTAAACAACCTTAAAAACTGAGGTAAAAAAAAATTTTTTTTTTTTTTTGTATGTAAATTTGGTTTTGAAAATTTACGCGTCCGAAGCTTTTTTCTTTCACATTTAGCATTACAATGATCTAACCTAGTAGTATTTCTGTTTTTTCCATTTCTGAGAAAGGTACCTATACTGCAATAAATAAAGCTATAACACTTTAAAATTCGCAAAATGGAACGCCTAGCCGTTTGATCCTCAAAGCACCTACAGAGGCGCGCCGCGGCCATTCGATAACCGCGAGACGCAAGCGGGAAACTTTCCACCAATCACCGCTACTACAGGCGCGCGCAGACGATTGAAGACAAAGGCCATAACAATGGCGATTTTAAAACACACTATCCCGTGCTACGAAAAACCGCAATCTAAACACTGTAATAATACAGCACTACGTAAGCGATCTTTTTTATGATAATATAATAGAATTGCAGACCTCACTAAACACACAACCGAAATAAAGTAAGAATACTCACTGTCATAATAATAACAAACTCGTTTCCGACTATGCGGCTGAGTAGCCATTTCTAAAATTGGAGGTTACAACTTCGATTGAGAGTCCACCGATGAAAAAATCACTTTGTGCCGATAAATTCAACTCTGCAAAATCGCCAATCTACGAATTTTGCAAGCCGGTAAAAAGCAGCAGCAGACACGCGCCGCAGAGCGACGGCTGCCGGAAAGAAGTCGACCAGAGACTACAAATACATTTTGTAGACACGACCAATGCATACGTTCGGCGAACTTTACCCCATTTAAATAAAACAATTTTATTAGTGAAAAACAGAAATTTAACACTATTATAAAGTGGCTTTCGACAATCAAATATTTTTGCGGTACAGAATAGACCTTTGCTGAACGCAGTCGCTATGATATCCAGTATTACCATACTAAAAAAATATCGCCCATTATATTACGGCGTTGCCAATTGGAGACGAAAACGTGGTTCGTCTCTTTTTAATGCAAAAAATAAAATATTACGCTATGCGACACACGGCAAGGGAAACAAATAGGAGTTGAGGCGTTTCAATAGCCAACTGAAACGCCTCATTTCTTTAGTTTAACTTACATGGAAAAAGTCCACGACTAAAGTACAGTAAAAATATTGATTACGACGTTCGAAATTTGAAATACGTCTACTTGATGGCTTATCATGGGCCATCGTGTGGAGGGCGTAGTGGCCTCGGATAGCTTACTCGGATGGTGCGATGGTCTAGAATGGCCTCGGTGTCGGTTTTTCGCCCGCGCATCAAAGGATAGTGGGCAAGTGATGCGTTATGCGTCTATACATGGCCCACTACTACAACCAGAATTTAAAGTATTTTGTATGAGGCTTATATTAAAGTAAATATCAATGACCTGAGATCAGTTTAGAATAATAATTGTATTTATTTAATCGCCCTAATACGAACGTACGCGATACGTCCGCTATATTGTCGCCCAAACGCAACAAACCGTATCACGTACGTTGAAGTATTAGGTGTACAAATAAATTTTAGGACACTTCGATTTTGTATCATAACAGCTTTTTTAAATTAATTCAAAGGTCCCGCTCACTTATCATAGATGGCGCTTGATATGTAGTATCGTAACGTAAAGGAGTCATAAACATAACCTATAAATTCTGTAAATTAAACATGCAGACCGATAAGCTATTTATTAGACACTTCATTTGCTATGAATTCCATCAAGGAAAAAGTGTTAGGAAAGCGTGTAAATCGATATGTTCTGTTCTTGGAGACAACATTGTATCTAAAAGTACATGTGAGTATTGGTATAAACGATTCAAAGAAGGTGATTTCGACGTTAGTGACCGTGAACGCACCGGGCCTCCTGTAAAGGTGGACGATCAGGAACTGCCAGCGTTGCTGGATGAAAACTCTTGTCAGACGGAGAAACAACTTTCGGAACAGCTTGGAGTAACTCAACAAACTGTTTCTTATCGTTTAAAAGCAATGGGTAAGATTCGAAAAGGAACAAAGTGGGTACCACACTTTCTGACTCAAGAAAATAAAAACAACCGTCTTAACATTTGTGTGAGTCTTTACAACAAGCAACATAGAAAGTCTTTCTTGTGGAAAATTGTTACCGGCGATGAAAAGTGGATTCATTTTGATAATCCGAAACGCAAATATCATTGGGTTGATCCCGGCGAGCCGACAACATCCACGCCAAAGCGCAATGTTCATTGTAACAAAGTCATGCTGTGCATATGGTGGGATATGAAAGGCGTACTGTATTATGAACTTCTCAAACCTGGTCAAACAGTTACTGCCGATTGCTATTGTCATCAATTGATGCAAGTGAATCAAGAAATTGAGAAGAAACGTCCATTTTCTGGTAAAGGAAAACGTCCAGTAAAACTGCTCCATGACGACGCGCGGCCTCATGTGGGTAAACCGCTCAAGGATACGTTACTAGCGCTTGGATGGGAAGCTGTACCACACCCGGCGTATTCACCAGACTTAGCCCCATCCGATTATCATTTATTACGGAAAATGCAGAACGATTTGTCTGACGTGCGATTCAAAACATTTGAAGAAGTGGAAAAATGGGTCGCTAAATTTCTCACCTCGCAAGACGAAAGTTTCTTTGCGAATGGCATCCGCGAGTTACCTGAGAGATGGCTGAAGGTCATTCAGTGCGATGGAGATTACTTCGATGAATAACTGTGTTATACTTCTTTTGTAATAAATCTTGAATTTTTTGAAAACTGTCCTAAAACTTATTTGTACATATAATACAAAAAAAAACTGAAACCCACCAAGCGTAATTAGGCGTGATACGTCAAATTGTTCCTACAATTCTAAATTCAAAAAGGGTAATAAATGTGTGCATTGTGTAAAAAAATGTCTGTTATATTGTAAACAAGTACCTATAGGGACCGTGCACGAAGTCACGTGATAAAATATTTCGACTTCAGCGCTCGCAGTGGCAAAAATTTTAAATTTTCGAATGACCGCTAGTGTCAAAGTGCCTTTGATTCATACGATTCGGTGTTAATTTGCTATTTGAATTTCGTGTGTTTTAAATGTAAAATGGCGATGTCTGCGTCTCATGATGACATTATTATTTCGACCGGATTTCAGACCATCGATGTTAGCGATAGTTTCAGGCCTCTGACTAAAGAGAAAGGCCAACTCCTCTTCGAAAGTGACCACGTTTTCAAGGTGCAAGAACTTCGCGATTGGGGAAATATCACTGGCAGAGTAATAAGACAAACGTCTGTGTCTTGCCTACCATATCAGATCACCATAGAAGTGAGTTGTACAACGTTATATTTGTTATTTAAATCATAGTTGATTGGATTTTTTGTGGTTAGTTTAGTGTGTTTTTTTTAATGGACACGTTAAAACACCTTCAATGCAGACTTTGCGAACAAACTACACAAATAACTTGCGTTTTGCATTCTTTTCTACCATGTAATAATTTATATGACTTTTTTTCAGTTGACGTCAGATCGTAAAATTAAAAATGCTTCATGTGACTGTCCTACCGGAGCAGCCCAGTGCTGCAAGCATATATGCAGTAGTATTTTATATCAACCACGAAAGGAATTGCAGCAAAACAAGCTTTTCGCAACAGTGGGGAAACCTTCAATTATTGCCTGTAAATACACTGAATAAAAACTAAACTGAACTGGAAGTATGCTTTATTTTATTTAGTTTTTTGAACACGTCATACATATCATACATACCTATACTGTTATTTTACTGATCCACAAATCTCCGATATGGTCTTGTGTAAACAGAAAAGTATCCTAACAAATAGGATGGTTCTTTAAAAACAGGATCGCCAGAAGTTTTCTGAATATATTGAGTGGACTAAATTGACTAAAAACTATGTCGGTTGAAAAAAAAATGTATTTTATATTTTAATAATGGGCTTTTGGAGATTTGCTAAAACAGCACACATAAAAACAATATCATCAGCAAATGGTAGCATCGCAATGGTGAATTTGTCAAGTATCTTATATATTTTCACCCTTTGAATACAACTTTCTATTATATGTTCACCCTTTGAATACAGCGTTCGTTTTGTGGTCGACAGGTAAATGGTATGTCATTCAACTGCCTTTTCTTTGCCCGATTGAAGCGGGGATGCGAAGATTGTGAGTCGACCTGTCGCTTTCGGTACACTGCGGGGAATAGCGAAGGATTATACGAAGGGCTCAAGGGATGATCCGACTTCTCTTATTCCGATAAAATGCGCGCTGCAAATCCTCGAATTTTTATTCGGCTGCCACGGCGTATTGTTTGGCCTGTAAATCATGAACAGTGTTTAATCCGAAGCTCAATTTAATAATGTCACGGAATTAAGGTATTTCATATACATACCCAGTGCGATTGATCCAAGAAATCCACTTTTCTCGCCTTTGCAGGTTATGTGCAAGCTTAGTAAAACTGTAAAATTTTACATTTTTCGTGTTGTAATAGGTGTTACTACACCCAACAACACAACATATAGTGCCCCCGTGACGTTTTGGCATGGTGTCCTCCTTGCTAGAGCCGCTCATATTTTAGTAACGATAAACAAAACAAACCAATTCTCCATACAAAACCACTGGCTACGCGAGAACTGTCACTCAGATTGTTTAGCAGTGTACGCGTGAGGGCGCTGGTGTTCTTCGTGCACGGTCCCTATTGTTATTAGGAAATATAATGAAAAAACCCATTGTTTTTTTTTACTCACTTTTTGAATAATAACCCAAAGGTATGTATGGCGGATAATATATTATAAAATAATAAATAGTACGTGATAAATAATTGTCGTAGAGGCGATCTTAATATACGACGAAATTGGAACTGAACATCGCTGGGCCATCACACCGACCATTTGGTGGGCCCGGGGCTCACCATGTAGACGAGCTTTTATCTCAATAGTTCTGCTGGCAACGCCGTCGGGCGCGCTCTCTTTTGTTCGTACTGGAAGAAAATTTTCAGTTTTAATTTTAGGTTATATTTCCGTAGTGGATATAGTTTGGCTGTGTGCTGGTTTTTCACTATTTATGGATAAATAAGTGCTTTTATATCACAGAAAAGTCTCCGATTGAGAATAGGGAGAATTGACGTACGATATATTCGATTAATTTCAAAATTGTTGGACATACATTTTCCGGATCTTTTTGGCTAATCCGTTTCAATCCAGGAAATTACTGCGGTTTTCTAAAGAAATAACAATGTAAGTAACGAATCTTTCTGTGCTGATTCTTATTTGGCCTTACGTTTTAAATTCTTATATCCGGTTTGCGGTCAAATTGATATTGTGCACTTTTTGGGTTTCTAAATATCTTTTGCTGAAATAATGTTATGAACACAGGCATAGTTGTTTGTAATATCACAAGGGGTCGAATAATTAGAGGGATCTATATATAATTACAGTAACTAAATAGCTGTTAGAATTTTGTCTGCATTGATCTGTTCTGTAACAAAATATGTGAAATTATGAAATTTCTCGAAATCTTTGACTGTTGTTTGACATAATATGATTTAGATAAAAGCCTCCGCAAACCTTTCCTCCTTCAGAGTTGCGTGGAGCTTCTTCCTCCTTTCCGCTCCAAAGTTGCGGCCTCCGCAAACTCTGGTTTGCGGCCAACATTCAGTGACGATTCACTAATTACTTGTTCGCCAATTACAATCTTTATTTTTTTTTCTTCTTTTAAACTTTTACTATGTTACGTTTAAAATGTTTGCCCTAGTCACCACTTAGTTAGGCGGCATGGGACCGATGGACTTTATGTTTGTAGGGACCTTTCTAAAAAAAAAAACAAAAAACTACTAGATTTGAACATTGTAATGCTAAATGTGGTAGGAAAAACCTCAGAGACAATATTTCAGACCAAAAAAAAACCTGCCCACAACTGTCAATCCCTATCGGCTATCACACACCAGGACCTACAAGAGACGAACAACATGACCATCCAGGCCGCATATTTTTGGAGAGACATGTCCTAACTAGGGAATGCAATCTCGGTATACCGAGATCTCGAAATACCAAAATCTTGCAATAATTTTGCAAAATGAATCTTGCACTCAAAATCCCACACAATCTCGCGAGATCGCGGAGCAGCACATTTCATGACCAAATTATCTTAGAAGATGTCGCTTTATCTGACTTAGACCTCGTGTTTCAGCCAGTTAAATTGGCAATTAAAGTATGTCAGCAAGATTCAGATCTCATAACCGCTGAAACTTTGCGGTTCATGGTACGAAAGTTAAAAGAACTGAAAACACCAATAGCACAGAAGCTGGCTGATTCTATGAACACTTGGATCTGTGAGCGCCGAACATTTTTGACAGCAGCGTTCTATTTGAGAGATCCGGCCCAATACGACGAAGATTTTGATTTGCTGGCTAATGATGGAACCTTTAAATTTCCACCAAAATCTTTGATCAAGAGAGAGATACAGAAGCTGTTTAAACGATTATATGGACAGAACCGAAATGACCATTTTTCACAAACAAATATATAGTGGACTTGCTCTTGCGTCTACAACTGCGGATGCAGTTGTTATATTAGACCCAGCAAACGAAATTTATGATGATAACTTGCCTCTATCTTTAGTAGAGTACACACCTCTCTCTATTGATGAGGAATTAGAGATTGTTTTGAAAGCCCGCCCACAAGAAAGTTCTTCATGTGCAACTGGTTCGTCCATTGATATACTTATCAGAAAAGAAATTAATTTTCTTGAATCAGGTGGGACAAAAAGACAATACCTGCAGTTTGCTTACCAATGCCTGTTATCTCTGGTACCAACAAGTGTCGAGGCTGAACGGGCATTTTCCGCCGCTGAATAACTGACGGCCAGGCTCCGAAGTCGATGCAGATGAAAATCTAAATTTTGTGTTTTTAAGAAGTTACTTTCAAAACATTTCCATTTTTTTAAATATATATTTTATTTCATTATTTTGCCCTTACGACGTAACTTTACCAAGTTGTAATAGAAATAATCAAAATACTTGAAAATTATAAAAAAAAATATTCTGAATTCTGCGAGTTCTCGGTATTCTCGCAAAATACCGAGATCCTGCAAGACTGCAAGATCTGCAAGACTGCGAGATCCTCTTAAATCTTGCAAATACCGAAATTGAACATTTTGCTGCAAGACTGCATCCCCTAGTCCTAACCTGGCCCGGACACGTTAACTAACTAACTAACTTATTTATTGAGGCCGATAAAGATTATTGCAGATTCAGAATAGGCGAGGTGAATATAGTGACGTTAAAAATCAACAATGTAGAACAGGTTCCTATAATGCATTAATACCGGACCGATTGCTGTATACCGGACCGGCATAAGCTGCTGTAACAAGTTGCTGTGGGTTTACTATTTAAAGATATATTTTATTCATTGCTATTAAATATTACCTACATTTCGTGTTACGCTCGTTGCAAACCGCTGTACATTGCCATAATATACAAAATAAATCCACACTGGTTTTACCACAATTTCTTGAAAAAATGAGTATATAGCTGACTTCTAAAATTCAATATCTTATTATGTATTAATTATAGTTTTCTTCTGTTTATTAGGTCGTTGGCACGCACACCATCAATCTGGAGAGCATTACTACAATTTCGGTATTATTTATTTGTTATTATTTTAGCTAAGTATGAGGGTATTCAATATATTCTCAGTATCAGTATGAAAGAGTGCAGCTATCTGAAAATCATCGATTGGCACAACTTCAGAGAGAAAACACAAATCGCCTAGAATAACTTAAAAAAATCGTTTGTATCATCCCAGGGTTTTCCTGGCAATTAGCCGAGGTACAACCATCTGGGGCTGCATGGTTCATTTCAAGGCTAAGGGCGGGGTTGGGCCAAGCGCCAACAGATGGCATTTAGCAAGCTCCATGACAAGTTACAGAGTTGCCAACCTTTAGAGAGCTAGCCATGGGAATGAAACTCATGACGGCATTTTTTCGACCCTCGAAAATTTGTTTGTAAAAATGGGGTTTTGGTGCACCCATACTTATGTATAACGGTGGCTTGTTTAATGAAGGCGACTTTTCCCGCATGTAATTGCATAATTGCATAAACATGAATATAGGTGGCCGCGAATCGTCAGGGATGTGTTGTTTCCATTAATGACGATCCAGAAATGGTCTGCTAGTAAGAGACAGAGTATTGACAAGATGTAAACGAAACTTTCAGCTTGCCAATGAATGTCCCCGCTTAGGGCAATCATGTGGGGGGGGGGGGGAAATCTTCACCCGAACGCTATGTGAATCATGTGCTTTGTGGAGGAGCTATGCATTTTAATTTTCGTGTCTCAAATCATGTGACGTTTATGCTATCAAACGTATTTATAAATAGTGTGTATACCTACTGACTGCAGAAAGGGACAACCCTGACTTAGTCGACAGCGGCGGTATTTACAATAGATCAAAGGCATTGTCACACTGGTAGTTCTATTTACGCTGTGGCATCGAAGAAGATAACTGCTTTGACCGGCCATTTATGGCGAGAAAAACCATGCAAAATATTTTTTACTGGAAATGAATCTTTGGTTTACAAATGATAGTTAATGCAAACAGAAATCCATATGAATCCAGGCATACAGCACCTGATGAAGTTCAAGATGACAAAATCTGGGGCAAAATTTACCGGCACATTCGTGCGTAAGGTTTTTTTTGATTCTCGATGTATATAAATTATTGATTTTTTTTTAGACCTTTTTTTTTTAAAAGTTAAAAGTGCATTCACAAATATTGGAAGAAATAGATAGGCGTCGAGAAATAAAAATTAAATTGTAAGACTGTCTTTATGCCTACGCTGAGAACTTATCGATCGCCCCTCGTAGGTAGATACGATCACTATATAACTTTCCTAATCTCTGGATTTCTCCCGTGCAGGTCGTTCACTTGCGCTGCACAAAATGGCGGTCTGTTCGCGGGCGGAGGGAGCGACGTGGGGTTCGACAGACACATTCGTAACATGTGTTACTATTACAAGACTGAGGGAGACGAGGGTGACGAGACGTCGATGAGAAGACCGAATTACGGCCGAAATAATTTCGACAGATATAACAATTTCAATCGGTCCAACAATTTCGAACAAAGAAATAGCTTCGACCGACATAATTACAATCGACCGAATAATTACAATCGACCCAATATCCAGACGAACGTGTTCACCGGCGGGGCGTCCCTGCAGCCGCCCAATTGGAAGGAGGTACAGCTTCAGCCGTTCAAGCGCGATTTTTACGTTCCGCACGAGACGGTCGCAAACCGCAGCCTCGAAGAAGTGAGACAATACAGGCAGGAACGCGGGATCACCGTGACGGGGGAGAATGTACCGCATCCGATTCAGAATTTCAGCGAAGCCAACTTCCCCGAATACGCAATGCAGATAATCAACTCGCAGGGTTTCGCCGAGCCGACGCCCATCCAAGCGCAGGGATGGCCGATAGCACTGTCGGGCCAAAACCTGGTGGGCATCGCGCAGACCGGCTCGGGCAAGACGCTCGGCTACGTCTTGCCGGCCGTCGTGCACATCAACAGCCAGCCTCCGCTGAGCCGAGGCGACGGGCCGCTGGTGCTGGCAGTGGCGCCGACCAGGGAGCTGGCCCAGCAAATCAAGCAGGTGGCCTCCAAGTTCGGCAACCGCTCGGCGGTGAGAAGCGCGTGCGTGTTCGGCGGCACGGCGCGACACGCGCAAGCCAGGGACCTGCAAAGCGGGGTGGAGATGCTGATCGCCACGCCGGGCCGCCTCATCGACTTCCTCGAATCCGGGGTCACCAATTTATCTCGCTGCACTTATTTGGTTCTCGACGAAGCCGACCGAATGCTGGACATGGGCTTCGAGCCTCAGATTCGCAAGATTATCGAGCAGATTCGACCCGACAGGCAAGTGCTCATGTGGTCCGCTACTTGGCCGAAAGAAATTTGCGACCTGGCTTCTGAATTTCTAGGAAATTACACGCAATTGAATATTGGATCCTTACAATTGAGCGCAAATCACAATATAACTCAAAAAGTAGAACTCGTAGAAGAAGAAGATAAGGAGTCCCGGTATGTATGGCATTTTTTTGGGGACAGTTAGTCACGGGAGAAGCTCGGTGAAGCCGTTACGAGTGTTATAAAATGATGAGCATCATTTCACAATTCATTTTTAGTCACAAATTGACAAAATACGTTTTTGATAATTTTTATTCCTTCTCGATAAACACGATAAGATAGAGAAATCGGTTTAAAAGTCATTTTTTCCTATAGAATTATTGAAGTCTCACAATAAAGAGTAGAAACAAACAAACAATTAAGCCCGAAAATGGACAACCGGTGTAAATCGCATATCCACACACTTTTATGCAATTATCTCAGTTCTCATTCAGAGGGTAGACCGAATATATCTTAAACCACTGGACGGTTTTATCTTTTTTATAAATGACCGTGCTCAATTTGCACTACAACACTTGATCGAAGAATCGTCAAGAAGTGTGACGATGGATAACGATTTGCAAATCATTTCCATATCAACAATAATTGCAGACTCTTCGATTGACGTACTTTAAAACTTATACCCAAATCAACAAACCCTTCTTAACACTACAGAAGCATTTTGAAATGATGTCCATTTTCACAGTCGACCATTCAATTGATAAGCGATTCTGTGCATTTGTAGCCAAGCGTCTCTCGTGAAATTAAATTTACTGCGGGGCATTTATGTGTATCTCGTTCATACTTAATCTTGCAGTCTATCAAAAGCACACCTGAGTGTTATACCTGGAAATACATCTCTTGATCGAGAAACTCACTACTTAAATAATTTCAGATTGATGTCCCTGTTACAAGAAATTAAACAATCGTCAGAAAAGGAAGGATTTGATAAAACCTTGATATTTGTCGAAACTAAGCGAAAAGTGGAGTTCATTACGCAATCTTTGAGGAGAGCTGGTGTGCCGGCGGTGTGCACGCACGGAGACAGGACTCAGCTGCAGAGGGACAACGCTATTCACCTATTCAAAACAGGCCGTGCAAATATTTTGGTTGCCACAGATGTTGCCGCTAGAGGACTCGGTGAGTGCTTCGCTAGACGCTGGTACTTTTATTTCAACCCTGATTTTCCAGAAAGTTATCAGGAAAAGTGCACTAATTGCGGTCAACTCTCCGGAGAGTTTTCATAACCCGCTTTCAAAAACGACAATTATTTTATTAGTTTTTTTTTTTTTACTTTCTTAGCCCCAACACCCAACAGGGAAGAAAAGTGCATTTTTTTCCAGATTGAAATATCTGTTTTGAATCTCCCTGATACAGTTAAAACCACTTCCAGATTAAAGTCTGTCTGTGTGTGTATTTCTCCACAATAGCGCCCAAACGCTTAATCCCATTCAGCTGAAATTTGGTATGCAGGCATCATTTGGTCGTGGCAAGAGTTGAAAAGATTGTGGTTGAAATCAGTCCATCAGGCACTAGTCACATATCATCCTCGAAATCTTGCACTTAGACTTTTTTTAGCGAGTCCGGGCCTTTATAGGACATGTCTCTCCAAAAATATGCAGCCTGGATGGCCTTATCGTTTGCCTCTTGTAGATAGATCATGGTGTGTGATAGATTTTGACAGTTGTGGGCAGGATCGGAGGTGGTCTTCATCCTGCAGCGTTCCACATAATATGCATATAGGGATGTCTGTGTAGCCCCAGCGAGCGAGATTGGCCTGGCATCTCGTCACACCCACCCTCAGTCTGTTGAGACTGCGCCAGTTGGTGTAGGGGAAATGGGACCCCGCTGCTATCTGTTCCTTAACATCCTCGCCAAGTGAAACCCTCCATTGACTTACGCGATTCGATGATTGACTCCCTTGGAGCGGATGTGTTCGGCTCATGAACGATTTTCGCAATTTGAGGCAATTGTGATGTGACTCCTGTCCTTGTAGTGGGTGTATTAGGTCATCTGTCACCTTTAGGCGTTACTTAGAGGCTTGAAGTTTGGTACACAGATGCCTTGTAGGGCCGAAACCACATTGTAAAGTTTCGGTTGGAATATCTCATATAAAAGCTACACTAATAATATTTCAATTTTAAATTCCGCTATACATTTTCAATTCCACTATAAAATCAAATATTAACATCAAGCTGCACAAGGCTAGCCTAGAAACAAACCGCGCCGCCCGAGGCTGCTGTGTAACTGAACCCAAACGGGTTCGTCCGCCGGCCAAGAGAGGGCTCATCGATATTATTTTTGAAATTAATATTCAGATAAAGACACTCATTGGCTACTTGCCGGGAAAGTCTTGGGGTAACACAATCGATTTTTTAAGTAAGCAAAATCAGTTATTATCGTATCAGTATTTAAGTAAGCAAAATCAATTCAAAATCGACCCCCCAGGGGTCGATTTTGAATTGCAGTGGGTCCATGTCAGCAAAAAATAATTGGGGTGCAAGAGTTGTAAATGGGGGTCCACGTTAGCGGACCTCATCTAGGCAGGTCATCATAAACATTTAGGCGATCCGTAAATGTCATATCACTTCTAAAACAGCTTGTGTGTACAGCATACTATTTAAACTTATAATAGTAGCAATAAACAAACGCGCGCGTCCAAAGTATCATGAAAGGAAACCAACACTCAACTCAATTTGCATCACTAGTCGATTGGGGAAGCCAACCCAAATGACTAATAAGGGGAGGTGCGAGTAAGATATCTCAGAAAATTGCGCTTCAAGCAATGAATGATCAAGCGAGATAATGATACATGTGCGGTTATGTGCGACTTTCTCAAATGCTTTGTACTTCAAGGTCGTGGACGCTTAGAAATGAACAACTAAAAATTGTATATGTTTTAAATGTCTTACAATTTGTCCACTTCACCAAAAACCCTATGTAAGTAATCAGTACTGTGTCAGCTGTTAAAATCCCATTTAAAGTTAGTAAGTTTGGGGAAATTCAATAATATACAGGCAGGGGGTCTACGGAAAACAGCAAGTGGTCTAAGGGACAAAAAAGTTTGGGTACCTCTGTTCTAAAGGAATGCCCCACTATACCGAACAGCCTGTATCTGGACATACAAAATTTAATGCCTTGGTTTTTAAGTAGTACTGATGTTACTTGACAACTAAACTACATACTTTCAATATTAATATTAATATAATGGTAAAAAATGTTACACATATTAATATAAATATACAAGATATATGAGGGTTAGTTATATAAGAAATAAATACATGTTATATATTGCAATTATGCAGTAAAACAAATACTATGCATACGATGCCTCCAAGTTCTGCTTGATAAAAAAAAACACTCATACTGCTTATATGATTTGCTCTTATTTTACTCAGCTCACATACACTTTGATTTTCTCACAGATGTGAACAACATTAAACACGTCATAAACGTCGATTACCCGCAAACGACCGAGGACTACATTCACCGAATCGGAAGAACCGGACGCCAGAGCGCCAAAGGAACATCGTACACATTCTTCACGCCGGAAAATAAGAAACAAGCGAGGGATTTGGTCCAAATTCTCTTAGAGGCCGGTCAGGAAGTCGATCCGGCACTGCAACAAATGGCCAACGCGGGCCGAAACTTGAAAGCGTCTCGCGGCAGCTGGGGATCCGATTTTGGTTCAATACGACCTCGCCAAGCAAACCGAGAGGGCAACTTCAGGGCGAGACCTTTCAAATCCAACAGACCCAGTTATAATTTCGATGAATAATTATTTTTATTGTAATTTATAGCCTATTTTTATTTCTTCGCCTTTTTTCTTCGAAATAGTACAAAATGTTACCGATTTCTTTTGATCTGCTCTGATTTGACATTATTAGATCATCCTATGTTTGGAAGATTATTTCTGTGATATGTTAGTATTGTATTCCATAGAAACATGTCACACAACCATGTTTATAGGGATAAATAAAATTATTTCTGTAACGGATGCGGATGTTTTATTTAACCCGTTGAGTATGAGTCAACCAAATCTGGTCGCGAAACAATTATCCGTTGAGTACGAGTCGACCAAATCTGGTCGTGCGTTTTTTTCACTTTGACGTTCTCATATTTATTCATAATTATCTAATGGTTTTACAAAATGATATTTCAATATTCTATATTCGAAATTTCAATGCAATCATTGTGCAGTTGTTCTTTTTATGATTGGTGTAGTAGTTTCGTAGTTATAGTACTTTAAGTCGATGTCGCCGAAAATCCTGCAAAAGAGACAGATGCATCCATGAAAATACCCATTTACTCCAAGGGTTAAACAAGAATATTCTTTTGGTGCCATGTCTGCTACTTAAAGTTGACTATATACAGTAAAAAAGATGTCAGTTAAGGTAGAGAATATACCTATACAGGTAAGTTTTTAATTGTGAGAGTGACATTCTTCTAGTGGGTTGTTTAGTACGACGAACTAAACAACTTTTGATAAAGTTGAGGTAAGCAACTTTTAATATATTTTTTTGGAAAAAACGAAAAAAAAAATATTTTTTTTTTGAAAGTAGTATAAAAAGATTTGAGCAGGATGTACTATCTAGCGGTAGGATAAATATGTTTTGTTAGTGATATCATTGATTATAGTTTATAATCAATGGTGATATTTTACCTACCGCTAGGTGGCGCAGCGCACTCAACGCTTTTCAAACTTTTCTTCAATAGATAAAATTTACAAATTTGTAAAAAAAAATTTTTTTTGGTTTTTTCCAATTTTTTTATTAAAAGTTGCTTGTTTTGTCGTATTAATTTCACCCACTACAAGGATGTCACTAATTAAAACTCATCCACTGTATATTTAAATTTAAATAGTGAAAATGGGCTGTAGATTTCAATATAAGCGAGATAGTCTTCTGAGCATGAATAGCGCAGCAGTGCTCAGTATTGATGCATTTCGATACATATCTTTAATGCCTCCTCTACACATCGATAGATGGATCAGCAAACGTATCCGTGGATACATTCGCGACCCGTCCACAGGTCCGTGAGTCAGTCTGAGTTCAACCTCAAAAGACTCAGTTTGTGCCACAAGAAATGATGTGGAGACATTAGCGGCCGCTGCTATTTATTTATTTAGCTCTTATAACTACTACCGCAGCCGAAATATTGAGAAAGAAGTGGAAAAAAAGAAGGTAGTGGATGCTGGCTATACATAGAAATAGAACAAAGATTAGTGAAAATAGATTCGGACTAGTTAAGTATGATAATGTTAGTAGTTGGATGGTTAGTATGTAGGTAGGGAATACATATTTTGACGTTATTAACTTATTTATAAATTAATGACATATATTTCAAATGACTTGTTTGCAGAGCTGAAGATATTAGACATCAGGCAGGTATATGCAAAAATAGTCTTTCTTAACTACCTAAAAAGTAAAGATAGTCACGTTAAAGCTGAGCATAAAATTTCAACGAGGAGCGCCACAACCTGTAAACACATTGTACAGAAAACCAGAACATCCTTCGCCCAAAAACACTGGCTTTATAGGGCCAAAAATTTATAACCATCTAAAAGAATCTATAAAAACATGCCAACACACTTAAGTCAATCCAATTAAAATCTAAAATTACACAACATTTACTTCAACTTGGTAGAAATTAGGTGGATAAGGTAATAAGTTATATTTTAAAGTAAAGGTCTGCATTATTATTATTATTGTCATACATTGCACTACACTTTATATTTTAATACTATTTATTTATTTGATCTACAAACTTCATATTACGACATTGTATATTAATATTTATTTCCATGACCATGCTATATCAATATTTTAAATATAATTATAAGTTTAATTTGACTTCGCTTTTATATTTTATCATATTTTGTATTTTTCATTTTAATATTATGTGCACATGAATAAATCTTTGCCATACATAGAGTTTTCCTTGGTATGGGCTATGGCCTAGTTAGGCAGATTCTGCAACTAAGACATTGTAAATTTATGTTTTTGAATGAATAAAATTATTATTATTATTATTTATTTTTGTTTAGGAAGAGCATCGAAAACCATCTTTCAGTACTTTATGCTGAGCCATCTGGAGAATTTTTAAATTTTGTTTGAATGTCCTGCAGCGATTTTATACCTTCTACAAAAAGATCCCCAATGGTTTACTTTTACTTTACATTTACTTTCCGCGCAATACTGATGCATCGGCAGATGTGTGGACAGACGCCTTGCGTTCGCTCTGTCATCCTTTGATCCATGTCGCAAAAACCGACACCAAACGGATAAGGGGCAGATGCATCGGCGGACGATAAATACCTACGACAGACGAGCAAATACCGTCTACACGTCAGCGGACGCATCCGCAGATCGCATATACGGATGCGTCTGTCGATGTGTAGAGAAGGCATAAGAAGATATAAGGCAGAGAAGATATGACAGCAAAGACTTCATACTTTTTCGGTATTTTTAGTAATTACTGCTCATCAAAGAGCTTTTTACATGCAATGTTTGTCAAGTTTGGGTCAAATCTTGCGAGCTGAATTTGAACCACTTCCTCTTACCCTATAAAGTTGAAATTTTACATATTGGTTTAGTTCCGATGACAATGCATTTTTATAGTAAGCATGACCTGATTCTACCCCCAGGATTGGCTCCCAAAGGGCTACTCCTCCATAGTCAACAGGTCAGATATGAAATTTTGTATACGCATTTATTTACAATAGCCCGTTCTAAGTTTCACCATGACAGGACTGCTGCACCCAGGGTTGGCTCCAGACGAGGTAACTTCTTAACGGTCAACAGCACAGACACGAAATTTTGTTCAGCTATGATAGCCCATTCTAAGTTTCACCGTGACGGGATTGCTGCACCCAGGGTTGGCTTCCAACTTTTATATCCTCAACGGTCAACAGCGCAGGCACGAAGTTTTGTATAGCATCAATTATGATAGCCCGTTCAAGTTCCACCATGACCAGGTTGGCTTCCGACGAGGGGACTTCTCAACGGTCAACAGCACAGACACAAAATGAGCACAGCACAGACATGGCTGCTGCACCCCGACTTCCTAATGGTCAACAGTACAAACATGAAATTTTGCCTCTGAAACATGTTTAGCGGAAAATAAGAAAAATTTAAAAACTTGCTTTTATTAAAATGCACTGAAAAGAAGAAAATATTTTTTTAAGTAAATCAAACCCATCATTTTGTTTCATTGTACAACTTTATATGATATATAAGTTTGTCGTGAGATTTTCCTGCATTCATTTCTTTTATAAATAAATACTCTGAAAAGAAGAAAATAAACTTTGAAATAAGTAGGTAAATCAAAGCCACCATTTTGTAACATTATACTTTATTATATTATATAGTAATATGTATTTGTCACAAAAGAATTTAACACAGGAAAATCCCATAACAAGCTTTTATATCCTATAAAATTGTATAATGTAAAAAAAAATGGGTTTGATTTACTTCAGTTTATTTTCTTCTTTTCAAAGCATTTTAATAAAAGCATGTTTTTTGTTTTTTTGCTATTAATTTATTTGTAAATGACCTTTCTGGTTGCGGCAACAGGAGCAGGTGAAGATTTCTACTACATTGACAGGCGAACCAAACATCAGTGGCGTAACTACAGTTTGAAGCCCCCTCCACAACGTTCTAATGCAGTGGTTCTCAAACTTATTTCGTCTACCGCCCACTTTGAAAATCAATTATTTTTCTGCGCCCCCCATTTTTTTTTACTTTACAACATTTTAAAAACCACAATGACATTCATTACTTTAATTCTAAATGAGACTTTTTTACCAGTGGGAGCAATTAAAACGCAACTTTATAATATAAAGGGTATCTTTTATTCAAATTAAAACACACATTTTAAAACTAACCTAATGTGAAGGATGAATCTGATGATTTTTAACAAGTTTGTTGATATCAGGTTCGAATTTACTCAAAAACAGCCGCAAGTCGCCGCGTTCGGTAACATGCAAACGATTTCTCTTTTTAGTAAGCAGTGTTGCCACAGCACTAAATCCACGTTCACACAAATATGACGATGGGAATGCTATCAAAAATCGTTGAACGATCGACCACAATCCAGGGTATAATTGCGGGATTTGCTTTAGTAGCCAAAATTATTAATAGCCATTTTTTTATTTGATTTTTATTTCCTCGTTCGTTGTCAGTTCTATAAGTTCTTCTTCCAGATGGGATGATATTGCTGTGTTTACGTTTGAAAAAGGATTCAATACCCAGTCTGGTATTTCCAATTTCAAAATGTCCTGGATTGTAGGATACCTAGGTTTCAATTTAGGTGAATTTTAAAATATTAAGTAGATGAAATTACAATTCAGCCATAGCCCCCCTATACCACTTCAATACCCCATATTTTTTTCTGGGCCCCTTACCGCCCCCCTATAGGCCACCAGCGCCCACAAGGGGGCGTTATCGCCCACTTTGAGAACCACTCTTCTAATGGGAGGGGAGGGGCATGTAGCTAAAATCTTGATACAATGGTGGGGGAGGGGAAAGGGGGATGTACAGCCTACCCATAATTTATTAAAATCCCACCAATCCGTATACTTACTTAAATGTTATATTTCATTCATACAAATTTTCTATGCCTCTACTTATACTAGGCAAAAATTAACAATTGCAGTTTTATTACAGATGCTTCATATTTGTCCCTATGTAACCATATTTTTTGCTTGTAACTCTAAAACCAAGAAACACAAATAATCGACGTAGGTACCAATCAATTCTCCGTCATCAATCTCTAGATAAAAAATAAAAAAAATATATGCCATCGCTTTTGATTTTGAGACATTGACCTTTGAAATTGGTACTTTTTCTGACTTGTTTTTATCTTCATTTTTATCTCGTATAGCCTGTAACCAATGGGAATAGGCAAGCTAAATATACGAAAACAATCCAATGGTTCTTGTGTTAACACTCAGCTATTGCATTTTATATATAAAATACAAACAGAGCTGCCATGAAATTCACCGACCGGAGTCGGACCCATCATAATACTATTTTTTACACTTCTGGGGGGTGAGCAGTGGATTCCGGACTAACGACCGGCTGTGGTAGGTTTAGGACAGCTGTCTTGCCACATGTGAGCGTTCACCTTACCACCCATTCACTCCCCCTTCGAAGCCATAGAGTTTGAGATGCGCAAATTGCGGTTTTAGATAATTAAATCCTTTATGTGTATAAGGAAAGGTGAGCTCTCTGTAAGATTGCTCAATCACACGAGAGAAAGTAAAAAGCGATTAAACTAGTAGTTACTTTTATTAAATTAAAAACAGCGCTAACAAAGTGACGAGACACCACTGGTTAATAATTAAGAATTGTATTAAATGCAGCTTTTAGTTTTAATTTGCGAACAAGCGAAGCTAATAACGAAACTGGCGATTGCGGGGCGCAACGTAATATCGGAAGATCAGCGATCCTCCTCTCTTGTGCTGTCCGTTTTGGAGTAAATCCCTCAGACAGGCGCACCAGCCGGGGTACAGCGGCATCAGCGGCGGCTGCCCGGCGGCAAGACTGCTGTCCGAGACGGCCAGGCAGGCGGAAACGACCGTGAGTGGGTAGGTGAACGTGCTCGCGACAAACGTCATCAGCTGGACAGTGTGCCCGCGATGCTCCTTCGTCTTCACGAGGTATTTATTTATCAAGTAAGCGAGATAACCGGCGACGGCGATGCACGACAATTCGCCGAGTAGCTTTGGAATTATCCCGCGGTAGAAACCGGCAAAGCCATTATCCTGAAATATTGAGCTAATAGCCGAGAGTAAATTGCCATAGTGTTCTTCTTTCCCAATAAACGACGCCATCATTCGGATGGAGACGACTTGGAATGGATAAGAAATGACGACACTCGCCGTGTGATTCACCAAGCTGATCCTCGTTAGTCTAAAATACTGGTTGGCATCCGCCTCCTCTCCTTCCTCGATGTTGGGCGGATCGTCTTCGTTCACCCAATTCAGACCAACCTGGCGAATCAATTTTTGAGAGAAATAAGCCGCGGCGATGTTCCCCAGCAACCTAGCCGATAATCCATTGTAACATCCCATAAAACCATCCGTTTTCTTAATGTGCCTGATGTACTGGAATACATTAGGCAGGATCAATGCTGGTTTTCCGAAGAGAGTCGTCGACGCCCTGGGCGCTATTGGTTCGTGTCCTAGTTGAATTAAAACTTTCGCATATTCAATGGGATATAGCACAGCGGTCACAACCAAATTGGACAATTGTCCGACTTCGCGTTCGACTATCGTGCTATTCACATAGTCGCCACATTCCGTTGGATCTGAAGATGCCATTATTAATTATAATCGCTGCTGAACCGCAGTTTTACTCATAAAATACTAGATAAAGTGTAGTAATCAAAACCTTATCAGATGGATTATCTCACTTGGCAAGAAAAAATGTCATCCGAATCCTAGCTGTCAAAAGCCGTCCCGCTTCATGTGATGTTACCACCACCAAAATCATCAATCTATCAAATCTGGCGGTCGTCATTATAGAATAACGGAACAGAATTAAACCGCCTTGTAGAAATATACAAATAGCTTGGGATACAATTTGGTAGTAATACATTATAAAAACCTAATCTACATTGTTGGTTTATAACGTTCCCCGACTATATTCATCACGCTGCACGCGCTGATTCCAAATTTGCAATATTCCGCCTCAATAAATAAGCGAGATATTATAGACATTCAAAGAAGTGTCAAACCAATACATTTCGGTAAGTTGTTAGTTTTTTAAAAAGATAATACGGTGGTAGGTTTAGCTTTTTTAAACACAAAAAGTAAGTTTTTTTTGCATGTTAATTAGTTTTTTTTTGTCTCAAATGTCAGAGGCTTTTATCTATCACATTTAGCATTACTATGATCAAATCTAGTAGGGTTTTTCGGGAGATTCGAATTTTAAATAGAGTAATTAGGATCAGAATATTATACCGTAAGGAGGGTGAGCCATCATGACATGTAAAACTGTTCTTTAAATAATTCACCTAATTGGTTAAAATTATGGATCAAATAAATACCTACTGTTTATTAAAGCAATATGAATACATTTTTTTTAAGCTACAAAACTCCTATTTTTATTTGTCTCAAGAAGTCCTCTATTTCGGGCCACGATGACACGCGAGTATATGTTGAGAAAAAGTACCAATTTTCAAGATTAATGTTTTCTACAGGTACCTATCCAAAACAATAGAAAACATGAAACCCTCAGAAGCTTCAATTTTGCGAATAGTCGATAGACGATATTGGGAGTCTTTTTAAAGACATTTTCGCGTTAAAAAGAATGTACCGCTACTAGTGCGAAGTGGCGTAAACCCTACGTCTGAAGCAACGCCGGAGCGGATCCGCTTGGAGCCGGCGTCGTCGCTCCCCAAACAGACTTTTATAAAGCAAGTCAACTATTATATTGAAACGGGAAACATCAAAAGTACCATAATATAGAATTTGCCCCTAAGTAAAGGGAAAATGGAATCCTCCATACACAGGCCACTTTCATACGTTGTTTTATTCAATAACTTTAGGGTTTGGACCACATTTTTGCGTATAGAATTTAGTCATCCAAAACAAATTGTCAGCCTAGTCACTACTATGCATAATTTTATTTTTTGCACGTGCAAAATGTTTTACGCCACCTTGGGTGTTTAAACACCCTATAAAATTTATATGTAGTTAAGGTCGAATATTGTCTTTATTTTTTACGCTTTTTTTTTAATATGAATTAGGGTAGTCTTTGCCCATAGCTTTATGGTCGTAAATAAAAAAAAAATACAAACAAAAAAATCGTCTTTTTGACAAATTTTCCCAAAGTAATTTCAACTCAGTATTACTTTCAGTGTTTACATTAGTCATTTTCATATTATGTAGAATATTATGAGCCATATTTTATTACCTAAGTGAGAGAATATTGGCATAAATGGCATCCGACGTTTCCGTGACATGCAATCGCTGTTGTCCAGAAAAACTTAATTTCCTTTTTATTTTTATTCACAAAAGCAAAACGTGTATCGGGTTTAAAATTTGAATGTAATGTCATTGATTATGTCGTGTAATCAATGGTACGTAATCTGTATTGTGTGTCGGCTGGCAACGTTGCTTCCAAAAAATTTGCACATTTGGTGCAATAGTCTCCTTCAATCGTCTTTACATACGATATTATTTTGCTGGGTAGTTAAAAACTCCATAATACATATATTTATAATTATAAAATATTTTTATACTTACCTATTTATTAGGATATGTACAAAATATGGTTTTATAAACCGAGCATTTCAGTTATTTTGAGATATTTCGGCATTATAATATCGAGTACGATGTTTTATACGATAATGGTACGTAATATAAAGCACCTCCCTGGCTAGCTCCTCGTTCATTTTCCTTCAAGTTCGACAACCGGCGGAAGTCGTCGCGCCGTTCTTTACCGCTTTTTGCTGAGGTTCGTTTTGCAGTGCTTTATTCTCCGCGATTCCGTTTAATCGTTCAATTATATTGTAGATTCTAGACGTTGTTGCCGGTTGCCGAAGTTTAATATTGCTTTCCGTTGTGTACAGGTTAGAAGAATCGTTTGGTCGGTTGTGCCGGAAACGAGCACATAATAAAGACTAATCGGTTTATATTTCGGCGAAACTTGGTCATCGGAAGCGGTTAAATATGTGAGTGTGTTTTATTTTTCATTGTCTATCTCTCTGCAGCTGTCGTTTTTGGATTCTCGGGTTTTCGTAATATCGATTTCAAAAGTATTTGATGTATTTGAAGTCAGATGTATTTGACGTGTGGAATGGCTTTTTCTTACTCGTTTTTATTGGCACGTGTTGAACCAGTGAAGCAAGTGTGACATCATTTACGCGTAGGTGATGGTCTACACTTGATTATTATAGATATTTCATTATTGCGGTGACTCGTGATATATCATTTTCTGGGAAGAGAGTGTATCGGTAATTAAAAATGGCGATTCTACAGAAAGGGCACTGTCTGTCTACACGAATTTATTGCATTAGTTGCGTGGTTGCCCAGATGACCGTGTTCGAATGCAAGACTGTATTTACGCTACGCCTATCCATGATTTATCTATGAAATGTGAAAAAGCTCAAAACGTGGCGTATTGGGGTTGGTTTTCGTTGCTTAAAGGGGTCCACCTATGATCAGTTATAATTGTGTAAATAACTGAGTAAAATGTACAGTTATCTGAACTGAAGGTGTAAGTATGGGTTTTTCAGTTTTCCCTTCAGTTTTTTTCCAGTTTGCATAGTTTTTTCGTTATGGGGCTTCTAAACGGGCCAATTTTCGCTGCAATATCAGCAACTATAGCCCGGTCATCACTGCAACATTTTATTGCAGTATGTGCCTGAAAATATAGCCCGGCCATTTTCGGCGATATTTCTGCAAAAGTATGGCAGATCATTTTGACTCATAAACGGGCTACACAATCGGGCAACAATGGCCGACGAAATTTATGTGTCGCAGCGGCTTATATTGTTTTAAATGAAAATTTAGTATTATTGCAGTATAGGAACCTCTTCTAGATTGTTGGGAATTATTGCAGTATAGGAACCTTTCTCAGAAATCGAAAAAATAAAGAAATACTACTAGATTCTAACATTGTAATGCTAAATTTGGAATAAAAAAGCTTCAGATGCGTAAAATGTCAAGATCAAATTTACATTAAAAAAAAGTTTTTTTAAACTCAGTTTATAAGGTTGTTTAAAAAAAACTAATATAACCTACCGTTAAATAGGTGTTTATGTATTATTTAAAATAAAAAAAACCTACTGAAATGTATGGGTTTGGCGCTTTTTTGAATGCCTATATCTCGCTTATTCATTGTGACTGAATAAATATTATTGCAGATTCGGAATCAGCGTGGTGAATATAGTCTGGGGACGTTAAAAAATTCAACAATCTAGAGGAGGTTCCTATACTGCAATAATACCGATTGTTGATTTTTTGAAGTCAATAGACTATATTCACCACGCTGATTCCGAATCTGCAATCTTCTCTATTCGGTTTCAATAAATAATCTTTATTCGGTCTCAATAAATAAGCGAGATATAGGCATTCAAAAATTATAGCGCCAAACCCATACATTTAGGTAGGTAAAGTTAGTAAAAAAAAAAAAAATAAAGACCTATTTGGCGGTCTTTTTTTTTAACCCGCTGAGCTCGTAACATCCATTTGGGGACATGTATGGCGGCCGCCTAAAATCCGAAACATCCGATTTTGGATATCGCGCTCGCCGCTGCGAAAAATGCAATTTACGATTCGAATCGTCGTACTTTAATGCTTTCTGACCGCGGGACGACATGGCCAAATAATCTTTCATTCGCCGGCCAACGACGATTTAACCGATCGCCGATTTAAAAAGTCAGCATTAGACGTCAAAACAACAGTGTCGATCGGCCACCCCGCGGAGGCGTATAGTTCCGCGAGGTGTTTGTTTTGTGAAGTGTTTTGTGAATATAAGTGAAGTGTATACCGGATAAAAGTAAGTAATTTCCCTTTTTAAGTAGTTTAGGTATTAGGATTAGTCAATTTAGACAGTCCATTTGCTGTTTTTCACGAATTTTCGAAGAAAACACTTTGGCAACAACACAACGGCTCGCGAAAATATGGCCGTTTTTATTTTGTAATGTTTTTGAAATATCCCTATATATCGCGAAACATGACGTAATGTCGCTTTAATTTACTAATAAAATAGGTATTGCTTCATTTACATCCTAAGTTATCACATAATTAGGCGTATTTTGAACATTATATGTTGTTTTTCTAATATGGCTCGCGAAAATGAAACTTGTTTTGATAATTACTATGAGAGAAAAAAGTGCGATTTTCCATAGTTTTTCGATGAAATGTGACTCTTTGGAGTATAGTAATTAGTTATTAGACATATAATAAGTCTATGATAAGACAATATAATTGAAAAAATCTAACGAATTTTATATTATGGGCATTCAAAGTTTATTATTAGGTTCGAACGCGGAAACTCTCAAAACTTTAGATTTGTCTATATCAGACAAAGGTCAAAGTTCTGGTGTGATTTCTAAGAAGAAGTGATGTAGTAATAAAGTTATTTTGAAAGAATTTCATGTAAAAAAATACCATAAGTAGTCACAAATTAAAAATTAAAAAATTTTTTTTTTACGAGAATAAATAAAATTTTTCTTGGCTGAATAAATAAATATTTTTTCCGTATTTTTGTATGCAAATAAGTAAAAAAAAAATATCGTTTTGGTAAAGCATTTAATAAAGAACATAACTGTATTAACAATTTTTGATATTTACAAAAACTGTATTTACAAAAAAATCGAAATGATTTTATAGGCGAGTTTTTTTCAGTTTGCCAATTTTGTAATATTTATTCATTATTATCTTAAATGTTTTACGAGATAAGGTTATAATGTTTTATATGTCAAATTTCAATGCGATCATTTTTCTCTTTATCTTTATTAAATCCGTTTAGTGGTTTAAAAGTTATGATCGTTTTTCTCAAGGCCGTTGACTCGCGTCGATTTTCGCGCGAATATGTCGCGCGCAAAAGTGATGTTTTTGGGCGCGGTGAGTTTTTACCTCGCAACGTGAGGGGTTAATGTACATTTTGGTTTTGAAATTTTATGCGTCCGATGCTTTTTTCTTTCACATTTAGCATTAGAATGATCGAATCTAGTAGTATTTATTTATTTTTTCGATTTTTGAGAAAGGTTCCTATACTGCAATAATTCCGAAAATTTAAAACGAGATGGGTCTAGAGTGCATATCTCAGAACAAACACTTAGGTTCTCGTAAAATAAAGTATTATCTAGTAATCAGCGTACGCTATTAGACGGTCGCTATAATAGAAACAGATGCATATACCGTTATAAAAAACTTTCCTCTTTCTCTGCACACTACAGATTAAGATGGTACGTAGTTTTCTGTGAATCATATTACTCAATTTACTTTTATGACCGAAACAGTCAAAACCTGTATTGTGTTAAAAACGTGACTCATATACATACGCGTCCACTGAAGTGTGACTAATGTGACACGCCATGTTGACATCACAAACCTCAAAATCATATTTGGTAGTCCCTAAAATGACATTAACCCTTCACGTTGCGAGGTAAAAAGTCACCTATCACTTTTGCGCGCGACATATTCGCGCAAAAAATCGACGCGAGTCAACGGCCTTGAGAAAAACGATCATAACTTATAAACCACTAATCGGATTAAAAAAAGATAAAGAGAAAAATGATCGCATTGAAATTTGACATATAAAACATTATAACCTTATCTCGTAAAACAATTAGGATAATAATGAATAAATATTACAAAATTGGCAAACTGAAAAAACTCGCCTATAAAATCATTTCGATTTTTTTGTAAATACAGTTTTTGTAAATATCAAAAATTGTAAATACAGTTATGTTCTCTATTAAATGCTTTACCAAAACGATATTTTTTTTTTACTTATTTGCATACAAAAATACGGAAAAAATATTTATTTATTCAGCCAAGAAAAATTGTATGTATTCTCGTAAAAAAAAATTTTTTTAATTTTTAATTTGTGACTACTTATGGTATTTTTTTATATGAAATTCTTTCAAAATAACTTTATTACTACATCACTTCTTCTTAGAAATCACACCAGAACTTTGAGCTTTGTCTGATATTATAGAAAAATCTAAAGTTTTGAGAGTTTCCGCGTCTGAACCTAATAATAAACTTTGAATGCCCATAATATAAAATTCGTTAGATTTTTTCAATTATATTGTCTTATCATAGACTTATTATATGTCTAATAACTAATTACTATACTCCAAAGAGTCACATTTCATCGAAAAACTATGGAAAATCGCACTTTTTTCTCTCATAGTAATTATCAAAACAAGTTTCATTTTCGCGAGCAATATTAGAACACAACATATAATGTTCAAAATACGCCTAATTATGTGATAACTTAGGATGTAAATGAAGCAATACCTATTTTATTAGTAAATTAAAGCGACATTACGTCATGTTTCGCGATATAACTGGATATTTCACAAACATTACAAAATAAACACGGCCATTTTTGACAAACACGGCCGGTTTGTTGACAAAGTGTTTTCTTCGAAAATTCGTGAAAAACAGCAAATGGATTGTCGAAATTATATAATCCTACTGGCTAATCTACTTAAAAAGGGAAATACTCACTTTAATCCGGTATAAACTGCACTTAAATCCAGAAAACACTTCACAACACAAACACTTCGGCGAACACCGCGCGCGCCGCCGCCATCGCGCGATCTGCGACTGTCGTCAGAAATGAGGTCATCGATTTTGTAAGGATGTAGTGATTCATATTTCTAACATCGCATGCGGCAATCGAGCAATTTCATAGTGTTGCATATTTGGCTATATTATGGCATCATTCGATAGAATATACAATCGCATTTCGAAATTTAAACGACATTTTCTTGAGCGGCGAGCGCGATATCCCGTATGGGATAGTTTGGATTTCAGCCGGCCGCCATACATATCCCGCAAGGGATGTTAAGTGCCTAGCGGGTTAAATCTTAGTGATGATTTGTTTGCATGCATATGCATAGTAGTATTTAGACAGGGGAAACGCATAGTTTAGCTATAAAATATTGCCTGCAATAAGCTTGCTTTTTCGTACGCGTTTTATTATTATTAGTTTCAAATTTAAAAATTCCCACTGCTATCATGTCATCGTTGCCCTAAATTTAGAAAACACCCTCAAGCTGTAAAACTAGAATCTAAGTACAGAAGTAACAACTTTATAATCGCTTAGCGAAGCACATTAGGCTATTAAAAAATATGAAGTTAGGGGCCCGTAGAAGCTAGTCATTGATGTATGTTTGGTATACTCCAAATTTTCTCATTATGATACCGTTTAAAAGTTGTCACTAAAATTTTATTCCCTCTCTTAGGTCTTACGGCGCGCAAAACGGAGATGCCAACGGAGGTAGCAAATTCGGAGGGGCGAAGAGCAGCAGCTACGGAACCAGTAACGGTTACGGCGGCGGGAGCAGCAACGGTTACGGCGGCGGGAGCAGTAACGGTTACGGGGGCGGCGGCAACGGTTACGGCGGCGGCGGGAGCGGCAACGGCTACGGGGCCAATCGCGGCTACGGAGGAGGCGGCGGAGGCGGCGGCTACGGAGCCGGAGCCGGCGGGCGCAGCAAAGACTTCAAGGGCGGCGCCAACATGAGGCGTCCCGACTGGAGTTCCGTTCAGCTGCAGCCGTTCAAGAAAGACTTTTACGTCCCGCACAAGAACGTATTGAAACGCACGCCCGCCGAAGTGGCCGAGTACAGGCAAGAGCACGAGATCACCGTCAGCGGCCCCGACGTGCCGTGCCCGATACAGAAATTCAAGGAGGGCAACTTCCCCGAGTACGTCAACGATTGCATCAAGCAGCAGGGCTACGAGGACCCGACGCCCATCCAGGCGCAGGGCTGGCCGATCGCCATGTCCGGCCAGAACATGGTGGGCATCGCGCAGACCGGCTCGGGCAAGACGCTGGGCTACATCCTGCCGGCCATCGTGCACATCAACAACCAGCCGCCGCTGGCCCGCGGGGAGGGGCCCATCGCCCTCGTGCTGGCGCCCACGCGGGAGCTGGCGCAGCAGATCCAGACGGTGGCCAACGACTTTGGCAACGCGTCGTACGTGCGCAACACGTGCGTGTTCGGCGGCGCGCCCAAGCGCGAGCAGTCGCGCGACCTGCAGCGCGGCGTGGAGATCGTGATCGCGACGCCGGGCCGCCTCATCGACTTCCTGGAGCGCGGGACGACCAGCCTGGCGCGCTGCACCTACCTCGTGCTGGACGAGGCGGACCGCATGCTGGACATGGGCTTCGAGCCGCAGATCCGCAAGATCATCGAGCAGATCCGCCCCGACCGCCAGACCCTCATGTGGTCCGCCACCTGGCCCAAGGAGGTGCGCAAGCTGGCCGAGGACTACCTCGGCGACTATCTGCAGATCAACATCGGCTCTTTGCAGCTGTCTGCCAATCACAACATCTTGCAGATCATCGACGTGTGCGAGGAGCACGAAAAGGAAAACAAGTAAGTCCTTTACCTAACGTAGTTCGTTCGAGGTTATTTATTCCACGCTATCGATGAGCAATTACGAGATTTTAATTTAAAATTCTCGAAAGTTTTCGTGGAAACTCTTTACCTTTGGACCGACGCCGATATCGAGATCTTGCACGCCCATCGTTTCCAGTGGCGAATAAAATTTCCGATGACCGACCGGGCGCCTTAAATGTTGAACGTTCAAATGTCAGCCTGATCCGACGTCTTCTTAAACCTTTTGTTAAATGGGCTGGACCGTTTAAATTGCGAGAAAAAGGAAACGACCCAAAAATTACTTTTTATTTCAACAAAGTAGAGTTTAAAAGCTTATTTTACCTTATGTTGTATTACCCAATACTTATAAGGAATGGAAAAAAATATAATAATAATAATAGTAACAAAAATGCTTACATGCCTCTGATCCTAAAAGTTGATAGTTCAGCATCTAACAATTTAAAAGTAGTAATCGACTACTTTTACTAATATTAATCGAGTACCACTATGCTCATTACTATTATAGTAATCGAGCACTCGTTTCGGTCCGACCACCATAGTCTCGATTCTAAAAAATCTGACACGGATGATATTCCTAAAATTTTCAGCGGTTTAACCCCTCTCGTCGCGGAGTAAAAATTCAGCTGTCCCATTCGCGCGCGACCTTTTCGCGCGCAAAATCGACGACCTTGATAAAAACGACCATAACTTGTAAACCACTATACGGATCATAAAAAGAAGAACTGTAAAATGATCGCATTGAAATTTGACATATAAAACATTATAACCTTATCTCGTAAATCAATTAAGATAATAATGGCGACAAATTACAAAACGCAAACGGCCTCCATCGTGTCGTCATCACTGGACCAAGTGGACGCCTGTCATTCCAGTGTATTAAAACTTGCATCCCCAAAAGGACGCCTGTCATTTGTCGGGTTAAGGGCACTTTCATAATAAGTGACCTTTAATTTCTTATAATGATGATTCTTTGAATGAGTAGCCATGATTAAACAACTAAAACTACCTCTAAGAAGATCTGAATTGCCCTTTCCTTTCCGATACCAGTAGATTTGTCTACGAAATTAACATCTAATAAGCGAAAAAATTTCAGGTTGAACACCCTATTGCAAGAGATCGGAAACGTAATGGAGCCCGGCGCTAAAGTTCTCATTTTCGTGGAGACCAAGAAGAAAGTAGAAAATATTACCCGCAGCATACGGCGGTTCGGCTTCCCGGCCGTTTGCATCCACGGCGACAAGACGCAGCCCGAACGGGACAATGTCCTACATCAGTTCAAGACTGGAAGAGCGGGAATATTGGTGGCCACGGATGTTGCCGCGAGGGGTTTGGGTGAGTTCACAATCTCCGCATAACCCTAAATGGAGCATATTCAATTTACAACGGCAAAAAATACTTAATACGATCTTGTATTTGTTTTTCAGAGGCACTGGCGGCACGTTATTGTGTTCTGATCGATGGACGGATTAACGAGGGCTTGTCACTTGTAATTCGGGGGGACGGGTAGATTGGGCGTGGCAAGTTTTGAAAAAATTATTGAAAGAATGCAATAACTCGTCATTTTATGGTGCCTCTGGGTACAATTGGTACGCCTTTCACTGACGGACCCTGGCCGACAAAACCTTTGTGTCTCCGAGCAACAAGAAAGAAAATGAAAAATATACACAATGGTTTTATAAATTTCGGCCTGCGAGGATAGGAGGCTTATGTGGCACAGTCGTCAGAACGATTATATTTATAGACGTGCAACATGAGCTTTGTTTCTTCGGGGTACTCGCCTGTGAGAGGCAAAGATCGTGTAGTTTCTTCCCTCTTTGGTTTAATGTTGGAAGTTGCCGTGATGTAAGTTGCACACTTTTTCCATGTAATAGGCTGGTGAGCAGAAATCGATGAGCTTATCCTGCATTCAGTCATCTTTCTGACCCAACCTTGTCTCTCGATTTATTATGATTTTGAGATGCGATGCTCGTTGCTTGAAAATTTGCTAGAAGCAAGTAAACTTGATTGCATAGAAGCAAGTTTTTAAGATCAAGTTTGCGCAGTGCGCAGTATTTGTTTTTCAGCGATTTGGCATTTTATCTCAAAATAGACAATTTGAGATACGAGGTTGATACAGAGAGATAACGATTTAGAAGGCAAGAGCGAGATGAAAGATAGTCTCGCTAACACACTTTGTATACTTATTAACTGATTGCAGTTATACCAGCTATGTACCTTGGTACTACATTGGAATACAACCTTTGTGTGCTCTTTTTAAAGATAATTTAAATTACTACATTGGAATACAACCTTTGTGTGATCTTTTTAAAGATAATTTAAATTAATTTCCAATGTACCTTCGTTACTACATTGAAATACAATTTTTGTGTGCTGATCTTTTTAAAAAAGATAATTTAATTAAGTTCAAATTAATATTATCCATTAGTGGCCATGATTGGGTGGGCGGGTGGGTGGGTGATAGACATGGGAAATAGACGAATGATAAAAAAACATTAGATTACATAGAGTACCACAAAAGAAAGTACATCAACAATCACATAATTGTTACACTGTAATAGTAGTTTACACAATAGCACAGTACACTTCATACATAATCGGTTGTTTGGAGGTTTATCCATTGATAAAAACGGAATAATTATATAAAAGAACAATGACAAAGTTTGGGCCGAGCGCAATACGTTCCAGCCGTTGTGAAGACACTGAGAACTGACAGTTAACAGAAGGTGGCTGATCTGGGAGAAATCAAGTTATACTGTACTTGGTTGTTACCATATTTTCAGAAATCGTTGGTTGAATTACTGGGTTTGTTGAATTAACTTTTACACAATTATATTATATGTTATTCAGTATGAATAATCTTTCACTTGCATTTTGGAACAGCGCAATAATTTTGTATATAATTTTGTCTGGTACGGAATACTGATAGATACTGTAATATACAAAGTGGCTTGTGTTTCACGGTCAAATGCGAAAATTTATTTATATAATCAGTGTTTATACGAACGAAAAAAACACAAAAATAGAGATTGTTTTTTCAAATCAAAATCCATGTCAGTAAACAAATGAGACATCCCTTAAAATATTGTATGGCTACGGCTTATATAATCGTGCCTTCCCGCAATGTTTTTCACGTATGGTGTCAAAGATTCAGCTAACCTTATTTAGGTATCTCCCATCTCGCTCTTTATGCTTGCTCTGTCCCAAGTGATAGGGACCTGCTAAGGAGCGGAACATGTGTTTGTGCTCGCCGGTTTGCTTCAGATAGCTTCTGTTTGCGCATGCCACTAGCTTTTTTAGCAATTTATTAAATTAAATTTCAATTTCAGATGTGGACGGTGTTAAGTACGTGATTAACTTCGATTATCCCAATTCGTCCGAGGACTACATTCACAGAATCGGTAGGACGGGTCGCTCGAAGACCAAGGGAACGTCGTACGCTTTCTTCACTCCCGGTAACAGCAGACAGGCGAGGGATCTCGTGTCCGTACTGCAGGAAGCAAATCAGGTACGGTAGACATTTCTCAACTTTTTCGAGTCCGTTTCCTCGCACCTTTGGCATGGGCTTTGCATTTTCCATTGCGAGACATGAATGCGTGTGCGAGGTAGATTAATTGTAGAAGATGCGACCGTATGCCTTCGGTGTCCACACGATCAATGTCTGGATCCCATCCTCAGGAGTCGTAACAATTAAGGTGCTTTTACACAAAACCCCTTACGTGAAAAAGGGATTTTTTCAGGAGAAGCTATAAACTGTGTTATACATTACAGACAAAGGATTTTTGGTTTTTTTATATTTTGAATGTCCACCTAGAATAATATAAAAACATTGATATTACCATATCATAGCGAGAAATAGACTTAATCTTAAATATATCTTCTTGACAAGTAGGATTTTGTCATGTAAAATAATAGGTCGGTAAACGCAGATAATTTGGTAGATGCGGCCAATATTACAAAGAATTGAAGTACTTAGTTGCTTCATTATTTTTATTCAGTTGCCAGAACTGGCACTTGCCGTCGTGTACGTCGTGTTGCCATTTCCACCCCAGAAATTGTTTAATTCACTTATTTTTTGAGAGAAGTATTTCAATCTGTCCCTAATTAATATTTTGTTATAAAGTTTTCCCTCTAGTACAGTTCGACGCATGTAAAAAGAGCTCTGGGCGACAGTGGAGGGGATACGTCTGCGCATGGGGGTATAGTCGCGCACAAAAACACTGATATTGTTTAATTATGTAAAAAAATAATAATTGTTTTTTCGTAATTTTCGAAATCGAAATTTTCGTACTTCACCAATAATTTTACATCATCTAACATAACATACTAACACCATATTTTCTTTCCTTTCTATGCAAAACCATTTGCGTGCCACTGTACTTAAGAGCACCCCCTCCGTAGCGCCGCACCTCATACCGCCAATTTGGCCTAAATTCGGTTACTGCGCAGGTCGGCCGCCAGAGCTCTTTTTACGTGCGTCGTACTGTACCGTTGTGGTTTTTTAGTGATTTATTTGTACAACGTTGACTTCATTTTCTTTGGGTAAATCTCTCGTAGATCTGAATTTACTTGATATTGTTTTTTTATCTTATTTTCGTCATTTAGAAAACATATTTGCACACAATAATACTCTATACAAAGCGTCAACGTTTCAAACTGGTTTTTTTATACATAAACCCAGATGTTACTGATAAATGTAAGTAGTGTAAACCAGCGGTTTTTTTTCAATTAAACTTTACCGCAAGTATATAACCAGGAAATAGTTGCAAGTGTGCGAAATTGTTGATAATTGCCTTGAATTCGGCTTTACGTCTGACATATCCGGGAATATATCCAGTCTACTTACAAATACGTTTTTTTTTGCATATAAACACGATGCTTAAAAAAGAGTCAAATAATAGCTTATCCAGCTACTACTAATGAGTATTCGATTCACAGTCGAATCAAAATACAGCAGAGAGAAAGTTCGCAGAACCCTTACGCTTTGGAGATCTTGCGGAGCCCAGTTTGGAAACAGTTGGTGCAAACTATAATGACAAATATGAGTAGTAGCAGCGTAGTTTTGTCAAAACAGTTTATTATATTTTGCCACTGGTATCACTGGTATGGGTGGTTTGATCGCAATAAGATTAATTGGAAGCGATGCCCATCAACTATAATGTATTGAAATTTATCTATATGGTAAAACAACAAATTGGGTGTAGTCAAAAAGTGCCTTTATTTCGATCTTCAGACGTAGACTTCTTTCATCGCAAATAAAACCTTTCTTACTGGTGTTATTTTTTGTTTACAGACTGTCAATCCGATGTTGCAAGAGATGGCAAACCGCTCGTACGGCTACGGGGGCGGATACCGCCGCTACGGAGGGGGTGGGGGTGGCGGAAATGGGGGCGGCAGGCGGTTTGGGGGGGGCGGGGGGGCGGAGGAACCTTCAAGAGGAGCTCAAACTTTGGCAGAGGCGCACAAGGAGGCAGGGGAGGCCACTCTAGATTTTAACAACAATCTCCAGACCACTAGATATAATTAATTTATTATCGATAGTATTCTGAGGCGGTCGGTGCCTTTTTGTGATATATTATAATTAATATTATTTTTAACGATGTCTCCGCTGGATGAGTGATTTTTTTTCTCAAATTTCAACTTTGCCGACCAATTTTCAAATTCCTGCCTCCCGAAACGTTTCCACCGCTGTAACAGTTTATTATATCTGTGATATAATTTGTAGAACTAACGTAATGTGCGTCAAATTTGGATCTGATTTGCGGATGATGTTTGTTACGTTCCTATTTGTACAAATTATAATTATAATTTTTTATTTGTGCGAGAAGTTTGTGTATGATCTTCCTGTCGCTACCAAAAAAAAAATTATGTTCGTTTTTTCGACTAAGATAAAAGAATTTCTGGTTTCTTGCAATAGTTAATTTTGATATGCTCCTTACGATGAGTACTTAAGATTGTGACAAATCGATGCTTTATCTGTATAAAGTTTGTGACGAAATAAAGAATTTCAGAGTATGTTTTGTATTTTAATTCTACTGGTGTCTTCAGTTGTCATAGCGACCGTAACAAAATAACAATGGAAGAAAAGCCAAAGAGCTTGTTGGATATAATCGAAGGGAATTTTCAACTCGTTAACAGAGTAAGTCTCGCCTAGATTTAGACAGACGTGTCAGACTTAACCTTTGTATCAAATTACTGGATATTTCTTCGTCTAATTTTATAGAAAACTCACCTTTGCCGGGCTATTTATATATTTGAGCATTTCTTCGAGTCTGATGAGAAGTTAAAAGAGTTTTGTGAAGAAATTGAAAATGGCCCAAATGAGTCCTATTGCGATATCAAATTAACAGGAGTAGTCTTTATGTACACGAAGTATGTCTCCGTAATTGTAGAGGTAAGAACATTTATTTATATTTATCTAATCATTGTCTACCTACCTATTTTAAATATCAATTTTGATAGGGTTCCGAGGATACAATTAATCGTCATTTTGGTTTTTTGGTGAATGAAAATAAAAGTATAGGTCGCATGCGGCTTTTAACCATCTACCATTCCGTAAATAAGGTATAATACTTACTAAACTTCTTATGAATATTCAGTTCGAAATTGTAATTCAACATACCATTTTTTGTAGAATCTATTTTCAGAATGGGTACATATGAGCGCCGATCCGCCATCATTAGCTCTAAAGTTGAATACGAATTCTTCAGCGAAAGAAAATATTAATATTTTAAATGGCTGCATCTCTAAATTAGAAGCTGTAGCCACTCCGGCTGGACATGCTAGCATGCGTTACCAACTACAAAGTTTACCAGAGCCTGAAGTTCTTGATTTCTTGCTGGATTCCAAGCATGCTATGGACTTGAAGGAATATCATAGCTGGTATCTTCTCATAGATGATACAATTTTGTTTTTTGGTAATGATAAGCGAGCATCAATAAAATTCGATTCAATATGATTATATTAATTTTGATTCATTCTTTTTACAGAGCTGCAATGGCCGGTTGCTACTGCTTTTACACCTCGATTCTTGTACAAGACTACGATTGACGACACTTTCGTTGAACTTCTACCATCCAATGCCGCCGGAGATTGTTGAATCAATACGACGGTCTCTTAGTTACATTTCAAACGATCGCCTAGAAAACATGTTTCCAAATCTCGTCGAAGTGAAAAAACTCAACACATTTAGAAAACCTGGACCAAAAAAGACTAGAAAGTCTAGCATACAGCCACCGACGCTTTCACAAGTAATATTTCACCGGAAAAACACCGCAAACACCCAATACTATTTCACGTCGGGGAGGAAAATAAACAAAGAAAAGCCACCGGATTTAAAATGGGACAATTTTGCACCTCTACAAAATCGTGATTTTACACAAAGGCTTCGCGTGGCAGAATCACCGGTAAGTGCAAAGACAATTTTGGACGTTGATTCAGATTTTTATTCCCTCGTCGACGGCAGACCGATAAAGCCAGTGTCGAATACTAAAAAATACGCTTTGGACGTTCGACAGAACTGCATGGTTCGATTACAAACTAGCTACTTAAGAGATGAAATCTTAAGGATCGATGAAAATTTTTCAAAAGAACAGCAAAAATATAACGAAACGTGCGTCCTTTATCTTGCGTACGTAGAATCATTCGAGAGATATTTGTCAGACGACCACAAGAAATCTATGAACACGCTACAAGAATCCGACAGCAAAGCGTCCAGCCTCTTGAATAAGGGCGATGAGCTAAAAGAATTATTCGTAAATTTAGGGAAGTTGCGCAGTGTGATACACTTTTTAGAGGAGAAATGCCGCAACTTAAAATTATGCCAAAAATTCTTGTATAAAGTATCACCGCTCAATTGGAGATTGGAGCACGATTACATTCATGGCGTTAGAGAAGGGTCTGAAGAGAAAGCGGTTCAGACATACACGGATGACCTAACACTGGACGAACTCGTACAAAAATTTCGTGAAAACCTGGACGATGAAACGCCGCAGCTCTACTTCACAAGCACCTGTCAGCTGATGGCAATTTTTAGAATGATGGAACTGCAAAATCTAAACTCGTTATTGCACACTGAAGAAATGGCTGTGCCGTTGGAACAAATACAAGAATGCATGGAACATTCGAAGCAGCAAGTCAAATACGAATATAAAATAATGAGTGATGAAATCAACGATTTATTGAAAGAGTTGCAATGGATAGAAAAACGCGAAAGCGATCTGGAAAATAAAGTGACGCGGATTATTCGTACGAGTTTTTACAAATCATACGCTTCGGTAGAGACTCTCAACCTGGGATTATACGTAGAGACCGCTTACGAAAGAGTGGTGGCACAAAAAGACTTGACTTTAGGAATCGCCGACATGATGCGTAGCATTGAAAACTTATACGAAACCCTCTGCGGAGAATTGGATAAGCTCGATCATAGAGTAGTTAAGTCGGTGCAAAAAGAATGCTACGCTGAAGATTTATACGCTATGAAAGTAGCCAATGAAGGAAGTGGACACTTGAGTTATTTCAAACGCTTGACTGGTCGTTTATTGAAAGATATCGAACCGTCGTTTAAGAAAACTGAACTACCAGAGATCACTCAAACGAGCATAGATAATCAAATAGCGAAACCGACTACTGAAAGAAAATTGGAGTTGACCGAAGAGGAGCTGGAATACCTCACACTGTTCACCGAGTGGAGCAGCAACGAAGATCCATCACCGTACCTCCGAGATTATAATCCTTTCGTATGAATAAAAACAACATTTTAAAAATCCAACATAACGTTTAATTTGTCAAAAATGTGAGTGACAAAAAAGATAATGTACACAAATCTTACAGGATTTTACACTATGTTTGGTTGATTGGTATTGGGTTTTTTAATCTAAAGTTAATAACGTAAGATAAAACTAAATAAAATATGATTATTTACAAATCGGGACACTCAATACTTCATGAATATAATGAATATAGAAGTAGTTTATTTAAATCGAGAACTGGTGATCCTAGATTATATAATTATAATAATATATACATACACAAGTAATTTCTCTACGTGTAAAAGTGGAGGCATTTGAGCATTTATTCAGAGCGAGTAGTTTAAAAGAGCAACAAAAAAATATAAGCACCGGTAAATGCCGAGTCGCGTGTGAAATTTTTATTCTTTGGTAGTACGCTTAGAAATAGACGGATTTACAAATTTAAACGTTCGTATATGCCTTAATCGATCGGGACAACGAATTTAAAATTTATTTTATCGGTGGGTACGCAACGAAACGACGCCAATATTTTAGAAACTAGTTAATTTTCAATAATCACACAACATGACATAAAATTAAAACACCTCATATAACTTTCACATTGCGCCCGGGCGATCGAATAGTCAACACTCAAAAAGTAAAAAAAAGGCGCAGGGGAGGGAATAGAGCGATAAAATTTGTAATAGAAAACATTACAACAACAATAGGGAGATTGCGGAGGAGGCGGCGCCGGAGCGTTTATCTCGCCTTTTTCTTGTGTATTTTCGCCAGCTTTCTTCGCTTGAGTATCATTTCGTAGAGGGCCTCCATGCCCTCGTGCAGGCCGTCGCCCGTGATGGCGCAGGCGGGCTGCACGTGCCAGCAGTGCGCCGCCCCCTCCTTGGAGCCGCCCGGGGCGCAGAACTCCTGCAATCCTAGAAGTTTCTCCAGTTCCTTGGGCTCTCTGGCGCCGGGCAGGTCCTGCTTGTTGGCCAGCACCAGGATGGGGACTCCCGCGTTGTCCGGCGACTTGACCGTGCGCACGAGCTCCATCTTCGCCTCCTCCATGCGCTCCACGTCGACCGAGTCCAGCACGAACACGATCCCGTCGGTGCAGCGCGTGTACGACTTCCACAGCGGCCGCAGCTTCTCCTGCCCGCCGACGTCCCACACCAGGAAGTTGACGCCCTTCGCCTTGCCCAGCGTGCCTTTGATCTTCTCGCAGTTGAACCCGATGGTGGGCACCGTGTTGAGGTACTGGTCGAACTTGAGCCGGTAGAGGGCGGTGGTCTTGCCGGCCGAGTCCAGGCCGAGCATCACCACGTGCAGAGTGCCCTGCGCGGAGGGCAGCGCGTCCAGAAGGCTCGAGTTCTTGCCCACGTTCGCCCCCATCGCGAGGCGACGGGAAGAAACCCTCACCGCCTCAGCTGGACGGCCGGCGCGGTCGCTGGCTCGCTCTCACCGCCATGACCTGGAAACGAAGAAAGCGAATTGATTAGAATTGTCGTTGCACGATTCCATTTACGCGAGGGCTCAACATCAAGATTATCATTATCGTTAGCATCTATAGAAATACTTTTAAAAGGCCGCGCTTAAATACACCGCGGCGGCGTCTACAGAAATACTTTTAAAAAGACCGCACTTAAATACAATACACCTCGCCAACTACAGAAATGCTTTTAAAAGACTGCGCTTTAATACACCGCGGCATCTATACAACTAGAGTTGTCAACTACAACGGGCGAACCCGTCACCTCAGGAAGTTTTAACGAAATGTATCGTTCTGTCTCCCGTGAGGTGAACGCAGAAGACTTGGGACAAAACGATCCACCGTCAAGCTCCGCCACCTGCCCATCAGACGCCAACGCCTTATGGCGAGGCACCAGGAAAGGTAACCAGTGGGCAGCCTCGCCCCCTGATTAACCGTTTTTGACAGGATATCTCCGTCTGGAATTAACCTTCAGGATACCTACGTCCTCCCGACTAGTTACGAGTCCGAAGTCGCTTACGCGACCTCTACCTGTTGTATTACAGCGGTAATTCAGTTATAATTTATCGCGGACCTGGGCGTTCTTTGCCCGTAGTGCCACACGGGATCGAGTGGCCTAAGTTCATTTCAAGAGTGGCATGACAACAGGTCGACATCCACCCCCGCTGCTTAGGAAACAGTGTATTTCCATAGTCTCCAGACCCCTTCAGCAATTAGTCAGAATGCACAACCGATTGGCTTCGCCGACCGATTGGCTTCGCCGACCGGTGCGCAAACCGTCCAGTGGCGCCGGGATACAATCCCGCCGGGAGAAACCGATCCACTAGCTCTGAGGCCTGAGACACGGGAGTCTTACCCGGGGTAGCCTTCCACTCGAGGAGGCTTCTGAATAGGAGCTGAACAGTGAGTTGAGCCGATTCGAGAACAAAATGGATCTTGTGGCCCAAGCTGCACGAAACCGTTCACCACCTACAGAAATATGGGCATCTACAGAAATACATTTAAAAGACCGCGCTTAAATACAATACACCGCGGCACATACAGAAATACTTTTGACACCACGCTTCTGCAGACTGAGTTGAAAAACAAAAATGTTTTTGGATGTTCAAGTTAAAATCAAAATCTAAAAATAAATTAAAAAAAAATACCTATGGGTACACAAATGAACCGTTTCAATGTTGGCTTTTAAATCTGGACACAGTGTATAAAAAACTGGTTAAATGCAATTTACGAAAGGTTTATGCTATAAAACATTTCCGCACCAATTTACTAGAAAACTAGGTACTTCTAGCAGCTAAGTAATTATTGCGTATGAGTTTATACACTCTCTATTAGTATAAAAATTAATTGAATACACAAAATTGTTGTTAAAAAGGTTACAAAACTTTTTGTTTTTCACAATATCAACTCAACTCAATTGAATAGATGCCATTAAAATGTATCTAAATTATTATAATGTGATTGTCACAGGCTTCATTTAATTTTTCTCATAATCCTTACCTCTTCCCCTGTCTAAATATCCTATCATCAAAATTTACAATTTTTCGGGCGAAAAACTTAGGTGATATCGGCTTCGGGGGAGGGGGGGGGGCATACTTTGTTGCGTAAGTTGTTCATTCCTTTTTTATGGTTTGACCGTTTTGAATTAGACATGTTCTTCGATTTCATCTTGTCTGTTATTTATCTGCAATACAAATCATTTTTCTCTCATCTACCTTGAAGAATGCAAGCTTTACTGTGTTTATTTCCTAAACAATTCTCGCATATTTTTTCGCTTGTACCTATATGTGATATTGTCCGAAATTGTAATCAACCCATAACGAGTCATCGAATTTTATTTCAGAAGTTTGAAGAATTTCATTAATTAAACGATAAAGACGAATCTGGGACGCGGATCACTGTCGCGAATATCATCTGTGATGACCTCGATTATCTTGTTGCAATAGCACAGGTCAGAGAATGTGGCCTTGAATGCGAGATTTTTTTGCTACGACCGTTCTTGCGACCGTTAGGGGCTCTCTAGACGATCAAGCATGCTTGACAAGCATCGCGTCGTGGGCTGGTAGGGGAAAGTAAACCGCAGGATATATGCATTTTTTTAAATATTTACCAAAAATGCCTAATTTTGTAGTTTATACCAGGGAGTCACGTCATTCATCAATCAATTACGTCTAATTAATGTTAATCCCTGGTATAAACTACAAAATTAGGCATTTTTGGTAAATATAAAAAAAAAATATTTGCATTTTTCCCGTGGTTTACGATCCCCTCCCAGCCCGCGACGCGATGCTTGTCAAGCATGCTTGATCGTCTAGAGAGCCCCTTACCACAGTAGGTATACCAGACCTACTAAAAGCTATTCATTTTAAAATCTCATAATAAAATAAAGGCTTATTAATTAAAATTGTCCATAATTCGAATTTGTACCTAATAAAAGTTTCTCATTGTAATAACCAAAATAGTCAATAAAAAGTTAAGTAATTGAAATAGAAGCCTAATAACTTAAATAGTCGATAATTCGAATAGATATGTATATACTAAAAGTTATTCATCGTAATATCTAAAGTAGTCCTGAAAATGCTGTACAGCATGGGTACAGCTTGTGGACCAGCAAAATAACAATATAAGAGCCAGATGTTCTTTATTTTATACGTTACTATGACTCGTTAAGGAGGTTTGTACAATCTACCATCGCACACATACGTCGTCGACTCGTCATGATAACGTAAGGCAATTAGGTATTAATGTTTGAAAAAAGTAAAAAAACACAGCGCAGGCACGTTCACTTCTCGTCTGTACTTTCTGTCGTAGGAAAGAGCAGATACTCAAACGTGCGTGAAAATTTACAGCCCCCAGCGGCGTAACGCGCGGCCAAACGCCGTCAGCAGGACGTACCCCTCTGCTCGCTTCCCTCGCACCCTACCCCGCATCCCTCTGCTGGTCGACAGTGTGCTTTTTGCTCACTTGGAAGCTGCTCTCTATGAGCCCTGTTTCAGTTTGGCCACTGAGACCCATTTGTCTCCACGTAGACGTGCGAGTTAGGGTAGGACTGGCCTGCGGGCCAGTTTCCCCTAGGAGTAGACCATCGGGCGCTCCTAGACGGTTTGCGCACCGTGCGGCGTCAGTCAATCGATTGTGCGTTCTGAGCGACAGCCGGGGGAGTCTGGAAACAGTACTGTCTCTTACAGAGCGGGAGTAGTTGTTCACCTTACGGCAGCTGCTCTTGAAACGATCGGATACACGATCCCGGGTGTATAGCCGGGAAAAGGATGCCGTGGTCCGCGATAGATTCGGTAGACACCGTATCACCGCTACGCAAGGGAGAGGACCGAAATAGCAAGCGACCTCGAACCTGTAACCAGTCGAGAGACCGGAGTAATCTGATTGCAACTGGTAGTAAGGGCGCGAGTGTTGACCCGCTGTATGATTAACCTGGCTATATCGCGGTAAAGCGTTGGTCTCTTACCGGCGTGTGGCGTAACTAGACGGTGGACTGTTTTCGTCATAAGTCTTCTGCGCTCACCTCACGGTCTAATATCGTTAAAACTTCCTGAGGTGACGGGTTCGCCCGTTGTAGTTGACAGCTCTAGTTGCTTTCTTGGTATACTATGCCGTTACACACCGCACTGGATTTTCGGGCCCTCGCCCACATGCTCAGATTATCTTTTAAAGTTAATAAGTTATCAGATAATCTCTTTTTGGTTTGAATGCATTGGTGTTCAATAAATGCAATACGTGTAATCTGAGCATGCAGGCGAGAAACCGAAAAATTTGGCGCGGCCTATACAAAAAGTATGAAGCACAAATTTAGTTTAGTGCTGGTCCTTTCAGCCGGATCAAAAGTAAGCCATTTGCAGACAGTGAGAGGTTTGCGGTGGATTGCGAAATGCTGCTAACAATCACGCTAATTCCTCGGTAGTCGCTACAGACAGAAACCCAAGTCGGCGTAAATTGGTACGTCACGCCGGAGCGTGATGATTATTTAATATTGGCGACGTTGCGTAATCGGCCATCTTCGTAGATTCATCTTGGCAATTCCCACGGATGCGGTATTATGAGATCGACGAAGCGAATGCAATATATACCCGTGAAATATTATAGTTACATCGTGATATATTATGACTATTCCATTTCGTTACATGGCAGCTGCACGAATACATCTTATTAGATGTTGTCGCTATGCAACGGACATGCAAGGATTAGTTCGCCAGTTCAGTAGAGGAATGCCACGGTTACATGATCACTGCATTGCGTCTAAAAATCTCACCATACTATGCGAATAATTTTACCTTTTTTACGCACTAGTGTTTTTAGAAAACTGTTTTAGTCGGAGCTCAGTACCTCGCACAGCAAAATTTGCTAAATATTCAATATACTCAATGTATTGAATTTCGAGATTCATATAGTGTGCAATTTGCTATGCGGAACTTCCAATTCCCATTTGATCGCGCAACGAAGTTGCAATTTGTCGGCGAGCGCTGCCGAGCGCAGCTACGCCTATTTGTGTTTGTAAACCGACGACACAAATATTGCTACTCAGATGAGTCGTATAAGTACATAAATGAGTATTCAAAGGAAATTGCGGCGTTGCATATTAAATTGCTAAGCCATAGTTGCGTCGAACAAACCCCAATATCTTGAGAATCAGCTTCTTTTGGCGTGAAACCTTTACGTTTGTACTGCTTTCTGCATTAACTGTTTGAGCTGTGTCCTGAGATATTTAGTAAGGCTCTTAGCGACAACGCCGCTCACGGATATATGATGATTAGTATTATCATTGATTTTATATTATCATAGAAGCGACACGCTCATGGGCTAAGTCGAGATACTTCATGATTGTATCTTTCTCTGCTTTATTCAGATTGTCAATTATGTATTTATTTTTATTATTTTGTTTTATTATTACGAACAATAAAATTTACAACAGTGAAATTCGGTAAACATTATTATAAATCGTGCAGGAGAAACAAATTAAACCAATAGCTATTGGCTTATCACATACCTAACTGAGCGAAAACGCTAGTATTTAGGGTAGGGATGCTGATACTATACTTAAAATATTGCTGACTGGCATTACGCTCGGTTATATATAAAAAAGGTGTAAACATTCACACTTGCACACACACGATGTATTATTCCGTCATACACTCACACATTAGTTTAAAAATATGTCGGTAGTGACTCTAAACAGTATCTTCCACCGGTAGTCGCATTTAATCGTTAAACGTGTACTGCAGGCGGATCAAAATCGAATTACCGACTAGCGCGTCCCGCGGTGGACCGATTTCAACCACCTTTTCAAATCTTGCCATTATCAAATGATGCCTGCATGCCAAATTTCAGTTCAATCGGATGAAGTGTTTGGGTGCTATCGCGGAGGAATACACACACACAGACAGACTTCAGTCTGGAAATGGTCTTAATCGTCTCAGGGGAGTGGGGGGGGGGGAGGGGTCAATTTAGATACTTCCGTCCTTATTTAAAAAAAAAATATTTATGCATTCACAATACTTTCCCTGATGGTTGGTTGACCGGGACCAGGTACGTATCCATATTTCAGTTTCGGGGGGAGGGGGGGGCATTCATTGTAACAACGCGCGCGGCACCCAACAAACTTGAATTTGCCCATAACGAAAATACGACGTATTTCCGGGGGCTAAATCCCAACTACCCCCCCACCCTCCTGGATACGTGACTGACACTAAGTACATAAGTCGCAGATTCTCCCTGATTCATAATTTTTTCTCGACTTTATTTTTCACTTAAAAAAATTGTGAGGGGAAGAGCTCCCCCCCCCTTGGATACGTCCTTGGCCGGGTACTTAAAATATTACTCGCAAGGGGAAAATGTCTCCGTAAGCCATGTGCTGTCGACATTTTGGAGTATAATGTAAAACGGTCTTGACAGCAGTCGATTAGACCATTGAGATAGTCAAGTTGAGATATCGAAGGAATCGTTTTTGAACGCTCTCGTCTCTGTTTATGTATCCCTGTGTGGTCCGCCATTTCCTCGCCTCGACGTTGGGCAGTGCAGCCGGGTCGGCCGGCCGGCTAGACGAGAAACAGATCAAGCGACTGCACTTCTGTCGCGGTAACGGGTCATCATCTCGCGCGCTCGGATCCGGTCCACCCGTTACCCACTTACATAGTTCCGCAAGCGAAATAAAAATTGGAGAGCGGAGTACAGTGAGTGAGCGCGGACTCACCGTACATTCTGTATTCGTATATGAGCACAACAACAAATCGAACGTATGAAATCGAAGACTGATGCGGTTGTTTGACATTATAAATAAGATAAAAACGAATTTACCGCGTGAAGTTTGTAACACCTGCCGTCGTCCAGGGTAGACTAAAGTGCTGGCAATCGTCATCTGCGGATAGGCGGCAAACGCTGCTGTTACTTCGTAGATTATAACGGTGGTGGAGCGACAGGTTCGGCGCGCGGGAATTTTGAAAATTCGTCGTGCACACATCAGCCACTGTATCTTGCGTTACGTCCTTGCGCTCAGCGATGGGCATTGGGAACATTTTAAGAAGAGGTCTCTACTTATAATGTTCTCAATATGTCTATAAAATGCTTTTTACCTTTTTACCCTAAGCTGGCATTTTTAGTTTCCAAGATATTAAGGTTTACGTTGGTGACCCGGATTCATTGCTCCCGAGTGTATATACTCAACGTCAAGGGAATACTTCTTTAGTTTTCGTGATATTGTTATTTGAGTGCAAAGTGTTGAAGTGTCAGTGGCGATTTTCGATATGTGCGATTTTCGGGAGCAACGATGCAAAGTAAAATGTTGCTTACTATGAAAGATTCATGCAAATGATCATAACGGGAGACAAACGCTGGGAATTGTGCATTTTGAATTATTGCCTCGAGGCAAAACACTGAACCGTGTATCAAGGAGTTTTGCAGCGGTTACTTAAAGAAATCCACAAAAAGAGACAAGAGCTGTGGCGAGAAAACTAGTGGTTCTTGCACCACGACAATACAAACTTCACACAATGAATTCGTTGTCGATACTATGACTGCAATGTCCTCCCGCAGCCTGCTTACTCGCCAGACTGCCTACTTGCGATTTTTTGTCATAACCAAAATTATAATCAGTGCTGAAAGGACGCCGTTTTCAGAGTATTAATGACATCAAAGCAAATTCGAGGCCATCTCAAATGAAGCCATCCAGGACTGCCTCTAGAGATGGAAACACCGCTGGGCAAAGTGTGGGAATAGGGGGGTAGAGAACTGTGAAGGGGGACAAGGACTAATAATCTGTAAACCGTCTATCATCATGTATCATCAACGTCTACACATCAACAACGTAATCAAATGTCACTATTAACTTCCACCTATTAACACTGCAATTAGATGTTTTAGAAATCTACGCAAGTTAACCCAATTTCATTGATAACACGATATTTTATTCGTTATGAATGTTGATCCGGTTGGACCCGATTGTCGACCCAGCAGATCTGGTTTTCTTCTCCTTGAGAGCTGCGCCAAAAATCTTTTCACGCCGCATCGTTTGCGGCAGGTGAATTAAATGCAAATTTTGGCGACTGGCTCAAAAGTAAGAGAGAACGAAAGTAGCTTCCCAGTAAGCTGCCAAAAGAGCATTTCGAGGCCACAGTAATACCATACCCTCAGAAAATATCTTCTGTGGTCGCTAGGGGGTCATTTGAGCCGCATACAAATAGCCTCTTTTGTCCAGTGCCATAAAACGCACCAAATAAACGCATAAACAGGTCACGGCAGCGTCTCTCATTCAAAAAACAAACAATAACTCGTGACGCACGGCGATAAAAAAGGCATTCATGCATAGTAACGACACAAAATGTTACGATTTCGACAATGATGGAGGTGGCGAAGTGGCGAGGGATGGTCTGGGTCCGATCGGGAGGCGAACTCGATACATTTTTCATTGCGTGTCGTAAAAAAACATCGACCTTTCTTTGTTTTACGGCGCGACGCGGCGACGCACGTCTTTCAAAACGTCGTCGACTGTCGATGAATATTCATTAACTTCCTAAAAAACCTTCGTCGCCAGATTCTCGAAACCAAAAGAACAACGTTTCTAGAGGTTAATTGACTGAAAGAAAAGACGCACATCGAGATTGAGCCCAACTATGACATTGCAATAAAGTTAATGGAGGTCAAGATATTTAATCGAAATTGTAATTAAATCGTTTTGTTGTGCCGCGTTTATTATGTGTGTCATCAGGTCACCTGACGCATTGTATTTAACTTTCATAGATAGAAATATATCGTCTTGATACTTCGACGTGTCATATGTCAGACCAACTTCGTTTCTATTCAACCGGTTTTTTTGCAACAAAAAAACTAAATATGGTAATTAGTTTTTTTTAAATAAAATAATATCTCACATGTTAATGAAATGTCCAAGGCGGGAAGACAAGTCCTACGGAAATTCATAAATGACAAGTTGCAACGTAGTTTGTAGCTGTATTCACAACGCTTGTTAACAAGTGATCTATTTCCATGTTGTAAAAATGAGTAAATTGGATAAAATCGCCCCAAAATAAATGTTTATACAAGCTTTTATTTACTTGCAATGTTTGTTAGTTTGTTTAGGTGAAATCTTGCAGGCTGAATAAGAACCACTTCCTCTCATCCTATGAAGTTGAAATTTTACGTGTTGGTTCAGTTCCAATGACAATGCATTTTTATGGTGAGCATGACCTGATTCTACACACAGACACAGACACACATTTTTGTATATGCATTCAATTATGATAGCTCGTTATAAATTTCACCATGACATGGCTGCTGCACCCAGAGTTGGCTCCCGACGAAAGGACTCCTCAACGGTCAACAGCACAGTAACGATTTTTTGAATACGCATTCAATTATGATAGCCCGTTCTAAGTTTTTATCGCGTCAGGGCTGCTGCAACCAGGGTTGGCTTCCAACGAGGGGACTCCTTAATGGTCAACAGCATAAACACGAAATTCTGTATAGCATTCAATTATGATAGCCCATTCTAAGTTCCACTATGACATGGCTGCTGCACCCAGGGTTGGCTCAGGACAGAGTATTTTAATAAAAGCTTGTTTTTAAAAATGTGTTTTACTATTATTTGGCATACGTCATATTACAGTAAAAAGTATAACAACAAATAAGGGCGTTCGCCGAGAAGGCGAACGCCCTTCGAAGGGAACTTTTGATTTGTGTCTGTTGAATGTGTAGATACCTAGCTGAATCAGTGAACAGCCATGGAGCCACTTTCACCTTGTAACACTTTTCATATTTTCTTGGTCAAACACCATCAACAATGCAATCGATCAATGGCAAAAAAAAAGTTCATATCGTCGATCTATATACCTATGTGACACCTCGTAGGCGCCAAAAAAAAAAGAATTTGCGTTTTTTATAGTTATTGCTGTAAACTCACGCTTTGGATCGTTCTGACCCGAGGGCTCAATTGTTTAGTTTTCATGTAGTGGCATGAGTTGATGATTTTATTCGGTGATACTTATGTAGGTGCTTAGTAGTGACTCCTCGCAAACAACTTCTCTTTGACAATTTAGTACAGTAAAGCAATAATAGTTAGTACAGTAAAGTCACGTATTTTTTTTAAATTTTGTCCCATTAGTCCAGTACCCTTATCAATGTTATACGTGGCTTAAGTTTCATCAAGTGGAGGTGTTAGTTTAGTCGTTTGGTTGTGAAGAGTGCCTTCTCTCCATCCATCCCACCCTACCCCCTCCTCTCCCACCTCTTTGAAAATGTAAAATTGAATAAATATTTACTTCACTAACTCTTGTTAGACAGGTTATTCAAGATATGAAGACAATTGTATATGATGAAACACGACAATTAGAATAAAATTTTAAAGTGTGGAGATTTTGCCAAATTTTGAAAGTTTTCTAAGCTCGGCTATCGAGCCTAGCAAAATTAATGTAGTTTAAAATTATACAAAATAGTCTGCCAAAAATAAGCTTCTTCACGGTCAAAATGGGAAGAAACCGAAAAAAGTGCAAAATTTTTGCAGTTTTTGAAATATTAAAATGTGTTTCGGAGGGCTGTCGAGGTCGAAAACTTGGATTTTACATATCAGGCACAACTCACACAAGAGAAAAAAACGAAATTAACTACCAATTGGTGCAACATATAATGTACTAGGTTACTGGACTATATTTAAACACCTAAAAAAATATCTAGTGAACGAAGTTATCCAGTTTTATCCATGACCTGGAAAGTTTCCTTGATGGCAAGTACGAGGTCTCACATATAGAGCGACGATACATGTATATGATTCGATTCACAATAATTTATTGGATTGAATAGAAATAAAACGCAGTTTACCACTCTTTGATCATGGAAGTCGGCCATCAAAAAGACATTAGAGGTGCTAACAGCATATTGTCATAGCCGAGTCAATTTCCATAACCCAGATCTTTTAAATGACGACATTAGCAATATATAAAAGAGTTCAAATATCAAGGCAATGAAAATAAATAACTATAATGGTATTCCAATAAGAAAACCGACATAAATGTGACGAAACGAATCGCAGCGGATGTCAATAAAATTATAATGAAAATGAAACTATTTCGGTCGATAGGTGCGGTGCATAAATCATGGAATAACATTTGTATTTTAATATAAGGGGCTCTCTAGACGATCAAGCATGCTTGTCAAGCATTGCGTCACGGACTGGGAGGGGATCGTAAACAGTCGGAATTATGCAAATATATTGTTTTAATATTTACTAAAAATGCCTAATTTTGTAGTTTATACCAGGGAGTCATGTTAATAAGACGTAATTGATTGATGAATGACATGACTCCCTGTAAAACTACAAAATTAGGCATTCTTAGTAAATATTTAAAATAAAATATTTGAAATTTCCTGCAGTTTACGATCCCCACCCAGCCCGCGACGCGATGCTTGACAAGCATGCTTGATCGTCTAGAGAGCCCTTCATAATAATTGGAATTAGCCTTTATTTTAAACGCTTTATAATCTCTATTTAATGCGTAAATGTTTGAAATGCAATGTAATGATAATACTAAAACCAATTATTTGTTGAAATAAACAGGCGAGCTTATTATTGCTATTAAATGGCGAACATATCTTACAGCTAACCTAAACCTAATAGGAAAACATGTAAAAACGGTTAAAATAATATAAAACTATTGTTAAACTCACTTATAAAGGCAGCTCGTATCAAATGTATCTAACATGTGTCCAGCAGAAAATGAATCATGAATTAAAATGAAAAATAGTAATAAGCATGTAATAAGCATGGGAGGGGGAGAAGGGAGGAGATAAATTAAAAAAGCGTGTTAAAGTGTTCTTTGAGGTTGCGTTTAAAGCAATACAAACTGTCCTTACATGTGTCGGTAAAGCATTCCAGAGACGGGCTCCATGTACGAAGGAGTGCGAGTAGAAATCACTACTGTGAACAGGGATCGAGAGCAGTAGGATGTCACCAGATTTCAGAGGGCGCCCGTGAGTATAGAGCATTGAACCTGGTTATGACATATCTCGGAGCGGCCCACTCCAAGATTCTGTAGAGCAAACCGAGGAGTCTTATATCTCTCCTTTCTTGGGTCGTCAGCGAGTGACGTCTCCTTCTGTACTACGCAATATGGCCATACTTTCTTAGGTCAAAACTAGATGTCTAATATGGTCAGGTATTTTTTCTCACGAGTAGTAGAGGCGATTTTCCGGCCGGTAGAAGCGAGCCTCACCATCGGGGACCAAAAAGGTTTATTTTGTTTCGATCATATACATTTCGGGCGTTCTAGATAGAAATGCGACCCAGACCGACTTTTGTAATCGAGGATGAATGACCCGTAAGTATTAAAAAAGTATTATAACGAGCGTCGACTGCCACGGCCGCACTTGGACAGAATATCAACATCGAATCTTGTTACGAAAAAAATGAGTATGCTCTAGTGACACGGAAAACTATTATATATGGGTATCTAATCGTAGATATGATCTATTTTTCAACCCCACGATTTTATTTTAGGTTGATCAAAGCCAAATTGTGACCCATGATTATTTTGTAGCTTTTAGTACTTACATACATTATCGATCGTATAATAAAACCGTTTAATTTAAAAAGTCTTTTAAAATTGTATTTTCAAGCGTGTCTCAATAAGAGTGCACTATTTAAATTTTGTGGCATTTTTTCTCGTGCAAGTGGCAACTGAAATTTGACAGCTGTCACCTATGATTTTTCCGATTATTAAAAGAGCGCTACACAAAAGAAGAAAGCGTTATCAGTGTAAAAACCCATTACAAAAATGGGAAAAGTTACGCTGAGGCCGTTCGTCAAATTCGCGGAACTTTCAGTCGAGAAAAGTGCACCTATAATTTGTCAACGATTCGAAGTGGTCAAAAAATTTGAAGAAACTGGGTCGATTATGGACAGTTAGTCTCCTTTGCGTCGACGTACCGGTCGATCTCTTGAAAACATTGTTGCTGTAAACGAGAGTAACACCGAAAACCCGAAAACATCAATTCAAACATCAAACAACATTCGGCATCTTCCCAACAACTTCAAACTTCACGAAGCACTACGCAGCGAATTTTGACGAAACACCTCCACCTTCACCCGTATACAAGATTCAGTTTACTCAGGAGCTTACATTAGCAGACCATGAAAAACGCCGGCAATTCCTTCAATGGGTAATGAAGCAAAATGAGGTGTTTATTTTTAGAATTTTATGAAGAATTTTTTTTTTAGTGGGCTAGATCAATGACTAGAGTAATGTCTTGTGACCAACTTTATTAATTTAAAACCAGCAGATCCTTGTCTCATGCTTTAGGCAGACCGTATCACTGCAGCATCAGGACTGAGGAATAGAACTCGAAGTTCAATGACAAAGTCTTTCTTTTTTAGTACCAAAATACTAATTTAAAATCAGCAGACCCTCAAGGCTCCTGGTTTAGGCAGGCAGTACCCCTGCAGCATCATGATTTGAGGAGCAAAGGTTAAAATTAATATAATGTTGTAGGCATTGTCATGGGGATTGAATACTCGTAAGTGTGTGAAGTTTCATGAGAATCGGTTAAATAAAAGAAGTTTAAAACAGTCGCAGATTTAAAGTATACGGAACGTAAAGGTAAATAAAACAGTGAAATGAAAAAGTATACAGTCGAGCGTTTCAATCAGGCTACTCGACGCTTCCTTGCTTTTCCGCAGCGAAAGTGGATTTACCATTATTTTAAGGATATAAAATCTAAATTAAAATACATTACAGTATTTTATAGTTTAACATGTTTAAAAAATATACATTTATAAAATATATTAATCAGAATCTGCAGAATTAAGAAGTATTTTCTTGCACCAGATACAGTAGCCGCCGCATTGGAACCCAGAATATATTAGGCAAGTGTCTTTTATACAAATCGGACTTTAGTTTATCTGCAATATTTTGTTTAAAGCATTGATTATATAGGTTATTAGATTGCTCAAAGCCGCACTACGTTTTGACAGCTGGGGTTTTACTACGAAACGAAACGTGTAGATGACACTCATAGTTTCAAACATTGATTAATCATCTCTTCCTAGTATCATTGATTTTTATAAAATCAATGCTAGTATCTACTGAATATAAGTTCAGTAGCCCACTAGATGTTATAAACACGCCGTTACGTCTAAACATCCTATCTCAAAATAAAAAATAAAAAAAATAATTTCGTATACAGATTTCAATACGTAATAATTACGCCATGTTTAAATATACTATTAGATGGCATTCTAATCTCTCCGTATTATTTATGTTACATAATCAGCCTATATAATAATGCTGATGATGATAGATGACACTAATAATTGGCATTTTTTTCAACCCCTTACTAATGGCCCACCTCAATGTCTAACGGCAATTGTCTTACAGGCGGCCAGCTTTTATGACCTAATGTGGCAGTACTCAGACGGTCACCCATCCAAGTACTGACCACACCCGAAGCTGCTTAACCTTGGTGATCTAACGGGAACCAGTGTTCCAACGCAGTGACGAACGTTACTAGAAATAAGAAACGGAATAATTCAATGGTATTACTGTTATCATTTGCTAAATAATGGGATTTTATAATCAATCAGTCCATTAAAAAATAAAAAACACAATCCATGTTATTATGAATGGCCAAATAATACGCTATTAGTTTCGCCGGACAATGCTATCAGCCCCACATGCATACCGCCGGAGCAGAAGGTTTGCCAAAATGTACTATGGCACTGAGCAATCTAATACCCTATATAATCTCTATATTATATTTTCTTTAGTTAGTTTTTATATAGGTTCATATACTAATTTATTACAATTTAAATGTCTACCTTAGCACAGGCTATAGCCTAGTTAGGTGACATTAAAATATGATCATCAGCCACAGTTTTTGGCATATCACGTTATTAGTTTTTTTGTCTACGACATTTTAATTGTACCTATTGACCATTTTACTGTAGATTATTGTGAATTAAAAAATACAATTTAAATAAAATCAATGATATAAGATATAGCAGACAACCTTCAACAATTCGTCGGCATACAGCAGAAACCGACTAAGTCCACAAAATTGAGATTTCACTTTACTGCCTTAGTGGCTTATAATAGGCCTTTACAAAATATGACATAATGTCTAAGTCCAAAAATACAGCGGAATGGCCTGATTTCGACATTTTTTGGACTTAGACTTTATCTTATATCATGTATAGGACTATTATAAGCCACTTGGGCAAATAAAGTAAAGTCTCAATTCTGTGGACTTAGTCAGACAGTTTCTGCTGTATGCCGACGAATTAGAAGAATCTATTCGATCTATCGATATTGAACCCATGCCTTTGCTTACAATTGAATCAATTGAGGCTATACGCGCCGGAGAGTCTACAGTCGGCAGTCGCGTGCGAGGATGCAACGGAGGCTGTGCGGAGATGAGGGCCGGGGTGGGGATGGAGTGGCATCTCAGACACACCTGCTTCGGCCGCATTCCAGCACCGGTCTCTATATTCGACACTCGCACGAGTCGCACGGATTCGCGTGCGCAGACTCCGCCGACGACGCCGCGCCTGCGGTAACGCGCCAAACGATCATGATTGCCAGGCGAACAGAGCCGGTAATTGCGTTTGTCCTGCGGGCGATAGAGGAACTAACAAAAGTAGCCGATTAGGCTGAATAAACTGAAGAATGCTGGAGAAGGAAACACAAAAAGATGAAAAGGAAGCACTAACAGAAGATAAAAGATGTGCGATAAATGACTAGAATTTTCAATCAATTTTTTTCAACCTTTTTTAAAACGCGACTCCCTTTTTGGTAACAAAAAATAAAACTCTTAGGCGACTTTCTTAGACTGTCTTAGTTCTCTCGACCCCCCTTAGTCTTTACCACAGCTGTAAACGTAAGCATTCAATAAATATGTTTTTTTTCTAAAAACAATGGCAAGAACCACATAAATTTTATTTTTTCCCCTTTGAAGCTGAACTTGTTCCATCTTAGATCAACATAAAGTTTTGTAAAAGAAATAATAAAAATCATAATAAGATGTTTTCTTCCCAATGATGTAAATGTTTGCATATTATATAATAAATATTTTAAAATATATTTTATTTTTAGATAGCCTGCGACCCCCCGGGAGCCTCTTCGCGACCCCCAGGGGTTCGCGACCCACTGGTTGAAAAACACACTCTAAATCACACAATTTTCTAAATCCAACAATACAGCAGATATGGGCTGTCGGGTTTAAATCGCTGTAGGTGTCCTACAAGAACTATCATGGGCTATCTCCCATTTTCCACAATAAAAAATGCAAGACGAATGCACAAAAAACTTATTTATGTAGGTACTTGGGTCTTCCTCGAAACTAATCTACCCTATACATATATAACAGAACATTTCAAAGAGAACTAAATATATGCATGCAATAGCGATAACATGTGCTAAGGAAAAAACATGAACTTCGATTGGGGCAAAATAAAAACCCACGCCGCGAAAAAAGGGTATTTCAGTAATTATTAATTTTTTAAAGAAAGCATACAATTATATAAATAAATTACAATGACCAAAAATATTTCAAGCAGTAATTAATGATAGGATATGCAATTAAAATACATATATATGAAGATAACGATGAAGATGTCGCATTTAAGTTTGTTTTAAATTTGAATTTTATTTATATACAATTAAAAAATGGGGCCTCACAAATTTTAACTGGATTGCAACTGCCTTCCAGTTGCAATCCAGTTAAATGATTTGCTTTGATTTCTCAAATTTAAACACAATACAAGAAAAAATATCCAGGAATTTCAGGAAAACGGCTTTAGGCGCTGAAGAGAGACATTAATTTAATACCATTTGTACGAGCGACAGTATTAACCAATTGCAAACTTGTAGAAGAATTTAAAATAGATAAAGAAAGACGCATCTGCTACAAAAGTAGCAGAAAGAATTTTTCACATTAATCAAATATGTTAATTTTTAGTAATACAGAGGTTCAATGGCGCAATCTAATTAAGGGTGTATGAATACGATTAATATGATATTTAAAATAATCATTCATTACACGGCCCGGTGGTACAGTGGTTAGGTCGCAAGATCTTACATTGTAAGGTCCCGGGTTCGAATCCCGGCTGGTTCACCATTTTCCGTTGGGATAAAATTTACGGAATTGCATTTTAATCCTGTTGATCGAATGCAATCACAAGTTCTACACATGTTACACGGGCAAGATACATAAAAACACTTAATAGTACATATAAACACTTCATAGTATATACACAGTACACCCCAGACAGTAAATTCTCTTAAAACAAAATTGAAATCAAAACGAATAACGACACGAGTAGTAAGGGCTCGCATTTGCTCGCCAGATGTTACGCTACTCGGCCTACGCAGATGTCCGAATGCTCGAAACGGTCGCCATCCTTTACCTGGCCGTAATGCTAAATGTTCGCGTTCGTCGGGACGGACCCCTCTCCACACATTCCTCGCACCCTCTTCCCGCATTACCTTGTAGCTCGAGAGTAAAGCTACTGGTTGGTATACTGTGGTACATATAAACATTTCATGGTTGTAAGATATTGACGTATGATAATAAACCCGCCCATTGTGAAATTTCACAATAAAGAGTAGAAACAAACAAACAAATACAACAAGAAAATAAAACTATTCGTATACAGGATGAGTTTCAATTAACCGGCCCCCTTGAAGTGGGCGAATCAGTGTAAGCAAATAAGCAACTTTTGATATAAAATTGTAAGAAATGACAAAAGTATAAATATGCGAAAAAAGAATAAAAACCGTTGAGCGCCCTGCGCCATCTAGCGGTAGGCAAAATATCGCGAATATTGTTTATTCTCGATAATTTACCTATCGCTAGATGGCGCTTCGGGCTCAACCATTGTCAAACTTTTATTTAAAAGTCAAGTTTTTCAAATTGAGAAAATAATACATGTCTTTTTTCGTACTGATTTACCCACCAAGGATGCCGTTAAATTAAAAGTCACCTTTATATGAAACTGAATAAAACATTTTACTGAAATCAGAAATCGCCACGGGCGCCCGAAGGCGTTTCATTTGTTTGGTGCCGAATTTAGCGTTGCGGTTAAAACTGTCTCTTCTGACTCACAGTCAAATCTCTCTCAGCTTTCTCGCCCGGTCAACTTGCCCAGACACCCACGGATGTCACCTCAGCCACAGAAAGACGTCCATCAAGCGACAAAAGTAACATAAGTAAATGTAGATACAGCGCTGTGAAGATATCATTGTCATTCATATTCCCAGATTCTCACGTGTGATAGTTGCGTCGTGCATGGCTCGGGGTAATCGTGCCACATCATCGCCATATTACAGCGACTATAAACGTTAACAATGTGTCTTGAAGTAACGTCAGAGAACATAAATGGCGGAGTTAGTGATTTAGCATTGATGATTTAAGCGTCGTTGTTAAAGATGCAGCAGCGAGACAGTGAAGTCTTGCGTATTTCGTTGCCAAAAGCCATGCATGCCTCTCGTTGATCTACGCTTATCGAGTAATCGAATGTATGTCTCTCCTAATGTTGGTCCATTAAGTCCGGATTTCACCTGACAATGATGGTGGACATTTAGCCTCTGACTATTACAATTTGATTATTTAACTATTTATTGCAATGTTTTCCCCCTCTATAATTATTATTTAACCTGTATCACATCTTATTGAAATTCCTTCAACACGTTGACTGCCAAGGTAGTTTTTAAGATTCTGGCCATAAAATTCAATCTTATAATATTCTATTAAAGTATATAATATACAATCTTATTATTACTATATATTAATCACTAAAAAGCGTAAAGAATATATATTTTCAATAAACTAATTCCGAATTGTCTCATAAAATTGTCTATGTAACAAAAACTTCTTGCTAAAGCCAATTACGAGTTATCTCGTAGTTGACAGTCAATGCCTTAACTATCTATTTTATTACGTTTTTTATGATGGGTACCTATTTTCAATTATCATTCGAAGACTATACGGAGTGTTTTTACTTAACGGATATTTTTTTAGTGGGACGGTCATTTTTTTAGTTTTTTTTAGTGTGTGAATCAGCACAATGAGGTAAGCAACTTTTAATACTTTTTTTTGTTTTTTTAAAAAAATTATTTTAATTATTTTAAATTCGAAGAAGTTGACTGTTATTGCGTTAGGTAATAGCGTAATTAAACAATATTAGCGTCAGTTCACTTATCGCTAGATAGCGTATCGTGATAACCGCTTTTCATAATAAAAAAACATATAAAAATAAAACAAATGAAAAACATTTTTTTTCTTAATTTGTAAGTATTTTTTTTTTTAACCAAAAGTTGTTTATTTGTTGTACTGATTCACCAATAAAAAAATGCCCGTCCAGTAAAAACATACCTTATGGTTGGGATTTTTACCCGGTTTGCATAAACCCACTTTACTTGTGAATTTACGCGACCCCCTTTGTGCTGGGTAATTACCCCTTCGATTATCTTCAATGGTTTTCACCTTGGACTGTATTCAAATGGTAATCACTCACCAGCTAGGTTGGTTTTTCTCTCAGGGGTGGTTGTCTCGAACGATTGGTGGATTCCAACCTCACAAGGAAATTAGTTCGGCGAGAGGCTTCCGTGATAGAACCTCACTTTCCTCAGGTCACGCAGGATAAGCTTCCGTCGAAAATAAACACTTTTTATTCGCGAGACTTTCTTTTATTCGGTCACTTATCTTTACTTTTACATTGAGTTCCGAGTACTTATAATTTACTACTAAGTCCCGGTGCTTGGATCGCGGCGCGTTCACGCTGATCCTTTGCCAATTTACAACTGAAGCTTTCGCTCTTTTCTGTCGTCGATCGCCATTACATTTTTGTTTAAGATAGCGACCGCCCTTACCTCTCATTGGTCTAGATCCTTCCAGAAATTTCTAAACACACCCCTATTACTGCGCCGCACACGTTTTGTCCAATAACGAGACAGGGCGCACAAACCAGACACAACCCCGTGTGAAAGAGACATCGCAATCATGCTTCCTCGCTTGCACGCTAGAGCGAGAAGCGAATACACTAGTTGTCTCTGTCTTACATTTAAACATTTTATAGACATATTATTTGCTTAATTTAAAAGAAAAGAATCTACCCTAGTACAGGCATTAACCTAGTTGGGTAGTTTTTTAAGACATAATTTTCGTACTACTTCCTCTTAAATAAAGCATTATTATTATTATTGTTATTACAGATTCTCGTCGCAAACGCCACCGTTCCCGAGTACATATTGTCTTAAACATAGGTTAGTTTCAGGTCATTAGTAACAAGTTAATATTAATGTTAGATCGTTAATTAGGCTAATTAAGTTGTCTCTCCTAGCGCTTTACTTTACATTAAACGAAATACTATATGCTATGCTTAATTAATTAATCATGCAAGTTTCTTTACATTTTAAACTATATTATTTCTAGGGGGAATTGTGGGATTTGGAGTATGTATGATTTTTTGTAACGTCCACGGTTTTTATTTCGTAGTCTTTTGCCAGTCGCCTCGCCAGGGAATTTATCGTTACCATGTGTTACTAAGGGGTCCTTTTCACGATTTATTTTGAATGGGAACGTTGTCGGTCCCTGGATTCTCGTGTTTCAGGGTCGACCGCTCGTTTATTTTATATTTTATAGCCCCTTTCTGTCCTTTCCTTTGAGTTATCAGCTATTTTTCAAGGAATCTCATATCCTCGGCGTCCGTGACTAATTATGTTTCCTACCCTTTGTAAGAGGGTCTCACTTTTAGGGAAGATTTATCGACCCTGGCGTCCGCTCTTTCGGATATTCTGAACCATTCCCCCCCCCCAATGGGCTCTGAGCCTCATTGGCTCCTGTCTCCATCTATTTGGTTTACCTAATTTACATCTTATTTACATAATCCAGTCTTATTTTTTACTCATTCACCTATGGGATTCTACTTATCTAACTGTCATATTCAATTTTCCTTATTGGTCTAGTGAGGTGACGGATCTTTCTTATTCAACCTATGAGAATTTCTCATTAATCTACTTAGAATATGTACCGCTTTCCGTTAACTTTCGTTTTCATTTCTTACGAGACAAACGTCAACTTGCGTTTTCACTTTTAAATTCTAGCTAGACTATTTTTATTTTCTACTGTGACGAATAGACTTTCGCTTTTTCCACTTAGACATTAGTGACAGTTGTTTCTGCCTGATCAGCTGTTGTATGTATTTTTACAAGTTTACTGACAGGGCGCCTATACACTTTCCCGTCCACTAATAGGTCTACTATTCGCACTTGGCCTGTTTTGTCAGGGAAAACTTGAGTCACCCGACCTCTGGCCCACCTTCCTCGTTCTAGGGAAGGATCTAACAGGACTACTAAGTCTCCGATTTTTAACGGAGTTCCCTTTGTCGCCCACTTAGGTCTTTTAACCAACAATGGAAGTACTTCTTTAGACCAGCGGTACCAGAAAGCATCAGCAAGTATTTGCGATTGTTTCCAGTGATTTTTGTTAGATAACTCAGTTGTATTATTCTGACCTACCGCTGTACTATCATCTGCATGGCCTAATAGGAAATCTGCGGGTGTGAGGGGTCTCTCATCCCGAGTATCTAGAGATATATACGTGAGCGGCCTGTGGTTCATCATCGCTGAGACTTCGCATAATAATGTTCTCAGCACATCTTCATTTGGCGCTCGCTCCTTTAATATGGCATATAACGATTTTTTTGCCGTTTTTATCTGACTCTCCCAAACTCCACCGAAATGGGGTCCTGAAGGAGGGGAGAAACTCCATTTTATCTCGTCGGCACTTAGACGATCCCTTATTTCATGGTTGTCGATAGCTGACAAAACTTTTCTTAATTCAGCGTCCGCACCGCGGAACCCAGTGGCATTGTCGCTCATAATTTCCCGCGGCTTCCCCCTGGCTGCTATAAAACGTCTTATAGCTAACAAGGCCGAGCTGGTTGACAAATCTCCAGCTAGTTCGATATGGGTCGCTCTCGTGTTAAAACAAGTGAAGAGTAATCCATATCGTTTTTCCACTTTCTTTCGATTAGTGACGAAGAACGGCCCAAAAGCATCCAAACCTACAGTGTGGAAACAGCGCCTTCGAGTGGTTATTCGCGCGGGTGGGAGTTGGCCCATTTGTGCGGTCATAGGCTTCGCGCGGTGGATAGTGCAATAGACACATTCTCGTGAGATCTTTTTCACCGTTTGTCGCGCCCCAATGACCCAAAACTGTTCTCTCAGCACTGATAAAATTAATTCAGCGCCGCCGTGAGCATTAATCTCGTGTAAATGTTTCACGAGCAACACCGTGAATCTATCCTTACCGTGTAATATATATGGCCTTTTTGTGTCGAAAGGTGTGTCGTTCGCATTTTCGATCCGGCCTCCTAACCGTATTAACCCTTCCGCGTCGATATACGCGTTCAATCCGAACAGACGGCTGTCTTTCGGCAATATTTTCTGATGACGTATCAGGTCTATCTCGTGTGCGAAAATTCGATGTTGTGATTCCTTGATCAGAAATTTTTTCCCGGTTGCGATATCGTCGCTTTCGAGTACTTTGGACGTGGTTTTTTTTCTACACAGATCTATAAATTTTTTCACATATGCCATGGTTCGACTCGCCCGCATGTACCGGGAAAATCTATCTATGTCAATTACGCTTTCATTTTTTTCTGTCGTTGTTAGTACAAGTTTTGTCTTAAATTCTAACAATGCTCTCTCTTCCGGTTTCGGATCGGTTGGCTCCTGGAGCGGCCAGTGTTCTCTACTGCCACGCAAGAATGCAGGTCCTGCGAACCATCTACCTTCCGGGCTTAAATCTATCTTGGTGGTATTCCGTGTGCCATCATCAGCGGGGTTGTCGCTCCCCGCTAACCAATGCCACTGTCTTGGAGACGTGAGCTCATCGATCACACCTAGTCTATTTGCTACAAACTGGAGGTGACATTCCTTTTGTGACAAAATCCACCACCACACATTTTTTGAGTCTGTCCACATAAAGACGTCATCGAAACTTAATGCGCTCTCTTGTTTTATTTTTGAGGCCAGTTCAGCACCTAACAGCGCCGCAGTCAGTTCTAACCTGGGGATTGTCAGTTTGCCTTTCAAAGGTGCCACTCGAGTTTTGCTAGCCATAAAGGATACCTTGTGCTCGCCGCTACAGCCTGTAATCCTAACATATGCAACGGCGCACATCGCCTTTTCGGACGAATCGCAGAATACGTGCAATTGCCTTTTCTCACCTGCTTGTTTGGTAGCGCCATTATAACGTGAGATTCGCACACCTTGCGCTAATCTCAGTTCTTGCAACCACCGAAGCCAATATTTAACTACATCGCTCGGGATCTCGTCGTCCCAGGCCACTCGGCTACTCCATACCTGCTGCATGATCAGTTTAGCCCTTATAGTTAGCGGTGAAAGCGCACCCATTGGGTCCCATAGCTGCATTATTAATCTTAGCGCTTCCCGCTTCGACGGAATCTTATTCCCCGTCGTCAGATCTTCGCTGAGGCGGTCCATGCTCACATTAAATGCTAACTGATCAGAGGCAGGTAGCCACGTCAAGCCTAATATACGTTGTGACGTCAACTCACCCTTTTCCAGAGATACTTGCGCGAGCGCGCGGTTTTCTTCTGGTATCCCGGTTAAAGCCTCGTTTTTATTTGAAGCCCAACCGGTCATAGTGAAATTCCCAGCTTTATGAATCAAATTAATTTCCCTGATGACTTGTTTTGCTTCCTCTAACGTGTCTACTCCCGCCAGCAAATCATCAACGTACGAATCGCGCTCTATTATTTTTACAGCCGCTGGGTACTGGTCCTTAAACCGAGCTGCGTTTTTATTTTTTACGTAGATCGCGGAGGCCGGGGAGCAACAACTACCGAATATTAGACAGTCCATTTTTAAGATTTTTGGAGGACTTTCACGCTGGAAACCTCGCCAGAGAAACAGCTGACTGAAGCTATCTTCCTCTCTCACTTTTATCCGAAGATACATATCTCGTATGTCGGCCGTGAAAGCGATTGCATTTTCACGGAATCGTAATAAAATTCCTAATATGCTATTTAAATAGTCTGGTCCACCTAATAACATGCTATTCAGCGACCCGCCTGCGCCCGAGGACGCAGCGTCGTGAACGACACGAATTTTGTCTTTCTTCGCGGGGTGAATAACCCCCAGGTGCGGAAGAAATAACACTCGAGGGCGGTTTTTTAATTGTTTTTCCTCGACTTCCGAAGCATACCCCTCAGCTAGATATCTCTCTATCTGCTGGCAGTATTTTTCTCCATAAAGACGGTCGGAGTCCATTTTCCGTTCCACTGACCTCAGCCGAGTCATTGCCATGTCTCGGTTATCTGGTACGGAAAAGTTCACCTCTTTCCATAACAGACCTGTCTCCCATACTCCATTTTTAAAAGAAGTAGTATCTTCTAAGATTTTTTCAGCCCTAACATCGGCCTGAAGCTTTCGCTTTTTCTGTGGCCAATCGTACTCTAGCTTCAGATTTTCTTCAAGTAATTTATCTAAAGAAGGTTCATTTTCCTGATTTAAGCATAGCGCCGGGTACCTAATGTCTCGTTCGAGAGCGTTATTGCCGCCGATAGCCACCCACCCCAGGAGTGTTTTAGATACCGATAGGCCCCCGTCTACCATTTTTAATCCTCTAGAGACTATCAGTTCCCAACAATTAGCTCCCAGGAGCAGGTCAGGTTTTACGGTCGTCGCCTGAGTCGAACGCACCATCCCTCCGATCGGCCTCTGCGCACTTATCACGCTTTTGACCTCCGGTAGATTTAACGAGGCTACGCTGTAAGCTCGTACTACGTATTCCTTCTTACCTAAATCTCCCCTTACTTTGAAGGACACCGCTTCGGCACTGCTATTACTCTCTCTCATATTCCCGATTCCAGAGAGCTGTAATCCCTGCGTCGGGCCTCGAATGCCTAGTTCTATTGCCACGCTCTGATCAATGAGTGAAACAGTCGCGCCTGCGTCTAACAACGCATATAATGTTTTTCTACCCCGGGTTCCAACTACGGTTATCGGTAATACTTGCAGAATGACCTGATTTCCAGATACTGCGTTCGCCACTACCTCGGAGCTCGCGCGCGGCGCCGCCGCGATGTCCGCCTCGTTCGCAGGCGGCGGGGCGGTCAGCAGATAATGATATTTGCCCTTTGGAAACCGTTTATATGCCGAACACGATTTTCGGCCGTGGTTGTGCCCTAAACATTTAAAACACCTACGCATTTTTTTTATCTCATCCCAGCGGCTTGCTAAAGTTAGATTTTTAAATTCTTCACATTTATTTAAATAATGGGATTTCTCACACCGAGGGCACTTAGGGTCTTCTTTGCCCTGGGTATGTAAAATATATTTTTTAGAGCCCGTTTCTTTCTGTCTCTTGTCTCGCGGGTTATCATAACTTTTCCTAGGGAGCTCTGCGGTACACAGACCGGCGTCTTGTGCGCTGATCGCTAATTTCTCTAACCATAATGCGAAATAAACTAATACCGGATCGTTTAAACCAACCCTTCCCCTGTCAGCTAGCCACAGAGTTAATAAGTTCTTTGGCAATTTTGCCACAAGTGAAGCCAATAAGTCTGGATTATAAAGATGTTCTAATTTATTTACCGATTTTACGGTCGCGACCAGATTTTTTATCTGGCACGCAAATCGCATTAAACCGTCTGCATCTAGACTATCAGATAACCCTTTTTCTTTCCTCAAATCCGCTATCGTTCTCTGAATAATTAAATTCGTATTACCGAATAGCGCCTCTAACGTGGTCATGATATTTGTCACGTTGTCAGGACTTAAAAGCAAACCCGTCACTGCCTCGCGTGCTCTACCTTTTAATGCTGTCTGCAAACGCAATAAGTTTTGTGCATCATTTAAATGCATTACGTCTGTCGACTGTTTGAAAATAGCTTTGAAGGCTACGAATTCTAAAGGATTCCCGTGAAATGAAGGTAACTCTTTTGCAAAATGCGGTTTTGTGGACGCTACAGAAAAAATCTTACATACCTCTTTTATCATTTTTTCGCTCGAGCTGCTAATTCCATCGCTGCTCGTACCCAGGTCCGTATCAGCGGCGGCCTTTACCGCCGCCGCCGAGACCGCCTTGGTCTCTGCCCTAGCGTTGTCCGCAGCTGCCGCGCCGCTCGCATTCGCCGCGCCGCCCGCATTCGCCGCGCCGTCCGCCACCGTCGCGCCGTCCGCCACCGTCGCGCCGGACGCCGCCGCGTTGCCCGGTTCCGATCGCCCGCCGTCTTCACGCCGCCGTGCCGCTTCTCCATTTTCTTCTGCGAATGTTCCCCCCCAGGGTTCTGGGGACGTCTCAGCAGCTGGAGTTTGATACTCGGCCCATCTCGACACTCTGCTGGCTGCCGTGTTGTCCCCCGCGACGTCGCGATCATTTTCCTGACTGCTCGTTTCTGTCCCGAAGGTTTCGGAGACAATTTCCAGCATCCTCATAGCATGCCGCGAGTCTTCTTCCGCTGCATCCAGTTCTTCCTGCATCGCTGCTCGTTGAAGGTCCATGTCAGCCTCTTCTTCGATTTCTTCAGCCGCTCTGCGCGCCGTGCGCCGCGCAGCCACTTTTTTCAGTTCCGCATCCAATTTATTTTTATCAGCTTTTTTCTTGGCTTTTTGGAGGTTCACTCTTCGAAGTTCTTCAGATGCTGCTCGCAGTTCCTGAACGTGCTCGCTTCTTCTGCTGCTCTCTGACCAGGCGCGCGATGAAGGTCTTGGATTTTCGGATTGCGTGCTTTTCGAATCCATATTTTTATTTTTCTTTTCTCGTTCTTGATCCAAAGTCACTTTTCTTTCCGATTTTCTTTATTCGGCTTGACGGAGGACCACGATGGTTGGGATTTTTACCCGGTTTGCATAAACCCACTTTACTTGTGAATTTACGCGACCCCCTTTGTGCTGGGTAATTACCCCTTCGATTATCTTCAATGGTTTTCACCTTGGACTGTATTCAAATGGTAATCACTCACCAGCTAGGTTGGTTTTTCTCTCAGGGGTGGTTGTCTCGAACGATTGGTGGATTCCAACCTCACAAGGAAATTAGTTCGGCGAGAGGCTTCCGTGATAGAACCTCACTTTCCTCAGGTCACGCAGGATAAGCTTCCGTCGAAAATAAACACTTTTTATTCGCGAGACTTTCTTTTATTCGGTCACTTATCTTTACTTTTACATTGAGTTCCGAGTACTTATAATTTACTACTAAGTCCCGGTGCTTGGATCGCGGCGCGTTCACGCTGATCCTTTGCCAATTTACAACTGAAGCTTTCGCTCTTTTCTGTCGTCGATCGCCATTACATTTTTGTTTAAGATAGCGACCGCCCTTACCTCTCATTGGTCTAGATCCTTCCAGAAATTTCTAAACACACCCCTATTACTGCGCCGCACACGTTTTGTCCAATAACGAGACAGGGCGCACAAACCAGACACAACCCCGTGTGAAAGAGACATCGCAATCATGCTTCCTCGCTTGCACGCTAGAGCGAGAAGCGAATACACTAGTTGTCTCTGTCTTACATTTAAACATTTTATAGACATATTATTTGCTTAATTTAAAAGAAAAGAATCTACCCTAGTACAGGCATTAACCTAGTTGGGTAGTTTTTTAAGACATAATTTTCGTACTACTTCCTCTTAAATAAAGCATTATTATTATTATTGTTATTACAGATTCTCGTCGCAAACGCCACCGTTCCCGAGTACATATTGTCTTAAACATAGGTTAGTTTCAGGTCATTAGTAACAAGTTAATATTAATGTTAGATCGTTAATTAGGCTAATTAAGTTGTCTCTCCTAGCGCTTTACTTTACATTAAACGAAATACTATATGCTATGCTTAATTAATTAATCATGCAAGTTTCTTTACATTTTAAACTATATTATTTCTAGGGGGAATTGTGGGATTTGGAGTATGTATGATTTTTTGTAACGTCCACGGTTTTTATTTCGTAGTCTTTTGCCAGTCGCCTCGCCAGGGAATTTATCGTTACCATGTGTTACTAAGGGGTCCTTTTCACGATTTATTTTGAATGGGAACGTTGTCGGTCCCTGGATTCTCGTGTTTCAGGGTCGACCGCTCGTTTATTTTATATTTTATAGCCCCTTTCTGTCCTTTCCTTTGAGTTATCAGCTATTTTTCAAGGAATCTCATATCCTCGGCGTCCGTGACTAATTATGTTTCCTACCCTTTGTAAGAGGGTCTCACTTTTAGGGAAGATTTATCGACCCTGGCGTCCGCTCTTTCGGATATTCTGAACCACCTTATATACGTACGACTAAGTTATAATTATTTATTATTATTATTAATGGTTATTATTATTAACCTAGTTGATTATTATTATATTGAAAATGAAAATGATGTAATTCCACGTATGCACCAGCCATTGCTTACTTGGTACGCTTCCCTTAGTGGAGGCCTAGGTCTAGTTAGGCGGCGTTGATTTAATGAATATACTCGGCTGCAGTTTTCTTTTTTTACGCTACTGCCCGTCAAAAAGGAGTGTAAAGTGTTCAGGGCTTGTCTATGTATGTTTTACGTTTTGTTATTTCATCATAGCTTCTAAACGCTTGAACCGATTTAGAAGTGTGTGGTATTGTTAGAATCGTCATGTCATCCCGAGTGTCTTAGGATACCTTAACTGTCTACATATCAAGTAAGTAGCTGTCTAAATGTCAATAAATTAACATAAATATATCGTGTTAAGTTTCAAATGAAAGGTTTGATTGACGCTAATGTACTGCAGAAAATAATATTGTACTTTTCTTAAATAAATAAATATATAGCGAAGTTGTCATGACGTCATCACGCATCAGCAAATCTCAGCGTAACACGCCCGAATTCTATTTGCCTTACTTCTACGCTCGCTCCATACGAATGATCTAATACGCTACCCCTAGCAATGATATAGGGGGTAAGTGGATTATCCCACACTCAACATAAAAACAGACTTTACTAGCGGCTCAATATCGCGGAAGCATAAAATAAACATAAAAGGGGCGTAGGCATAAATAAAAATAAACCAACGAATCAGGGCAGCGATGCGGCATTAGCCCTTGGAGTAGCTTCTAGTCGGGAGTCGAGTTCGAGGCGGTTAAGCCGATTTCGATTTACGCCCTCGAAATTCAGGCCGTGAGACCAAATTGGCAGGGCGAGCACCGACAGACAGGCGAGCCATTGTAGCAGTGCTGCCAGCATAAATTGAATAAAGTTTATCTTGCCAAAGCCTTTGGACAACGTCTCGCATTTCATATTTATTAGCCACCCTACCTATACAAATGTACGTGATACGACAGCTATATTCTCGCCCGAACGCAACAAATCGTATCATGCACGTTCGAGTACCAAAAAAAAAAAAACGAAACCCACAAATACGTGATACGTCAAATCGTTCCTACGATTCTAAATACAAAAAAAGTAATAAATGGGTCTCTTGTGTAATGAAAAAATAGTGGTATAGGTCTAATTTCTAGTCTAATTTCTTAGTAACAATTATTGTTATTAAGAAATTAAATGAAAAAAACCCAACGATTTTTACCTACTTTTTGAATAGTAACCCAAAGGTAGGCAGGTCGATTTAAAAGAATAAAAATAGCAGTAAATGTACTTCCGAAATAAAATGCTTGAAAAGTGGATATACAAAGTCTGCCTAACTAGGTAGACTGTCAGTTGTAAATAGTGAATTGCGCACACTTCTCAAAGTAATAACTAAGAAAAGGAAAAGAAATATATAAGTATCTAAGAGCTGTAAAAAATAAGCAGTATCTATGTCAAGTGTTTCATCTAGATAACTGAATAATGTGTAATGATACCTAATACTTCATAATCAAGTGAGAGAAAATGGAAATAATTAATACAAAAATAACTATTATTATCAAATCAGCTCTTTACATGATCAAATAAAAACTATTGGCGAAAGAATTTTGGATGTGGCCTGATCGGTGATCGCACGGCTAAAAATCTCACCAAAGGCACAGTATACCAGACAGCTACCATTTTAATCAGAGGTATGCCACGCCTATGCGCCGTCTGGTTTGTAACGAATTGGTACTGCAAAGAATGTGGAAAGAATTGAAGCTGCTCTCGACAGCTAAACGATGAAAATGAAATACTTCGGCTATGTCTTTAGAAGCAGTATATACCACCTACCAGAGGCGGCTCGTGAATATTTTTTATGGGTGTGCAATAAAAAAAACAGGATATAATTACTTACATTTATTTGTAAATAAAATCCATTCGCCGGTCTTTTTGTCCAGCGAAAACATCTATCACTTTCTTGTGAAAGTCTGAGATGGAATTAATTAAGCGTTTTTCTATGCTTATCATACACAATGCATTCAGACGATCTTGTGCCATAGTATTGCGTGAAAACGTTTTGACTTTATTTAACGTCGAAAAACAGCGCTCACTTTCTACTGACGTCATAGGAATGGTACAAATAATTTTTAGCAGTTTCATGCTTTCAGCAAATACGGATTCTAATGCAAATTCCATAAAATGTTGAAGTAAAGCAACGGCGCCGTCAGCGTTGTGAAAATCTTCTCTGCTATAAATGACTAATAGCTCATTTTTCAGTTTAGTTTTTTCCAGGAAATCATACGTGTTTACCACTTTCTTAAAATCATCATCCGGAAAACTCTTATTGTAGTCTAAAAATTTGTCAGTGTAAAACAATTTGGACGCCAATAAATGGTCTGTATGAACAAATCTGTCTTTTATCTGCATTCGTAATATGTCACACACTTCTTTTCTCATAGCTGAATGATTCACGTTATCAGGCCGACGTTTTTTCTTAGGCGAAGGCGGTGGAACAGCATCACGTAATTCATTGACGACCTTTTCAAATTTAGTGACTTCTTTCATAATTTTAATTGAGTCAAGGGATCGAGACTGCAAACACTTGAACAGCATTTCACAGTGGGGCATGAGCGTCGCGAAAAAGTTTAGCCAATATAAAAAATTGTCTTCATTTAAATATGAAAGGAGCATTTGAGCTTGATTAAATGTTTTTGGGTCACTGTTACGACTGTCCATTATTGCTTGCATACACTCTTTCAGGGGCTCTAAGTTATCGTATAAAACTTTTACTGTACGTGTATTATAATTCCATCTTGTCTGTGGAGCGGCAGGTATTCTTTTGTGGACGATTTCTTTTAAAAATTCGGATCTTTTCGGCGATCGCGTGAAAAACGATGGAAATGCATGCAAATTGCAAAAGAAGCTTCGTACTGTGTGGTTAATCGATGCACATTTTTCTAAAATTAAATTGAGTTGATGCGCGTAACAATGTACATAATAAGCATATGGGTAGATATTTCTAATAATCTTTTGGACGCCATTTGTACTTCCACTCATGACGGCAGCTCCGTCGTAGCTCTGACCAATTATTTTTTTTTAATCAATATTTAAAGAATCAAGCTCTTTCATGATTTCAGCCGCTATTACTTCTGATGTATAACCCTTAGGTTGTAAAAATTTCAAAAATCGTTCGTAAATTTTACCATCATGTATATACCTTATAATAAACACCAGCTGTTGAATAGTAGAACAATCAGTTGATTCGTCTGCCTGAATTGCAACAAAATCTGCATTTTTTATTTGTATCTGTATTTCACATCTGCAAACTTCATAAATAGCATCCAAAATATCGTTTTGAATTGATTTAGACGTACCTTTAAAAACAGAACTGCTTGATAAGTGCTGCTTCATGGCCAAATCGATCTCTGACACAAAATCAACCAAGCCTCTATATATTCCGGGATTCAGAGATTCCGTAGATTCATCGTGTCCCCGTAATGCAATTTGGAATGCACCACAGAATACCACGCAATCTATTAAGCGACGTAAAATATATCGATTTTCATCAACACCCTCATTGAATTCTCGAATAGATTTTCGATAAGCAGAATCGAGCGCCTTTCGAATATCTTGTCGCCCGATAGATGCCAATTGCACTTCATTTAACATATGAAATCGAGATTGCGAATGTTTTTTCACTTTAATTGAAAGATGCGCTAAATCTTGAACACCAGTTTCTGTCCATACAGTCTCGGCACCACCGCCCGCGCCGGCTCCAAACACAAGACATGGAAAACAAAACAATTTGTTCGTTTCTTCACACCCACATAACCACGGTGTTTTGGTATACTGCTCAGGTTTGAAAACACGTGTATAAGTTTTAGATTTTGTACTACACGTTTGTGTTAGCGTTATTTCAGGACGCGGTCGCCCCTTTGATTTTAGTTCGAGACGCACTTCTAAAGTCTTTTCACAGTTTTTTATGTACGACACACTGTATTGTTCCATTGTTACCGCCAAATAACATGCAAACAAGCTATTTTTCTAATTATTTACAGTCAAACAGTGCCAAAATTCGATATTGCCTCGCGCGCGTGTCAATTATTGACACTGACTGACATTTAATTTTGTTTACGTTCGAACAGTATGAAAGTAGTCGCACTGGCTACGTCCCGGTGGGAGCGAGATAGCGAGCCGAGAGCGCATGCGCGTTGTTCACCCGTTGGAGCGGCGCTCTTAATACTGCTAAATTTCGATACAAAATCTTTTGTTTCACGTGCAGGAGATTGTCGATTTTTCTCTTTCGCACTCGTTACATTCAGTGCTGTTTGTTGTATTGAACATTGGTTCATAGGAGCGTATTCGCTGGCGCTCCACTTAGTCGGTCGGATTATTGTTCCTAGCGATGGATTATTTTTAAAAAAGTGTACAGGGTAATTATTGATTTAATTGCTTAAATTTTTGTGGGAGTGCACCGCACCAGCGCTCCTTAGGACGAGCCGTCACTGCCACCTACTGCAACAAAACACCAGGATAGAAATCCCAGGAAAACGGTGACACTTACTTTGTTTAAGAATTTATGACAGTGGCTTGGAAGAAGCACGAATTCCTTATTCCGGGGAAGCAGCATCTGACATTGAGATAGCAATGACGATAGCCAAACTCCGAAAAGGAGAAGGCAACGGATGATGACGGTTTAATCAGATTTAAACATTGCAATCCTACATACTTCTCCTACATCCTCGATAACGTCTTATTTATACTGTAGTTTCTGTCGGGCAACGTAATGCAATATCTCCCTGTATATAAGTTTGCGAGGACCACGTTTTTAATTTAGCTCTGAAGGTTCACTAGAAATTCGCGAGAGTCGCTTCTGACACAACAGATGCGATAGGTTCCTCTAAATCAAAACAGTCATTACCATTGACGAATACAATTGATGGGAGAAGGAATTTTTGAAATCGCACAACGCGTTCTAGAGTTATCGTGCGCACAGTAGACAGACATATAGATAGACAGACGGACGGATCACGGACGTATACATCGAAACTAAAATATAGAAATAAATAATAAAATATCACATACAGAAAATTGGGTCATTTTACTGCCACACCCTAGCTAGATATAGCCGCCCTAATTAAGGTCGTAAGGCCAGCTCTGAGATTATTAGGATTTATTTAATGACCTCCCTCGGAGGCTAACTAGCAATAAATAATAATAATAAATTAACTCGCCCCATAAGGTATATTTTAAGGTTAACGATTCTCCTGGCAAAAGCGCCGCTAATTTAGATTATGAGAGGTAGCCAGGGGAGCAAACGGTTAACTAGTGCCTTAATTAAATCATTAGACCCGGTAAAGAGGCACGTTCACGCGTAGCATTTAATATTAAGGCACTCCGAAGCGAGGGAAACGAGTGACCAACCGCGCGACTTGAATAAATACGTTTTAACTGATTTAAAAAGTTGCATAGCTGTACTTTGAAAGCTGTGGGTGGCTGTTTACAAATTTGTCGCCCACGGCAGTATTGTCAACTACGGCACCCAGAATTGGAGCTATCGCAGTATGGATCGTAGGAGGGCAGAGTATGTCGTAAGATTTGTTTAATTTTAAACAATGACGTGAACACTGTACAAGGAAAAGGAAGTGATTGGGCGTTTCAATTATTCTTATAAACGCACCTAAGTAGAAGAAGTTTAATTAATCATAACTCACAAAGATACATCAGTATTAGAAGAAGCAGTAACTTACGAGGTCACATCTAAATAATTACATCTACGGAAAATAGATAATTACTAGCGTATTAGATATGTATAATTTAGTCGCAGCGTGTGTGTTGATGAAACAATATACACAATTTTATTATGGTATCAAGGCAAGTTTAAAATAACAATGATTATTTTAAACGTGTCTATGATAAAGTAAATTTTAAGCATTTTCAAATACTGTCAATTTGCATCACGCAATCCTCTCGTGTTTTAATGATACTGTTGGTCGTCGTTCAGTCAGGGGCTATAGAATTACGAGCCCTAAATCACCGCTTCGCATGCGGATACGCGACAACAATACTTACCAATTCAAGACACGTCCTTGTTTCAATGAACGCATCGCGCGGCGCGGTCGGTGAACGCACCGCACCTATTAGCTATACTGTTATTAAGATAAGTTGAAGACAGGTTTTAAACAATATTTATCGAAGGAAATAAATAAAATGACTAAAAAGAGGTCAGAGAAAGTACGAAAGAAAAATTTATTGTCAAAGAGGGTGCTGATATCAAGGAAACGGGAGCAGGAGAAATTGGAAATGATTAAAACTTTATTAAAGTAAGTGACTAAGAAACAGAGAACAGCAAACCATTAGACGATTTAAGAGATTTTAAGAACGGTTGCAATGAATATTTTTTTAGTCGTGCCATTTGGTAATTTACAATTATCTACAGCAGTGGTTCCCAATTAGTTTTTCCTGCGTACCACTTCAAGAAAGACCTCGAATTCGCGTACCCCTTATTGCTGGAATGATAATTAAAAAATAAAATCAGTTTTTTTATACATTTAGTACCAACAAAATACTGTTTATGGCGGTGAAAATCAGTTTAAAGTGAGAAATGTGCACGTTTTTCTTGGCACAACTCTTGAAACAACCTAGTCAAGAGATTTATTTATTTATTTTATCAAGCGCTATCAAAACTCTTTTGATCCAAGTGGAGGGGGTGGCAAGGCGCAAGACTCTTTTGCGCCTTGCCACCAAACTTCGATGCAGAGTCGTTAAATGTATATTTCTCTGACAACTCAAAAAAATTAAAAGCGGACGTAGATTCTATTCAGTATCACAATATGTATCCTAATTTACGCAACATCAATACCCTGCAGTTTAATAAGGTTTCTTACAGGGAAGTCACGAAATATATAAATGAAATTAGCTCAAATGCGATTGGGAATGATGGCATTTCTATCAAAATGTTAAAAATCTGTTTGACATATATAATTGAGTACATTACCGCTATAATAAACAAGTGCATCGAAACCTGTCAAGTGCCACGTCAGTGGAAAATTTCACTGATTCGCCCGATTCCAAAGAAAACACCTGTTTATAGTTTTAAAGATCTCCGCCCTATCAGTATTCTTCCTTGCTTTTCAAAAATCCTGGAGAAGGCTATTTATTCACAAATGATTCCTTTTATCGCGAAAAATAATCTGCTTCCTGATTACCAGTCTGGCTTTCGCCGCAATCATAGCACCTCTACTGCGCTGGCGCACGTCACTAATTTATGTCTATCCAACATGGATAAAGGCAAAGCAACTGCCCTCATACTTTTAGATTACAGCAAGACTTTTGATTCTCTGGATCACTATCTTCTGGTGGCAAAACTTTTACATCTAGGCTTTTCTGGGTCAGCATGCGAATTGATACGTAGTTATCTGTCAGAGCGTTTTCAAAAAGTAATTTTGAAAGATGTATCTGGCCGTCAATCGATTTCCTCTCTTCGTGAAGTTAAAACAGGCGTACCACAGGGATCGATACTGGGCCCGGTCTTATTTGCACTATATACTTCTGACATAGCTGCAAATTTTGAAAACTGTCGCTATCGTCTATATGCCGACGACACTCAATTAATGCATCCCATAGACACGAATTGTCCATTTTCAGCAGTCAGCCGATCTTGGAAGGTTATCCGCTTGGTCCAATAAACATGGCTTACAAATCAACCCTTCGAAGTCATGTTTTATGATTATTGCGTCGAAACAGGGCAGGACTAAAATTGCCAACTATGGCTCTCTTACTATAATGGTGGACAGTTTGCCAATACCACTGGTCACTACGGATAAAAATCTGGGTATTCTATTTGATGGAAAATTACGGTTTGAGGCACATGTCAGCAAAAGCGTTGGGTGGGGTTTCTCACGTCTAAAGGCCTTATACAGAATTCGGGAGTACCTCAGCGTCAGAATCAGAATACTACTTGTAAATGCCCTTATATTGTTCATAATGGACTATGGCGACTATGTGTACGGCCCCTGTCTATATAGGAAGACTGAGCGGAGACTTCAGAGAGTGCAAAATGCCTGCGCAAGATTTTGCTTTAGGATTCCTCCACGTCATCATGTGTCACCATTCCTTGCGAAAGATTCCATGTTGAATATGAGTAAAAAAAAGCAGCTCCATCTTGCGACCCTTGTACTCAAGGTAGTACGCAATAAACAGCCGCAATATCTTTACTCGATTATGACGTGGTCCCGTAACCGGCATGTCCATTCAACACGGGCACGTGAACAACTTGCTATAATACCCAAGCACAAAACTACACATTTCCAGTGCAGCTTTTCGTATTATTCTGTGGTTGTATGGAATCGGTTGGGAATGGCTTTGCGATCGAAATCAATTGTAGTATTTAAAAGTTTATTATTAAAGGAAGATATTTAGATGTCATAATTTGATTTTATTTTAAAATATCTATTTGCTAATTGGATTATTACTATTGTCTTCGTTTATTTATTAATTTGTAACGTGATTATTTGATGTTAAATATTTTGATTTTGATTATTTTTGATTTATTATATGTAGATTTTTAAATTTATGTAATTACGTTATTTTCTTTTAATATCATTTGATGTTAAATATTTTGATTTTGATTATTTCGGTTTGTGTATTTATTTGATTATGATTATTTGGATTTTTTATTTTAAGATTTATTTGATTTGGTTATTTTATTTTAAAATCATATATGTACCAATAATGAATAGGTAGGTGTGTCCTGAAAACCAGGATAAGAGATATCCTGAGGATACCCCTAATTTGCAGCGTTTGTAGGTTTATTTCATAGTCTTTGTCTATTTACGGTTTTAATTTTTAATCTGTGTGTTCTTGTTTTTTTGTATATGTTTTTTATAACAACAGCTGCAAATAAATAAATAAATAAATATATAAATTGCAACGCGTACCCCTTGATGCAACTTCGCGTACCCCTGGGGGTACGCGTACCACTAATTGAAAAACACTGATCTACAGTAAATGGACAAATACTCGTACAATTACAATGTCATATACGAAAATCCTGTAGCAAAAAACTGATAACATGTTATGCCTGAAACTGTTGCCAGTAATCCTATTTTGATGTCGCCTTATTAGGCGCCTGTTCTCAATCTGCTATCATTCGAGATGAGCACATATCGCCAGTTCAAAATTTCGCGCCAATTTCTTTAAAGTATACTGAATCCGGATAATTCTAGACGATTTAACTAGTAGAATAATATATTACCTACATTCGAGGAAAACCAAATGTGAATAGAGGCTGGTAGAACCCCTCAAACTCTAAATCAGATAGTGTTAATCAAGAAAATGAGCTCACGGCCTCAATTCGCAGTATCATGATAATTTCTTTAAAAGTAAACTGAATTCCGATGAATTCTAGTTTGGGCAATAAACTGGTCAAAATCCACTTATATGCAGAGTAAGGCTAGAGAAGAGAACTCACTGCGTGGTTTTCTCCCGCGGCCGCCGCGGTTGCGGGCCCAAGGTCGCAACTAGGGTTGTCAACTACAACGGGCGAACCCGTCACCTTAGGAAGTTTTAACGATTAGTCGTTCTATCTCCCTGAAGTGAGCGCAGAAGACTTGGACAAAACAGTCCACCGTCAAGCTCCGCCACATGCCCGTAAGAGGCCAACGCCTTAACCGCGAGATAGCCAGGAGTGTTACCCAGCGGGCTTACGCCCTTACTTCCAATTGCGATCAGATTACTCCAGTCTCTCGATTGGTTCCGAGTTCGAGGTCGCTTGCGCCGTCCTCTCCCTTACGAAGCGGTGAAACGGTGTATACCGAATCTATCGCGGATCACGGCATCCTTTGCCCGGCTGTTCACCCAGGATCGGGTAGTCGTTTCAATAGCAGTCGCCGTAAGGTCCGCAACAACCCCCGCTCTATAGGAAACAGTACTGCTTCCAGACTCCCCCAACTGTTAGTCAGAGTGCACAGTCGATTGGCTTACGCCGCACGGTGCGCAGACCGTCCAGGAGCGCCAGAAGGTTGATTCCTAGGGGAAACTAGCCCTAAGGCCAGAGTCCTGCCCGGGCTCGCACTTCATGCGTGGAGGCCGCCGGATGGGTGTGGACCCGTGAGTGTGACCAACCCGGAACAGAATGGGTCTTCGTGGCCAACTCAGCAAGGGCCCATTAGCCCAAGGTCGCAGATATATATGCACACCCGCCACGGGCGTAAACCGCATCGTGAAAATTGCGATTCAATTTTACATACACATCTGCAGGGGCAACCGCGGCGGGCGCGGGTAGAAACCGCGCCGTCAATTCTTAGCCTAAACAGCCCGTTATAAACGGGTTTTAGTCCAACGTATATTACCTAAATCAGAGGATAACGAAACCTGAATAGGAGTTGGCGGAATTCCCCAAACTCTAAATCAGGTAGCGGTAATCAATTAATGTCGAATAACAATGCGCTTCATGCCTGGCATCACGGCATGCCGCATAGACCGTAGACCGCACACAGCACACGTTCAGCTATTGCTATTGAGCAACGTAACAGCGAATGTGGCGGCGTGAGGTCGTTCCACGAGCTGTGACCGATCATGATACGCCTCAAAAAGTACCAGTTGTGGAAGCACGTACATCACAAGTAACGCCCCTAGACAGACGGTCATGAACTCACACTTGAAAAAGAAGTGTAATTACCCAGCGGAAAAGCGGAAAGAAGCGCGCAACTGGTATGAGTAACGACAATAAATGTTGGGAGGCGAAAACGAACCGAAACCGTCACTGATGAAGATTTAGAAAAAACTGCGAATACAAAAATGGTAAACAAACAATCAGATATTCATAAATCGACCGAATTAGATTCGATGAAATTAATTGTGTCGGGTTTCTTTTTCTTAGTTTTTGTTGTTATTTTATGTAGTGTCACTGCCTGTTTGTTTGTTTTTACCCTTTATTGTGAAAATTCACAATGGGTGGGTTTATTATCATACTTCAATCTCATACAACCAACGCTACTATGAAGTGTTTATGTACCTGTTGTAACATCTGTATAAAATGTGTGTCTTGTTACTTCATTCGATCTACAGAAATGAAATGCAATTCCGTTTATTTTATCTGAACGGAAAATTGTAACCCTGCCGGGAATCGAACCCAGAGACTTACAATGCAAGATTAGGCGACCTATCACTATACTACCAGGCCTTGTGATTAATATATTTCTATAGTCTTCTAGCAATGTTCTCTTTTTATCTTGTGTCATATCCTATATTTTCATGTTTATGTCGCAGTTTTTCATGTCTTCTTAAGAGAGTTTTTCTACGTATATCGATTAGCCAAACCTGCTGAGTCATATTTAAGCAGAGAGTCAATTGAAATAGTCAAAATCAGAACGGTTTTTTATAATTTACACTAACATTTTCTTTACTCGGAAGATTTTGAAAAGCAGCTGATCTATTTGTAAGCGAAGAAAAAATGTAAAGGTCTTTAAAGCAAAGAAAGGAATTTATTGGCCTTATCAAAGGAAGAGCAGAGATTGCAAGAAATGCCTTCGAAGATAAAAAAAGTTAAGAAATTTGAACCATTCCGCGAATATCTATATCGCCGGTTTTTTGTTTTAATTGAAACACAAGATAGGAGTACGTGAACATGTTTCTCTTTTGCCTCTTCGTTGTATTCAGCCAGTATAATAAAGTCTTAATAAGTCTAGATCTACTTTTCCTGTTAGTTTGAGCTACTAGACGTCTATACAAAACAGAGTAGGGGAGCCCGGGGCTAGTATTAACAGGGGCAAGTATTAACATGCTCATAACTCCCGATCGAGAGCAGGTGGGATGACTAAGTAAGAGAGTTATAAATAGCTCTCGAGGCATCCGACAACGTCGCAAAGTTTAGTAATGCGAGCGCTGTCGCTTGAACTGTTCGTGTCCGTTGCTGTGTTTTGGCCAAGCTACAACATATTTCGTCATAATTTGATTTTGGGAAAATTTTAAGGTAAGTTGTAATTATTATGTGCCATTTATTTAATTCTATACTAAATGTTATATGCCGTTAATTTTACTGATATTAGTTGCATTATTCTTACTAAAAAATATTTATTTTCCCTGGAAATATATTTATCGTATTTGGGGCTAGTATTAACACGTTTCCGGGGTAAGTATTAACATGTTAATACTTGCCCCATACAGACCTTCATCATAGGTAATCACGTAATACATATATTTGTTTGTTTCGTTTTAGAATGAGAGAGTACAAAAGGAAGACTGATCGAGGCTCCAAGTCACTAGAGCTCTATAAAGAAGCCGCTAAATTGGTCCTGGAGCAAGGAAAATCGATTAGAGGTATATCCAAGGAGCTCGGGTTGTGTCACATAACCCTTTTTAAAATAATTAAGAAACAAAAAGAAGGACTTGCTGTTAGCATTGGATATGTTCAGCCGAGAAAGATATTTAACACTGCGCAAGAGCGTATTCTATCAGAATACTTGGTAAAATGCTCAAGAATCTATTTTGGCCTTTTACCATGTGAAGTAAAAAAGTTAGCCTATGATTGTGCTGTAAAGTTTGCTATAAAAGATATCCCAAACTCTTGGCATCGACAAATATCGGCTGGGCCGGACTGGTTCGCTAATTTCTTAAAGAGAAATACGGAACTAGCCATTCGCAAACCAGAAGCTACGAGTTTAAGTCGTGCTACTTCTTTTAATAAGCATAACGTGAAAGGATTCTTTGACAAGTTGGGCGAAATAATGCTGAAGTACAATCTTCCGCCATATCGGATATGGAATTTGGATGAAACAGGCGTAACGACGGTCCAGAAACCCAAAAAAATTGTTGCGAAAAAAGGCATTAAACAAGTCGGCGCTATTACATCGGCGGAAAGAGGAACATTGGTAACAGTGGAAATGGCTATAAGTGCTGCCGGAAATACAATTCCTCCTATGTTCGTATTTCCTAGGCTAAAATATAGCAAGATGTTCGTGGCAAATGGACCTCCAGAATCCTTAGGAGCGGGTAATAGCTCTGGCTGGATGACTGCCAGAGAATTTCTTATTTACATAGATCACTTTTTGAAATATGTGAAGCCGTCCAAGGAAAACCCTGTGTTATTGCTGCTGGACAACCACTCCTCCCACATAGATGTGGGGGTTATTGAGAAGGCAAAAGAAGGAGGAATAATCATGCTTTCTTTCCCGCCACATTGCACCCATCGCCTGCAACCGCTAGACGTAAGGGTTTACGGACCGTTTAAATCGTATTGCGACAGTGTGGATAATTGGATGCGAAACAATCCAGGTAAAACCATGACCCTCTATGATATTCCGGCAATAGTGAAACATGCCTGGCCTTTGGCATCTACACCCAAAAATATCATGAATGGGTTTGCGAAAACGGGGATATCCCCTTTTAATCCGGACATTTTTCCAGAAACAGATTTCGACCCATCATTCGTTACAGACCGTCCAAATCCGAATAATGAAGAAATAATTTTTACAGAAATATTAGCTACTTCTCCGCATTCTCCGACAATTTTAGAAATAATTCCTACAGAACCAATTGCAGGACCTTCAACGACTGCCACTATGCAGATATCAGAGCAACCAGATGCCCAATTCTTTTCTCCCGAAATTATAAGGCCTATGCCAAAAGCAGCACCAAGAATTAAAACTACATCTAGACGTAGAATTCGGAAATCAGCAATCCTAACTGATACTCCGGAAAAAAATGCATTGGCAGAAGAACAAGCCAACCGAAAACCAAAGGAAAGGGAAAGGGTTCCATAATAAGACATGTTTTGCAAGAAGAAGGTAATAAAGATAGCAGTGATGAAGAAGACTCAGATTGCTTTTGTTTAACCTGCTGTGAGCCCTATGTCCAAAGCAAACCTGGCGAAAGCTGGGTGCAATGCTTAAGGCGCCACAAGTGGTCACATGCAAACGGTGCGCTTCAAAAGATGGTAATAAGAGAATCGCCAACTTCGAGTGCGGTAACTGTTTCTCAGATTTATCTGATGAATCAGACTAAGAAACAGTTTTTATTTAAAAATATTTTTCTTTCTGTCTATATTTTTTCGTTGTTATGTTAGGTAATATGTCCCAATGTAGTTTTATTTTTGTTCGAGCATTCATTGCCGTGTTTCGTATTTTAAAGAATAAATAATATTTCAAGTAAATATCCTCGTTTGTTTTTTTTTTCATTTCCATAATTAACCGTTTCATTATGTGTTAATACTTACCCCTATTGTGTTAATTCTTGCCCCAAGCAGGGGTAAGTATTAACAGTCCCTCCTTATGGATTTAGAACCCAAGAAGTCAATATGTTAGTGACATTTATGAAAACTTATTTTACATAAATAACTATAAATGACTAACCAATCTACCTGAGAAACAATTTCACGCATTGCTCTTTAAATTAAAGAATGACAGGGTTTATAACTAAAAGTGTTAACACTAGCCCCGGGCTCCCCTACTCTGAGAGTAAGATCAGATGCTGCAATTTTGTGCTTCCTACAAACTGCGGTATATTTGAGGTAACGATTTCTGCGATCTCACGTGTCCAGTACATGTCTTCCCATAAGCTACCTCCTTGATTGCGTTAGCGTACCACTCATACAGAAATTGGAGCGATGTCCCAGCTTTCTCATGGACGAAATCTGCACAGATCGGTCTCGGATATTCCATTCCGATGTAGATGCTTATTTAACTTATAGTAGCCCTTGAGCAATTCAACAAGTATGCGCAGCTGATGCTTCATTATTAACTCTTTCGCAGCCTTTTGGCCTGGTATATTCTGGAAGTACTTACCTGGTATTCTGGAAGGCCTGGTATATTCAGGAAATTCAAAGAGTCTGTTGAATTTCCTGTCATTTTAATCTTTGGATTGCTATGGCTCTTGATATCATGATAGACATGAGGTACTAAGCCTTGGTCCGATATTAGAATATCATACAAGATAAGCAACTTTTGAGCCATCGGTTTACTAGGTCATAGCGTCATTTTCATGACGAATGCTGTCAACGAGAGTGTTTAAAAGTGAGGCTATGGGGAATGCTAGGGCATGACAAAGGACTGAATTTGCGCAGCGCTTTTTTCGTCGCACTTCCTTGACATACAACTTCCTCCCAGCGCTTCCTTGACGGTACCATTAGGTAACAAAACAGTACAGTTTTTAAATTTTGCAATCAAAATTTAAGTCGAGAAAGGGCTGCTGGAATGGATAATGACAGTGAAGTATATTCTGGAATAGAAGACGAAATAATAAGCGAGAGTATTTACATACATAAATGAAAAAAAACTCTTTCTTAATTTACCCAGCGAAATGGATATAATCGAGCTTGCGCTCTGACGAGTTGAAAGCGCTCGCACTGCGTAATTAATAAGATTTGCCGACGGTTGGGCGAGCTGGGTCGAGCGAGCACGGGGTGGTATGCGAAGGAAATGCAATATTGCACGAGGCGTAGGCGGCTATTTGTCAAAGCTTCATCTCGCGGAAGTATTACTCTCGGGAGAGTTCGCGCCGCTTCGTCGGCCGGCCTCTTTGCGGTTCACGAAATCGAACTCTGTGTATATCATGCATGCAAAGTACCTTCTTCCAATTGCATATGAGTAGCGTATCTGTGGGCGCTAGATTCTCAGCGCTGGTCTATCGAGCGTGTTCGAGGATCGGGAACATTTTGGCTGTTCTCATTATCAAAGTCGTCGATAATTCATTATGAATACCTACCATGAAAAATGTAAGTAGCGACGTCAAGAAACTATACAATCTCAAGCATAAAAAAATGGATTATAAAATGAAATCCTACAAAAATATACGTTGGACACTGCAATGCTGTCTTAGATAATATCCACTCATCTTCGTCGGTCATTTTAAATTGCTGTATAAAAGAGAATAGGAGCCCATTACTCGCTTGTCCACATACTAACACGATGCACGGTCGCAAAATAACATCATCTTAAAAAAAAAAAACACATTTCCACGAATATGTATATTGGTCAGCTGAGAGTTCAACACCAATATTCTGAAATCGGGAATGTAGAAGTATTGACAGGCTCAAGTTTATGGCGTACTTGATTGTACTATATTTGATCGATACAAAAGAAATATGACTACACAAATATGACATAGATCTTTGCGAGCGACAGCACGGGAATACAAATTGTAAGAGCTGTCATGAGTTACAAAAGGTTTCTCTTCATCACCCGTTGCATCAGATTTGATGACGTAAATACTCGGGTCGAACGTAGAAAAGTTGACCAAATGGCAGCCATTCGCGACCTTTCCTAAGCTTTCATCGTCAAAAAACTTGTATAACAAACACCATTTTTACAAGCTTTTATTTACCTTGCAATGTTTGTCAGTATTGGCTCCCGACGAAGGGGACTCCTCAACGGCCAACAGCACAGACACGAAATTTTGTATACGCATTCAATTATGATAGTCCGTTCTAAGTGTCAACGCGACAGGGCTGCTGCACCCAGGGTTGGCTTCCAACGAGGGGACTCCTCAGCGGTCAACGGCACAGAAAGGAAATTCTGTATAGCATTCAATTACGATAGCCCTGGGCGTTCTAAGTTTCACTATGACATGGCTGCTGCCTCCAGGGTTGGCTCGGGACTCGGGACATAGCATTTTAATAAAAGCTTGTTTTTAAAAATGTCTTTTTACTATTAACTTATTTGGTTCAACTTAACTTATTTTTTTGTATATGCATTCAATTATGATAGCCCGTTCTAAGTTTCACCGCGATAGGGATGCGGATTACTCAACGGTCAACAACACAAACACGAAATTCTGTATAGCTAGATGAGCGAGATAGCTAGACGGAGTTAGATGCAGACACCAATCCCACTATATTTTATTCAAGCATTCATCCTTCTTATGTTTCTTCAATCCTGATTTAAGTTTAAAGCAAATAAGTTAATAGTAAAACACATTTAAAAAAAAAGCTTTTATTAAAATGCTCTGTCCCGAGCCAACCCTGGGGGCAGCAGCCATGTCATAGTGGAATTTATAATGGGCTATCCTAATTGAATCAATTACGATAGGCCATTATAAGTTCCACTATGACATGGCTGCTGCCTCAAGGGTTGGCTCGGAACAGAGCATTTTAATAAAAGCTTGTTTTAAAAAATGTGTTTTACTATTAACTTATTTGCTTTAAACTCCAATCAGGATTGAAGGAACATAAGAAGGATGAATGCTTGAATAAAATATAATGGGATTGGTGTCTGCATCTAACTCCGTTCCTCATTGTCAAACTCTCTTGTACTCTCCAAGTAGGTATTTGAAATGGATGCGACGTTCCTATCGTCTCATGTATTTATGTGCATTACTGGTTATAAAACGTCACGTTAAATTTTCCTGACCTCGCTTGCACGTACGAAAACAGTACGTGCCGTCTGTCACGCATGAACGGGTCGCAGGTCTCGGGGCTCCGGCACGATAACCGCACACGGCTTGTCGCCAGAAGAGTAGGTTTACGCCTGTTTACGCTGTACTTTATTTGGGTAAGCAGTCGTTGTGGCTTGTCCTCAAATCGTTTGCGGTGAGACTCCACGGCCCGTGTCTAATTGGACGCCCGGTATTATCAGCACTTGTAAGTGTGCCTGGACACGAAACAATACGGGTTATCGTTGGAACGTGCGATGGTAATGGTTTTATTTCTTTGGTGATAGTTATTTCCCCTTCAGATTTGATTTTTTTCAACTGTTTTACTTCTTGAAATAAAATACTGGCCAAAAGTATCGCAAAATTATTTTTTTTTAAAGAAGCCCAAAAAAAAATTATTAATAAACTGAATTTATTAATGTCTATGTTAAATTAGTTTAAAGACAAGATTTGAGTAAGTTATTGAAATACATTAATTATTTATAAAAATAAAAATTGCATACAAAAAATTACAGGTCATCAGAAATCCCCATACATGTTAATATCCCGGAATAAAATAAAATAAACAAACAATTTAGAGTTTACCTAAAGTAGGTAACAGAGATTGTAAAGCTGAAAGCAGGAGATACAAAACGGCCAAAAGGCCTGTGGACAACTGAAATAAGATAGGAATTAATGAAAGAAGAAAGTGAAAGAACCAGATATTTCTTTCAGCCAATCCAGAATATAATGGCGGCAAAATCAAAATATGCCCAAAGGACAAAATATATGGAGAGAGGACTACTTGTAAAAAAATACTTGGGGACTGGGAGATAAAAGTTTTCTTCTAAAAACTGATTGAATGAGGAAACAATCATTGAAAGAGCTAAAAACCTAACATTATTGGTCTTTCTGGGTGTTACAGGAACTACAACTTCCTTTTAATTATCCTACCGCTTCTGTCTTAATTTATCTAATATTCACACTTATTAAGAATCATGAGACAAGTCATTAATTACGAGAGATAATTCTGAAATAAAAAATACTGTGGCTCAATTTCAATTATGCCCCGTTTGTAGAACACCCTTCGCGAAGCAGAGATCATCAACCAGTAAAATTTTAGTTTTCAGTAAATTAAGGTATTCCTAACCCGAAGTTTTCAGCAATTTCGCCTAGTCTCTTGCGCCAGTTCGCCCCATTCCGCATAGTACCCATATAACGTATTGCTCCAATAAGCAGTATTTCGAAATTCTGTTTTTTGATCAGTAACTAGACGCTGATGATAGTAACTGTAGGTATTGAGTTTCTTATTGTAACGTTGCCATAGCGCAGATTAAGTGATATTTACTTTTATAAGTTTCGTTTCCCCCTCAAATAAATCTTTTATCAGGTTCTTGAAATCGACTTTAGGCATCACATTCAATATCTGCATATAGTATTTCATTAATGTTGCCCTATTAGCTATCGTGGTATGATCAGAATGGTGGTTGCCCATTTATTTAATGCAGTTTTTACTTCGTGCAGTGTCGCTATCTTTCGATTCATTTGGTCACATTCATATATTTTGTGTCCTTTCAGTAAAGTTTTTTTTTATATTTAGCCCGTTGTTCGCTTTCTATTATCCCATATTATCTTGCTTCAGTAAGTTGGTCTATCAAACTCTCTAAGTTGCGATTTACTGAACGCAGCAAAAATTCTACTTGACTAGGTCGTCCAAAAACTTCCTTGGCCGAATTTCGCGCTTCGACCACAGTCTAAGATTCGCTTCAATGTGTAGCTTTCACATTTTCTTTATTTAATTTTGTTGTAAAAGTAGGGTTATACTTTCTAATTTATTAGTTTCAGTCGCTACTGTGTGGCGTTGCTGTGTTCTGACAGCAACGCCACAAAGGACATTTAGTTCCTTATTAATGTGCCAAATTGTTTTTTTAATCTTACTACTGAATGTTAGTTTGTTTCTACGCTTTATGACGGGTATATAAACATGGTTTTTAACTTCATTGAATCCTATAACGGCGTACTGGGAGAATATTAATACATATTTTGTTTGATATATAGATGTCACTTAATGTATTCATAGAGGTTTTGCAGACTTCTATACTTCGTTATCTTAGGGCGGGTTGGATAGTTAAAGGACAGTTTTAGTCAAGTATATATATTTACTGCAGTGAGAGAGAATTTATTTAGCATATCATGGCAATCGGTGTATCACAATCAGAACTAACTCCGCTTCAATGTGCACACACCGAACAACAAAATAAGACTTCGAAGTTATTACTACTGTATTATTTTTTATGATTATTTTAATACTTCTATATGTAGGTACTCCTTTAAATATCATTTATAGATTTTTTAAATAATTTTTATGATCACCTTAATGTATTTCGTTTAACAATTATGCACATCATTATCTACTATGATCATGGTTAACAATTTTATGTTTTCAATTTTACTTTAATTGTGCAGCTAATAAGGATTAATAATAACTATTATTGTATAAATTCTATCAAATTTATTGTGTTCTTTTCTTTACTTACTATTTATATTGGTTAATAGACATAATTATATCAATTTAAATTTCTGCCTTGTAACACAGAACCGGTAACAGTTATTGGCATATCACATCAGTTTCTTGTTACTGAATTTTTGTCTACGACATTGTAATTTTACATGTTGTTAATTTTGATGCAGGTTATTATGAATTACAAATTTAATTAAATTGAAATTAAATTCTGTTCCTTTCTTTGTGGTCCTTCGATTTTATTAAGGTAAGTAACTCGGAAAAATTGAACACCGAAATGCAGCTAATGCTCATTCCCCACCTAACTAGGACTAAACTGTCCCGTATCTAGGCGGGTCAGAGTAATTAAAATAAGTAATACAACTTATGTAACAATTAGCCTAATTAACGTAAAAAAAACTTTTTATTTTTATAATTAATGAATGCACTTAATTAAGATTGAATAATATATAATTATAAATAAATAACATTATAATAGAAATCAAAACACTAAATTTGTACGAATAATACATTGTAGGTAATACAATATGGCAAATACACATATACGTAAATACGATTTCAATAAATAATAAATTATATATGGTATAAACGTATATATAATTTAATAAAATATATAAATACAATTATAAAATTACTGCTAAAAAATATGAAATATTATAAATAAAAATATATGATATGATATACTATTAATATATACATAATAATTTATATAAATATACAATATTATTTTTAAATTAACCGTTATATATACGCTTTACAAAACAAGTTTTCAGATTTAGACCTTCCTAATTCAAATAACCATTTATTAATATTGTCTTTAAACTCTTGATTGTTCTTTAAGTGTTTCCATTTTCCCTCTATGCCATTATATAATTTGGGACCAATGAAAAAAGCTTGTCGTTGAGCAAATGTTGTTTGCACTCGAGGAATAAGGAAATTTTGTTTCCGTGAACTCCGAGTATTGCAGTTTTGCTGACTTTGATCATGTCTATCTTTGTGTTTATGAAAAAATATTATCACATATTTAATAAACAATTGCTTGACGTCCAGAACTTTAGACTCCTTGAAAATACGCTCTGACGGGTAGCATTAGGTTTCCTATAAATTATCCGTAACAACAGTTTTTGCGTCTTTATTAGTGGATCCAAGGCCTGTTTCGTGCAAGCACCCCACCCTACAATCCCATAAATCATAAGACTTTGGCATAGAGCTATGTAGGTGTTTTTAATTGTTTTCCGAGATAGTACATTGCGCAGTTCACGAAAAACATATATTAGTTTCCGTAATCGATCAGAGAGTTGAAATATGTGGCTAGACCAATTCAGCTTAGAATCCACATTTTTCCAAAATATTTTATGTTATCTACAACACTTAGTCGTTCACATGAGCATGTGCAGTCTTTAAGGCAATTGTGAGAGTTGATTTTAAAGAAGCTGGAGATATGAGCTGATCTTAGGCTAAAGTTCATTACTTTGGTTTTCGACGAGTTAATTGTTAAAATATGTTTATTTAGCCACTCTCTAACGGTATCCAGAGTATTTTGTAATTTAAGTGTGACTTCTGCCGAATTAGTCGCTTCCGTTAACAAGACCGTATCGTCTGCGAATGAGATGACTTTCGCATTAAGTTGGAGTTCACATAATTCATTAATATATATTAAAAACAGGAGTGGCCCAAGCACATTTCCTTGTGGAACGCCATATCTTATATTTAGTTTATCACTGAGCTGTCCATTTATTGCTGTTACCTGAGATCTGTCATTTAAGTAACTTCTAACTAAACCATTCCATGGATACCCCTTTAACTCCAAAGCTCTCCAGTTTTTTATAGAGAATCGGGTGAGACACCGTGTCAAATACTTTTGACAGGTCGAGGAACGCTGCCATAACTTTTCTCCCCTTATCAATATTTACTGATATATATTGAGTAACAGCGTTCATTGCATCTTGCGTTCCTCCACCTTCTCTGGAGCCGAATTGGTTAGTTGAAAGGAGCCCCTCATCCTCGACGTGTTTGATAAGCCTCTTTTTTACAATTTTTTCAATTACTTTTGAAATTATATTTTGTAGAGATATCGGTCGATAGTTTCCAATATCTTCTTTGTTTCCATTCTTAAATATTGGAATAACCTTTGACGTCTTAAGTGACTGGGGAAAGGTGCCCGATTTGAAACTTAAATTCACTAAGTATGCGAGAGGTTCGGAAATAAACTCAGTTACAAGTTTGAAGTGATTTGTGCGTATACTATCTATTATATTGCTAATGCCGTGAATTCATTTATACATTTATATACCCCTACCGATCTATACTGAGTATACCAAAATCGACGTTCAGTCTTGAAAGCATACGGTTTTGTAGATCGGCAGAATTCCAAAATTTGAATTACACACGTTTCGCGAAAGGTTTATTACCTTTCTAATCAGCGATGATACCTCCAAAACCATACGAACTAGACCACTGATACATCGTTGCACGATTTCGAAAGCCGGCCTATTGTCAAGAAACTCTATTGTCACAGGAAACAGCTGTTGAAATAAGATACAATGCCGTGGGTATATTGGCACAGGTGTGCCCGCGACTGCGTCAAATAACGACGAGGTTAAACAAAAAAATAAAGGCAGTAAGTGGGGACACAGAACGCGAATACGGAATCGTGCTCTATCTAGGCTAAAGTGGACTCAACTCACTGGCTGTCGTCTGAGGCATACATTATTTCGTCTCTCTCTCTCTCTTAACTCTAAAAAATCCTGTCTGATAAAATCCAACTCTAATAAGTCCAACTTTTAAAAATGTTTTACTGCCATTATTTATCCCAGCTCTTAAAAAGCAGAACCTATGTTCAAGGTTGGCAACGGATGGTCGGACAAATGAGACGGCGAGCGGCCAAAGTACCTGCACTGCCATAGCAACCTCAGCCGGGGTGCGATCAATAACCAAGGCATCTGAACGCAGACGGGCAAGCTGGAGGCTTTCACCGGCTTATGTATCACATGTGTATAATAGAATACTTCAGGCCCGTTTACAAACGATCTAATTGAATACGTTAATATAAAGCAAACTTTGGCAGACAGAACTAAATATGTTAACAGTATAGACTTAAATAACTCATAAATAAAACAAGATACTGAACTGGCGGTATGCCCCCACATTTTGGAAATTTTCAGAAGTTAAGCGTGCCTTAAGTTGTAAGTTTAATTATTTTAAACTTGACACCCTTCTGGAGCATATAAATATCATTATAAATTTCTAAACCATGTTCAATAATGATGCAATTTTACAAAATACGTAACAGGATTTAAATAAGCAAAATACTGTGTACCTATATATTAAGGAACGATCCAAATTCTAGTAGAAAAATGTAAAATAAAAGTAGTTAGATAGAAATCTCATTAAATAGGTCAAAGAAGCAGAAGCATTCTTACAACAAATAGCAAAAATATAACAAATGTAATCGTCTAATTGCAGTAAAAATAATAATAATCAAATAAAATATCAGATACGAAAGTAAATACTTAGTAATACCAATGTAGACAATAATAACTAAAGCTACGCTGAAAGATATACCAATAATAAAAAAAAACCGAAATACTTAAATTCAATTCAATAAAACATCAAACGACATATAACAATAATTAAATGGAATTTTAATTATTCGAAAATATCTCACAAAAATGTATATAATAATAGCAAATAGATTTAAAATAAAAATCACGATGAACACTATCAGAAATGAAAAAAAGTTATTGCACTAATATAAATACCTATATACGCTTCAAAATTCTTATAAACTTTACAAACATTTCTACGGCGTACATTTTTTGTATTTTCCTAAAAGTGGACCTATTTTCAGATATTTTTAATATTCTTTCAAATTCTTTTGCAACTTTTTGAAAAATAGTATGCTTCCGTCTTGAGTCGTTCGTTTATAGTGTGAGTTTGTACCTGGGTTGTGTGGTTGAGATGTGTAATTTGTTTCTTGTGTTGCGTGTAGTATATTCTAAAAGTGACACAGAGGAAGGGTCGCATAATTATGGAGGTTTGAATATTTTCTTCAATAAAAAAAATACATTCATTGGTTTCTCCGCGCAAAATCAAGATCTTATGATCTGGATCAGTGTATTTTTCTATATTTTTTTGGATATTTTTCTTGGATATTTTTTTTACGAATATTATCTACATTTTTATTTTATGAAGTTTTAGTACCTATAAGAGAATACATTCGTCTCAATTTTAAACTGGTCAAATCGCACAATTTAACAGAAAGCAACATTTCGGTCTCGCAATTGATGAAAATACTTGTAAACTGTCAACACCATAATGCGACTTTTAATTTCAATATCTTGTCATTGTTGCAATTTTAATATTTGCTGTAGCATGAAATAAGAGGCCAGATTAGGATGCGAAATTAGAATTGAACAATATACCCTTCGGTCTATCATTAATTACTGCTCGGCAGTAGCTGCTAAACGAGGTCGGCCGAAATTAATTCATCATAAACTGCCGTAGATACGGTGGATGCGGAAGTTCTTACGACTTTAAAAGCCTTTAAGGCGAGGAGTGGCGACCCCACGACGTTGAAAATTGCCATATTGTGCGTTCGCTCGTCGCTAAAGACGACCCTGACTGAGGTAATTAGTTTTTAACGAGAGGTGACCCCGATTCAAAGCCAAGGGGAGGCGAGGGCGGCGCGCTCGCTACCGGCCGCTGTCTGGGCACGTCGACGAGACGTTTCAATCTACTGCAGCGTCGTCGCTTTGCGACTTCATTTCCATTAAGCTCGACGTCGTAAAGTTTAAAGGAAAGATGTCAGTTTTGATGACACAAGGAAGTTCGCTGGCATCGACTATGCAATGCTGACAACGACTTTTTACATCACATAGCATCACACACCTATTTAGAGCAGCAAACAGGATTAATGACCCAAAACATTGAATGATATATTATGTAATACTAGAGGCAGATATCCGTGGTTGTATACTGAAAAAAATATTGGATCGATTCGTACATTACCATTTTGTTATTACGGTTTTATACAGAAAAAACGATCTTTTAATCGTAATTTTGTTGAATTACAAGGAATTTTGGCATTAGAAACTCCATTACTCGAATATATGTATTAACATTTTCCTTACGGTTAATACGGAAATAACAGAAAACTGCAGTTTCAGTATGATTCATGTATCCAACTATAACCGTACGTTTTGTCATGTTATAAACGAGATCCCTTTTAACATTACGACATAGTAACTACTGTCACGCCAACACCATTACGCGTAATGTTAATTCATACGTATGGACCACAGTCCGAGTTATACACGTAATCCTTGTTAAAACATGCGTATTTCCGTGTATTACATCGTTATACTTTTCTCAGTGTATCTGTGACAGGAAAATAAATTATATGATTTCAGCCCAGCGACTAATAATTTACAGTACTACTATCATCTGATCAGAAAAAAATAACTGCGGCAGGACGTCTACGCCTCTACGCCATAGCGGTATCGAGATGTCTGTTTAAATGTAGGATAGCAAATTTCTAAAAACACATCAGTGGGTCCACCAGCTAATTAATCTCTATGCTACTAAATGTGAAAACTGAAGATCCCCAAACTATCTAGTCATGAAAATGCATGGTCATAAACGATACAAACAAATTTCTTTACTGATTTTATATGAACGGATCTTGATGACTTTTTACATTATATTACCTATGCGTTAAAGATATATCCTCAATCTCAAACAATTTTGTCCCTAATGGCACCTTCTGCGATCTTGCGATGGTTGTAGTTCATGATCCGGGAAAGTTGATATTTTTATCGTATGTTGATAGACTGTAAATTATAGCACTGCGTTTTAGGTGGCTAATCGAGGTCAATCGATAAATAGAGCGTCCGTATCAAAATTTGTTCTAGAGAAGGAGTTTACTGAAGGAGTGCAACAGGTCCGTACTTTCAAAACGTCTCGGTTGGGACAAATCACCGGGCAGGCATCCGACGAACTCTGTAAAGTGCCTTAAATATACAACTGAAAACACCCATATGTATGGATGTACTTACATAGAGTTGAGACGCCTGCTCGGAAGGACCATTCGTCTGCATCAGCTCGGATGCATCGGAGCGGCGACGGTGTCGGTCCTCATGGATCAATGTCGTCTCAGTTGGACGGTGCTCCGGAACGGATAGATCTGTAATTAACGAGTTCAAGTTTAGATTGGGGCTTCAATTACACGGATACCGTTGCTATTTACGCTTCATTTATGACGGATTAGAGTCACAAATAAATCCAGTTCGATTTGTGTAATTGAGTACAGAGTGAAATCGAGAATTATTTCCATTTTTCATTTTTATTCCACACTCTCTATACACAATCCATCTATGTTGTTTAAACACTTTTAAAGACCCTTAAGAAGATAGTTTCTGCCATTTTTTCTCAAAACTTCATTTACACCAAAATACACCGAAATAGGGTTAGCTTTAAGAGAATAGGACGATAATAAACCCGCCCATTGTGAAATTTCACAATGAAGAGTAGAAACAAATAGGACTAAAACTAAAACTAAAAAAAGCCTACGCCTTCTAAAACTAAAAAAAAAAGTGAGCAGAATGATGAGGAGTGGCTTTATGATTAATAGTAGTCGTAAAGCAGCCCATTGCAGACCATTCGTCCTGAATGGTGCTTCTTTGTAGACACGGCGCATTACGGTGACTATAATTCACCTTGCCTTCGCCTGTTTTTTTTATCAGACCCGTGCCAGTTAAATTTTGAGTTATTTGAAGAAAAAAAAAACACTTTGTTCTACATTTCCCCTGTACAATTGACGTGTTCTTTAGCCTACTCCAGGCGTTGTTTTTTCAATATCATGGTAAGGTGAGTTTTTTTCTGGGGAAACGGGCAATCAGAATAACCTCGGCGAGACGTTTTCGAACCTTCCGTCTGCTTAATGCATTCGTTTCTCCCATTTCATCCCATTATGTGTTCAGTTATACACAGGTCAATCGCTGATCTCGCAGATATTTCCCTTTTAGTACCTTGACGATCTGACGTGGATGCTCTTTTTCAAGCTCCGCACTTGACTCTTTCTGACGACCTGGTTTCTTATACCTTTTTAAAACCCTTGCAACAGTGAATTGAGTAAACCCCAAACTCGCGCAGCAATTTCTCTAGTACTTACGCCCTCAGAACACAATACAATAATTACGCATATTTTGGTTTCAAACGACAATTCCACACTTTTAAATATTTTTAATGCTCCAAAATAACGCTTATTGTAAGCGAAAAAACTGTTTGTTCCAAAAACGTCAAATTTGAATAGTACATTGAGGTAATGTACTGGATAAATACTTCTATTAACGTTCCTAGATATCCTATTGTAACGTGTTTTTTGCTTTCTATTTAATATTTGACGAAATTTGCTAAAAAGTATAGAATAGATGATAACAGACCGGTAATGCAATAATTATTTTCACTAGTGGCCCGTAATGGTCATAATAGACAGGTTCGCGGCCACCATTTGTTTTTTGGTGTATGTACCGAAGATAATAGCATCTTCACCAGAGGAATATACAAAGATGTTGTGTGTTCAATAACTTGATGACGGCTGGGAAGAGGTGATGAGCGTGTTCATGCTTCCTGCGAATTATAACGATGTGCGTTTGTAAAAAGTGATGTGAGTTATACGTCATCTGGCCCCATATAAATACTACACGCGGATGGCAATACAAAGCGCGTAAATGTTAATCTGATTTCTGGTGAGGCAAATGAATTTATGAATTGTGACGCAGTCCGTACATACACCTCGACATACTCGATACAATACCGGAAAGTTTAAAAAGCAATCAATTTTTTGCACCGTTTGCAAAAAGAGAAGTGTAGGATAATTTGTCCTTATTTAGGCTAAATGGTTGTGGAGAAAATGACGAAGCAAAGAGTAGCACTCGGATAGAAATCAATAATTCCGTCGCTGATTATAAATAAAGCTAATGCTAGGGCGTCCATTAGAGAAAAAGTGGTCGGCGATCGCTTGCTATTTTTACCGGTGAAGTGGGTCATTGACCCGTAAAGTCTGAATATCGAATAGGTACCACAAATGTCTAAAACGCCCGGCTATTAATATTTGATTACCGATTTGGTTATACTGTCAAAACATTTAAGCGAATGATTTCATACAAATATACAGTACATACGCACTCGTTCTAAAATAAATATTGACGTTAAGACAGCGCCTTGAGAAAGGTGTCGTCTGGTACTGTAATGGACAGGTGTTTTGAATTTCTGGAAATGCAAAAGAGATCGCAGTTACAAAACAAATATGATTTTGCCACTTCGTTTACTGGCGTGAGGTTGCTATTATAAAAGCAAATTAGTCTTAGTGTGACGAGGGACCACAGCTAAACAGGTGAGGATTCTCGAAGCGTGCGCAGAAATTTCGCAATTACATAGAGAGTAGCACGTTTAAACTATTATGAATATACCATCCTGTTCAAAAAGTACAATACATTTATTCGGCAAAAAAACAAAATAAATTTACCTACACTAATCTCCTGCAAAGTAGTTCCATTTGTAATTGACTTACTTCTCCCAGCGGTTACATCTTACTGGAAAATCACTCATGGAACGCATGTTCTGGAATAGTGTTCAACTTAGCCATCGCATTACGCATAATGTCTTCTCTTGGTTCGAATCGGTCAATTTCAGTGGCACGTTCAACCGTATAGTAGGGATTAGACAAAAATCACACGGACCCATATCTAGGAAGTAGGAAGCTTGGCGAACCGATGTAATGCCGGGAATGTGGAATCCTACATGACCAAACACTGCACTTGGTCAATAACATTAGCATTTCGGCTTTGTTCGAGGGCCCAGCGAGACGTGGTTCGCTGCCCACTGATGTGCGGCCATCAGTAAAGCGGTTGTACCACTCATTTATCCGTGAAATGCTCATGTCGTCTCCGAAAGCCTGTTGACTCTTATGAATAGTATCCACTTAGGTATTGCAAGCTCTTGGTAAAATTGATATAATTACTTATAAGTCCTTTTATCCTTGACAATCCGACGGACAGCCACTAGACTCCCACACTGTTCGGTCGATTTCCAGCGGCCGATGCTTTCAGCAGTAGTGAAAAAACACGCATGCGCATGCCCCATATTTCAATGCATCGAAGCTCACTTTCCGTGCTTCATTTGTTTGCGAGAAAATATATAAGGTGTTATACTTTCTGAACATACGTAATATATATAATAAAATGAAATAATCCAACAAAATTTTGATCAAGAATATGTTTTTTTTATTTTAAATTTCTTTGATTAAAATTTCACAATCCAATATTTTCGGAAGTGCCTTTAAATTAGTAATTAGTACGCCAAGGCGACATAGTTTTATCGAACCAGTCCATCAAGCCTGCGTGAGATTATCTGCCATGCCCGGCCCTCTACCAATCATCCATTATTCTAAAGATATCCGCCCGTCTGCCATTCGCATTGTCACCAATTTTCCAATCAGCCCGTCCAAGAATAGACGTTGAAGTGCCGCGGAGCACGGCTCGACGGATACGGCTATCGAGTTTCAAACTGTGATAGAGTCTGTTAAAGTTGTCCAAGTACTTCAGCCGGTTAATAATTACGAATAACCAGCAGCCGGAGGCCGTTGTGAACTAAGCTAATTATTGGATTTATTGGAGCGACAAAAGAGGGCGCTGGGGCTGGGGGAGCGATTGTAGTATTTGGATCGCTTGTAAATCATAATATTTTAGGCTAGTAGTCAAATTTCGATTCCATTTTCTAAATAATTCTCTTTAACTAGGTGAAATAAGAGTTGAATACTCAGTATCTTGTATTTTCCGGCCTCCTCTAGCATTACATGAGAAAGAATTTGTTATATGGATGTTTGTTTTAAAAGATCTTTATAATTTTAATGTTTTGTACTGGGAACATAACATACAATTCGATTATAACGAAAACAGTGAATGCAGTTCGTGTTACAGCTGAAAAGCTATTGTTTATTTGAAAAATCAAAATATAACACGTGATAGTTATTTTAGTAATATATTTTACGTAGTGGGGATTGCGATGTCACGCGCGGGACAGAGTGAAGCGCCCATTTTGTGATCGTTTCGCCGCATCTGGAAACTTTAAGGCAGTATTACTATTGACTTAGTTAAGCTACTATGCTCGTTATTATCTCAATCGATAGATTTGATCGCATTCAACGGATTTGACGTTAAAAATATTACTTTTAAGTTGTTCTAGCAAAGGTAAGTTGATGTTGAAAATAAATTAATGTAGAAAAGTTAGACCGAAATACATAATCGTTGTTAATGCTGCGTGCGAACCCGCTATCTCAGGATGTTATAATGATCTTGCGTTCTTTTACCCCAATATGAGAGGCAAGGACTTTGGGAAGAAACAATCAAGACAGAGATCGTACTTAAACGGACTGACAGTTAGCCATACCTTATCCCAGTCTTCCATTTTCGGATGGATTACTCCTTTCACTACAATTGTTGCGTATAATGTTGGAAAGAGCAACTTAAGAGCAATCCACAAACTTCTTATTAGAGTTAGGCGTTGTAAGAAGCAAAAGAGAGCGTATGTGGCGGCGGCCACGCGTGTCAGTGGCGGCGCCAGTATCCTGTATAGATAGATATAGAAATTGCTTCTGCGTCAACGTCACAATGTATGGACATCGATTTTGTGCGATTTGGTGGCAGCTACTGAGCGATTCACAAATACGTTTGTCAACAATCCGTTTTTCACTGTCATTCTCCTAACTTACTTGCTCTTCGATAACAATGGCAATAAAACGATCTTTTGGCGAACATTTTAAAATTTGTCGCGTCCACTTTTTAGTTACACTCACATTTTCTTTATTACTTTTCTTTTTGTCATTCTTTCTTCTTTTTTTCTGTTATTGTTGTGTGTCTCTTACTTGTCTTTAACAGTCTCATGAACCAATTCCTGAGTTAGGTTGAAAGTCTCTCAACTAATACCGCAGGAGTATCGCAAATGATAACCATTAGCAGGCGAAAGCGGACAGCGTATCAGAATCCGAGAGTGCGCATGTCCAGATTTCCAGATGACAAGATAAAGCATATCTTCTCGTTCAGAACGAAGGTACTGGTGCCGCCCGATCGCTGCGGCCGACCGACCTGAATACTTTCGATATCGGCGCACTTTCTACGGTCTGGCAGAGCCCGAGCGGACTCTACGGCAGCCGAAAGCCCGCCGCACACCGAGTCGTCCGGATGCCAAACGAAGGCGACCATATTTGCGATTCCCACGTCTATGGCCTAAAATAATGTATTCGTAGCCATGATGTGATTAATAAATGGTTTTAATGATTGGATTACGGTCCATTACATCCACAAGGACTCACTTAATCAATGACTTTATCGCCATGGCAGTCTGGCTGAAGTTTCTAAATGAACTAATGTTTGTAGCTAATAGTAACACTGCAAAAATGGTATTGTTTTCAAGAATTAATACTTCTTTACAAAAGGATGCATCATCATGGATCTTTGATATATAATGCATCAATGATACCTCGTTTGTTGTGTTCACAAAATATTATTTAACTCCATGCCAATGAGTTTGCATCCACCCCGATCTCTTTCGACTACCCTGAATGAAAAACAATGCCGATTACTCCAACATTATCCCTCTCATATGTCGTACTTATAATAAGGTTCACAGGGCAATCGTAACGATATTTTCAGTGCTAACATTTAGACGTAATGTTTTGGCAGTGTTAACTTAATTTAACCTGCTAAGGTATCATCTATTCCCACGTGTGATAGGCCTTATGTGGCGGATGTCTGGCGGGCCAGGCCGTGCGGAGGCCTTTTCGAGTATAATATCCATTAGTCAAAATAGATTAGCATTGCTTTTTTGGAATCTATGTAAAATATTTTATCTATTGTCCAATAAATGCAACAATTCGAAATAAAATATATAAAAAAACAAACTTAGCTGAGAAAGAGAAAGTCTTACAAAAAAGCGTATAATTTTAGGCGTCTCCATCCCACTAAATACATTATACTTATATACACCGTGCTGCTGCAAAGATGCTGCCTTTAATTTAGGAAAGGTTTAGTGAAATGAAGTTATCAAGAATATTTTTTTTTCTAAAGAAAATTCTGGTTATCAGATTATTCTACATAGGCCTAAATCAAAAAAGTTGTGGACTTTTTTTAACTTATGTAGAATAATCTTCTGTAATTGAAATTCACCTAATTTAAAAAATAATAAAAAAAAACAGGAAAAAATCTTTTTTTTCCATTTGATGTCAGGAAACATTTTCCAATTTTAAGGCAGTTTTTGCAGAAGTACGGCGTATAACAATGGTTACAATTGTGCTTCGCTTCAATGGCAATCAGCCTCAACTCAGAAATCAACTATTGGTAAAACAGAGGTTGACTTCGATTAAAAGTAGATTATGACATCTCGTCCGTGACAAAGCAGAAACATTGAGGAAAATATTTTTTGTCGAACGAAAATCCACTGTGCGTCGCCATGCGCGGCCCGCTTTTATTAAATCGAACCGGAAAATTGATTTAAGCATTTTAATTCAGCCGCACTATGTCGGTAACCCGCTTTTTGTGTCTGGCTGAATACTCCATGCACGCCGAATTGCGGTAGACTGACTATCCATAAAAATGGTAGACTCTTGCAGGCGTGATGTAATGATGTCATGCACATCAGCAAGTTATAACGAATGATCGATCATATCGAATTCAGTTGAATCGCTATAAATAACAATAGCAATATTCGTAAATTTATTCAGAGAGAAAGTGCAATTTACAAAATATATATATCCTGTTTTAGAAAAAAATATATATCGTAGATTTTAATTTGTTATGTAAATCAAGTCTTTTTACACGACTGTCTGAAAGGAGTGTTGTGTTCAGGATTCATCTATGTATGTTTTCCGTTGCTTTATTCTACCATAACTTCTAAACGCTTGAACCGATTTAGAAATGTGTCGTATTGATAGAATCGTTTTGTCCTCCCAAGTGTCATAGGGTACGTGCAGCGACTCTCATATACGGAGAAAGCAGCGTCTTTAATATAAATCGCCGTGTTACGCGGTGCGTGTCGACATTCATCAATTGACAGATATTTTTTTTCCTTTTACCTCCTCGCGGCCTTGTAACGAATATGAATATTTGGAATATTAATTTAGCAAAATAAATTATACAAAGTTTTTATTTATTACACCCACAAAATATTACCGATTTTGAAATAAACGTTTTTGGTTTTTACGAATTTATTCCAATTCAACATTTCGGAAAATTATAAATCTACGCAATTGTACTCGAAAAAAATCCGGTATGTATTAATGCTGAAACCCTGATTTTTTATTCCACCATAACTTTAAACGCTTGAACCAATTTAGAAGCGTGTGATATTATTAGAATCGTTATGTCATCCCGAGTGTCATAGGGTACATAAACTGTCCAAATGTCAAAAAATACTTGTCTAAATGTCCAAATGTCAATAAATTAACTAAATAGATCGTGTTTAGTGTCAAATGAAAGGTTCTGATTGAGTAGATTCCGTTAATATACATCTATATATATGGATAAATACATAACCTACAAATATTTCTTTAATAAACCATGATGAAAATAATTATAAATACAATAGTTCACTTTCTGTAACGGCAGTCGTGTTTCTATTCTTTTAAATATATTTACTTGTTTTGATTATTGAGGTTTATCACTCTTCTTTAGTCATCGCTAGACTCACGGAAATGTGGTTATCTAATTATTATCGTTAATTTCTTTTCCTCTGTCATTTACAAACTTTATGCTTGTTATCAAATATCGAACTGCACGTCAAAAATCTCATAAGAGCGACGTTAATTAAGTAATATTTTTAATCCATCATAAATGAAATCAATTATGTATAGCGAGTTTCACATATGAGTGAATGCACTTAATTAATTAAGTGTAATGTCCTACTCAAAACGATACCATTATCGGTTCTAGGTCAATTAAAAGGGCCCCAAGACAGGTTGAGTGAACGAGTTATTTAAATGAGCCGGATAGTGATCGGGTGATCGAATCTGTCCGGTTCACTTCCGTGAAGTCTCCGTGCCGCGCGACTCTCTATCATCATTTTGCGAGACAGTTATTGATGAACGGATCACGGAATAGTTTCGTGGTTTACGATAATATCGCCTGGGCGGAAAAGCGCTTTTTCTTTGCAGTCGGAGAGCTCGTTGCGGGTTGAGTTATCTCTTTTAATTTTAAAATACAACCGGTGGCATAGTGGTTAGGTCGCCTGATCTTACTTTGTAAGGTCCCTGGTTCGATTCCCTGCTAGGTTACCATTTTTTGTTGGGATAAAATTAACGGAATTGCATTTCAATTCTGTCGATCGAATGCAATAATAAAACACACACTTACACATATGTTACACGCGCACATACATACACACTTATATGTATGTATGGGCGGGTTTATGACAATAACCTGCCTACTGTGAAATTACAAAATAAAGGGTATAAACAAACAACCAATTTTGAGTATTCAGTGTATTTAAATGACAAAGAAACCGTGGTTTTTAAAAAATGTATTCTGTTTATCTGTGTATGTATTCTGTCTATTTAAAAATGTATTCTGTAAAAAAGTTTCCTGACCAGGACTAACCAGACTATATACATATGCTAATACAGCAAAGCAGCTGTGAAAGCTCTGAAAGTGAGAAGAATCACATCCGAACTAGTCTGAGATACCATTAGAAACCTAATTGAACTGTTTTCACAAACATGGTAACTCTAGCTTGGGTACCGTGACAGCAATATACAAGGAAATGGGGAAGAAGATGCTCTAGCCAGGGAATCCAATTAAAAACAAACACGTTTTTGTTTCACTCCATCACGATTTGCATTTATTTACAGTTAGAATATAGTATAGTACAGGTACAGTACGATACAATATGGCGCATTTATACTTTAGAGACATGCTAGAATAGACCGCGGGAGTACGAAGGCGGACTGCGAGTAAATGCGGTAGCGGAATAGAAAGAGATAGCTGCATATGCCCCCTCCCCCCCTCTATAGTCGCGCATGCGCACGTATATAGTGCACTCAGTATATATTTACGTGTGTCCCGCGCACGCGCGACTAAATAAGGATAGAGGGGGCCCATATGCAGCTTTCTCTTTCTATTCCTCAATCGATTTATTAGGCTGGTCGCGTCGTTTATTATGGTATGTCTATGAGTTTTGTGATTACATTTAAACTAAGCATCATATCTAAGAGAATATTGAAAGTTATGCAAACCAGCTGCAAACACAGCTGCAAACATGGACACGCAGTACATTCGATGTATTATAAAACAACATTAAAGCGCAAAAAAATGTTTCGCATATTACCTGATGATTTGACTAAATCTATACATATACATATTATGAATGCATCAAACAAACAAAACATGAAATATTTACTTCAAAATCAAGTATCACAGGATATGGGAATGGGCAATATGAGCATTGATGAAAATAGAGGGGAGGTGGGGTAATTGTGTATTTCTAATCGGCTACATGGTAGTTCATGTAATAAGGACGCTCGATTAGCGCATTCCAGTCTATCGACTCTAATCTGAAAATGAAATAAATATGCAGTACCTGACAGTAACGAATACCTTACTTGGTCGATTCTAAAACCACAATGACGCACTGCCGATCAAGTCACACCGTTTCTCGTTATTAGATTAGAGCTAGTTGACGCAAATACCCATCAGGTAGTTTTCTATCTGTCATCGTTGAGCCCTAGCCGCCTGCCGTCGGCTGATCTTGCAACTACTTGGTATAGTTCATGCTAATAGCAGTATCAACTGTGGCAAGCTACAATGCTAAAATACATAATTTAAAGGTTTTTCCTATTTACACAAAAAAGCTTAAAACGTTTTGATGAAACTTTACACGATGATAGACTGGTAGTAGTAATACATTTAGTGGATATCTCGGCAAAAATCCGTAATGTACGGCTCCTGCAATGACCTCTTGGACTATTAATTTATGACAAAGGAAAATGGCAAATTATCTCGATATTATGATAATTAGACTACTGACTATTTTCCGAATGATGAGGCTATTGAACTGGACGCACAGCGGCGCGGACTTCCTGATACAATTTTGCGACGACCCACTTTGTATATCGTCAGCGTAAAAATAACCTGTCGCCACCGAGGGCCGTTTCGACATAAAACTCACGAGGCGACGTGTAAAGAAAGCTAAACATGGCATCCCTCGTGGCATAAAAAGGTTAATGTTGCCTCATAACGCAGAGTGCTGAAGTCGGAGTCGCGGCGTTTGGTCGTGCCCTGGTGTATCATGTATAATGGAAATTAATGCAATTTTTAAAATAAACATCCGTTTTGATAGTTATAAGCCTAAACGTATATTATGCAATACGCTCCTTTGTCCTGCATTCTTAACCATAACGCGGGATTCCATACGTAGTTTTTTATCTGACCTTTTATCATAAAAAACTATCACTGTAGATTACAACGAAACTAAAACGATTTATATATGTTTTTCCCCTGTGATATTTATTTTTCCTTTTAAGTTTTGAAAGTATGGGATATGTTAAAATATGTGTATGTACTGTTAGGGACTGAACTAAATGTAAGTAGTGGCTGAGGTGCGGGGACCGCCGTTCGTAGAACATGCGTTCTTTCGTTAGCGTACATACCTATACCTATTACTGTCGAGTAGCACCGTGCAAGTGATGTCACAGCACTAATGTCTGTGGTGGGGAGACCGAACGCTGGTCCCCGCACCTCAGCCACCGCTTACATTTAGCTGCCCCCAACTGTAGTACCTAGTATACTTTTCAAATCTAGAATGTTTAGCAAAAAGCAAAAAGAAACATCTTTGGTAGATTCTCTCAATCAGAAAAACACATACACAAAAACGACAGTAACCGAGATGAAGGGATACAATCACCAACAGTGGCGATAGAGCGCTCTCGCTTGCACCGCGCCGTGACGTGAAATGCTCTGCGAGAATGGAGCAATACAGATAGGAGGCTTGCGACTCGAGTCTACGAGAGGAAGCTAGATAAACAGAGGTTCTGTCTGCTCTCTCGCATCGCATCGACACTTCGGCTAGGCGACGCGCGTTGCGGTTTTTCAATAATGGCGCGAAGTTTTGGCGGGCTTTCATTCAATTTTATACTTTGGCTCTTCTAGGGCCAGGCAAGCTAGGCTTTTAGGCTTCTATGACAATACCGCCACAGCTCTGCACATACAACATAACGTAAGCTAAATATGATTTCGCCATAAGTCAATACCGAAAGCTTGTCTATTTTATTTTTCAGCTACCGAGGTTTATTATTGGACAATGCCTACTGCATTGTCCTGTCACCTCATGTAAACAAAAAACCCTTTCATGTTTAGGAAATTTTTAATACTCACCGCGCAGTATAGCGAAAGCGAATTAGCGGCCAGCCTGTATGCGACATCAAAGAGCTCTCAAGCAGAAATTTAATGTCGGTATATTAAAGAGTTATTTTTGGTGCTACTGAACCCATCTATAGAATGCTTTAGCAATTAATTACGAGTACTTATCTTCATGAGATTATTTTTGAGAAAAATAGAATAGAAAAACCAATTTTATTATGTACTTATACTTTTTCTGTATGTACCTATATATAAAGACATGTTCTTTACTTTTCTTATAATGGAAAAAAACCTTTTTTTATTATTAAGAAGCGAACATTTTATTTAGGAATCAAAATTTAATAACACTATACGTTACATTATGTAATTATGGATTGTATTGATCGTGCATATGCACGATCAATATAATTAATAATTTGAGTTGTATAAATATTAACACATTGACTGCCAATTACTTTTTAACTCGAAGTTGGCTTTATTTAGCAAGAAGATTTCAATGCATAGACAATTATGAGAAAATTCTAAATTACTTTATTGAAGAAGCCTCTTTTTTATGCTTTTTAATGATCACTATATACTATTATTAGAGGGGTTTAATAATATAATAAAATTGGATTTTCATACCAGAATCCCGAAAAGTACCTTGGCAGTCAACGTGTTAAATAATTACATAATTAGTTATACTAATATTATTCTTAATCAACGACGTGTTTAATTACGGGTCAAACGATTTCTATCTAACGTTTTCTTTTGCATTCTGCCTGTAGGTGAAACAGCTAACGTGAAATTCGTCAACATCATTTATTACCCGATTAAACTGTTGATACATACATGCATTCATACAAACTTGCAAACATGCGTGCATGGAATAGCATTCATCAGACAAGACGAGATCGAGAAGTCTTTGCTAATTTTATTATATTGTGCCTTCCATGAAAGATTGCGGTTGATGAGCAAGCCCAAGCTTTTAACAATTCTTTAGTACTCGGCGACATAGTTTACGATTTGAATTCGAAACAAAGATAGTCCAAACTTGGACAGCCAAACATCCGACCGCTACTTATAGTCTGAAGCGTAAACTTCAGCCAATCACAATTTGAATCGGTTGTGGTTTGTTATCTACTGCAAAAAAAGTTTAAATGTCAAATATTTTCAACCTGTCCTTGTATAACGTGTGGTTGAGAAAACGCGCTTGGTTTATAACGAGGCGCTCGTTCGTAAGGTGTACATTTGCACGAGCATTAAAGCCGATGAACCGTCATAAGATATTATTAATGTCAAAACCTGAAGGAGGCGCATCGAGGCAAGTGTGTCAGTAGTCAGCGGGCGCGGACGCGCTGGACTGGACTGTGCCACTTCCCCGGACCATTGATCTTTTCGAGCCTATCTATCGCATTCTAATAACCTGTATTAGTATGGCGATAATTTGTCGCCGATCAATCGAGTTCCAACATTTAAGCAAAGATGTTTTAGTTGAAAGTCGCGATTACGAGGCATTTTTGATGGTTTGAGGTGGAAACTTCAGTAAAATTCGGTTTGGAAGTTAGGTCAAAATTTACGATACCATGAAATTATGAGACGATAAATTGGTGAGAAAATAACTAATAGCAATCAACTGAATACACCCAGAAAGCTTACATGTGTGAGATTCTAGCTAATGGACTTATTATGGCGGCAGACGAAATGTCTGGCCGTGGCGGTCGAAATTTGGAGATAGAGTTTCCATTTCAATTTCAATTTATCACAATTTATCCATAATTTATCAATTATTATAAAACATTGAACATTTTTTTTGACAATTTTATGTAGCATTTTTTAAGTATTATGACTTTATTTAATTCCATATTATCAAGATTATTTTTATGTCTATGTTAGTGAGCAGATATTAATGATGAGTTTAGAGTAGTGGTCGTCATATATTCTTTTTGTTATGCCTTTTTTATAAAGTGCTAAATATTGTCATTTCGGTTATGCACTCTCCATACTGAATATAACAGCATGTACGTAGCGTGCGACCAAAAATACATATAAAACCGTTAACCCGTCGGATGCCAACAATGCCTATAGGCATTTTGCGTCGTCTGACAGATCTGCGCGTAACCGTTTCGGCCAGCCCCCATACATCTTATATAAATATATAATATACATGAGTAACAAGATTAATTACTAGGTAACAAGAGGGAATTCATGAAAAAGCGATATTGTTAGTATTTATTTATAAAATCGACCAAAAAGTTGCGGCGCAGTTTTTAGCGCGCGAAGGCTGGCTTTCGACCGGTTGGACACGGCTACATTCTAGCAAGACCACTGACGCATTTGGGGTTTTGGCAATCGAACTGCTTGAGCATGCGGTGCGTATACCAATACCAGACAGCGACGACGTTTGACAAGCCGGCAATGGTGTTGCACCATTATGCTTCATATATTATCGACCTTGGACGCCTTATCAATAGTCGATCCAATTTGAGGAGTCGGGGAACAAAAAGATCTTAAAGCGTTGAACTTAATTTCACAGAAGAGGCAAAAAACTAAATAGCATACTTCCATTTGTTTATTTGTATATTTTGTTTTTTTAGTTGCTACCCTGGCTGATCTCTAGCATTCGCAAGTAATTTTTCATTGCAAGAATCATTGAGTTATACATACTATAACTCAATGGCAAGAATGGGACATAATAAAAGAAACAAATTTTCGTTTAGATCGTTTTGATTGAAATCGGAATATTTAGATAGTTTTGATCGCAACTGTATTCATAAATTATACCGTTTTGATTGCTACTGGTGTTATAAAAACAGGAAAATAAAACATTTAGGCATTGTTTTTCTTTTTTCTATTTCTAAATCGTTAATTTTAGTCTATTAAATCCTTAATTAATGAATATGTAAACAAATCTAAAAATAGACAAATATTATTTAAGAAATACTCGTATATGAATATGTATTCTTATAGAACCGGCGTTGTGTGCCGCCACCGTACCAGATGACATTTTTTTCACCATTTACACCAAACCAATTTTCACAGTAACTCACTTTACCGAAGCTATGCTCAAATGTGAATGTTGCCATATGTAAATTAGGGACACCACAACAAGAACAAGAAAAGGTGCAAAAAAATGTATTTAGACCGTTTTGAAAGAAAACCATTTTAACGGTCTATGATTTAGTATGAGATTTAGACCATTTTTAAAGAAATTAATTACACTTCCAAATAATCAACCATTTTCAACTAGCGATAGATCGATTTAAACAAAATTGGTGATTTTTACTTCATTTTTCTAATGTTTCTGGGTCGTTTTGTTCGCCGACTCCTCATTGCCATATCAATGCGACTGCCATATCAATGCGACATGTCCTAGTTTCAGAGTTTAGCACACTTGGTTTCACTGCATGTATGTTGGTTATTTGTGAGACTATTGCAAGCAGTGTTTGTTTATCAAAATGGACAAGCTCCTGGCATGGGCATTGGTCAATACAGGTAGAACCTAACTGAGCACTGGCGAGCGAATATGCTAATATACGCACACACTAAGTGATAGATTTATACGGTAACCCAGTGACTTTCAATAAATTAGATATCGCCGATGCCGACGCACACAGGTCGAATTGAATTTATTTATTTGAATTAAAGCAATTCACAGATATTACAATTTACAATTTAAAACTTCAAATAAATCTTAATATAACTAAACTATGATGTGTATAAATCATCGATGGTCATATATCATGTCTATGATGAGATGATCATATATCTAAAATATTATTAAAAGAAATTAAACTCAATTATGATATCGCCTATATGCAACGCTTGTTTAACAGAGAGTTACAAACAATTAATGTGTCAATACGTTAAAAAAAAGATCTCAATGGCCACGCCCAATTTTATTTATTACACAGCCAAAAATATTATGAAAAAAACAGCAATAAAAAAACTAAATCACAAATAAAAAGCTCAAAAAATTACAAAAAAGTAGTTAAAAGTCATAAGTATAAAATATTTCATATGTCAAAAAAATATAATATGTAAACAAAATTATAAAAAAAACAATAAGTAAAATAAACAAAAACATGTTAGTCACTAAATAGTCCTAATCGAATTTAAATAGTTACAATAATAGGATATAAATCATATAATAATAAATGTATACAGTTATAAAAGTTAGAAGCAGTTAAAAAAAATAATCGTCGTCATGCAATAGTTAGAAACATCATCAAAAATCGTAATAATATCTGGCGAAAGCCCTAAAAAATATATTTTAGACACCTACCATACGGTTCTCACTACCTACCACTCATGGTACACCAACGTTGACAGTTAGAAATTACACTTTCATGATTAGTACTGGAGCGCGAAAAACGTTTTTTTGGTTTTGAAATGAAACTATCAAAGAAAACTAATAATTTGAAACCCATATCACATAGAGCCGATAACACACTATTACAAAGGAATGACAAACGCCACAATAATACTATAAAAAATGAATTGGCGAACGACATGACTAATATGGATAAGACCATAGTGCCGACGATGATTTATGGACTGAGGGCATCGGCACTAACGATATCAAATAAGACAATATCAACGTAATATAAAAGCTATATATTGAACGAAATGTTGGAACTATCTAGAAATGTATCAAGTAAACCGATGATCGATTTACTGGAGGAAAAAACGATATAGAAAAAATAAAAATAGATTGTTTATGCTTATACTTTAGCTATGTTAAAAGAAAAGATGACAGCACTTATTATCGGCAACAACAAAATACTCGGCCGGAGAGCGAAAGCTGGGGACACCGAAACGTGAAATGAGTCACTAAAAATGACATAGAATAATATAACCTAACGATGGAAGAATCTAAAGAACTGGTAAAGGACGGAAGACCTATACAAGAAAGCTAAAGCAGTATCTGGAAAAAAAAGGAGCAGAACACAACGATATTCAATAAAATTGCGAAAGAGACTGAGAAAAGAGGATCATCGCTTAGTTATTATGGACGTGTATATACTAGATGTAATATTCAAGAGCTTCTAAATAATATTTGAAATAAATAAATAAATGTCTCGATCGAAGCGTTTAATGGGAGCTTACTGCAGCTCTTCGTAAAAAAAACATTTTGAGATTTAAATAACGGTTTGCGAAATTATTATAACTTTGGACGATTTAGCGAGATGACGGAAAGCTCTCTTTATTTTTTTTAATAATGTTATGTAATCGCGTGTTATACTGCTCATACATATGTGCGACGTGGACGCACGGATTGAAGCTCTGATATTGAGTTGCGGATGAAGCTCCCCCGTCCGATGAAATTACGCCAGCTCTGTGCAAATATTTATGCGAGATTGGGGATAATCCGGCGATAGCAAATTCAATGTCGTTGGAAGCAAATAAACCCGAAAATAGGCACGTGGAGCTGTAAATTGATACATTTGACGTCAGAGGCCGCCTGTCGATCGGATAAAGCTTTAACCACATTATGGCTTCTTTTTAGTGTTTATTGTTATTAGTTGAATTATCTTGTCATGTATGTAAATATTAAAAATATTCAGTCACTATATTGGCAAAAAACGAACCTTACCGCATGAAATAACAAAATCCTTAACTTTCGTCAGAATTACATTTATCATCTTCAAGAGGAGAATGGTGGAGGTAAGATTAATTCTTATTACTATTATTTTATCAAATAACAATTAAGATTATGTACTCCATATTAATTTTGTATAGCATTATGTACTCAAACTGTCTAAAGAATCGCTAAATCACAATTTTGACAAACAAAAGTATTTTTGCAGATATAGCGGTTTTAAAAATATATATTGATGTATTTTTGCGTAATTATTTTAAACTTATACGTTATAAACTGTTTTCTCCCGGGTTGGCAGTGACAATAGTTCGGGAAAAACAATGTTATTTGGAATAAAATTTTATTTCGGTACTGACGCCAGCCCCGTTAATTCTAGAACATATTGAATGTTAAATTAATGAAAATTATTAAAATACAGTTTATTAAAAGACATATTTATTAAAATAAACAATAAAACAAACTCCCGATACTCAGCACCGTTCAAAAGTTACAGGATACTGAAAAGTATAAATTTGTACTGAAATGTACGGCGGGTCTAATAATATGGCAAAGGACTGTGATTAAACCTCAATCAGGTTATAAAGTATAAACACAGTTAGATACCACTGAACAGGTCGCTTGTGTATACATTTACTTAGTCTCGAAAGAGTTGATCATGGGTCTATCTTTTAAAAAATTGTAATCTCATAACAACATACTTTTGTACCTAGTATCTGGTAAATAGGTACTACTATGTCATTTAGTTTTTTATTATAAAATAAATGTAAGCAAAGAGAAGTTAGCTAAACTGATTTTAACGATATTCTCTTACCAAATCTACCCCAAAACAATTCGTTGTTTTTATTAACCCCAAATTTAAACGAAAAGGCTATCATAACACATTCATAAATTGCTTGACGCCAATTTCAATTTTGATACTAAATCTTGTAAGTTATATCAGTAAATTTTTCGATGCCAGCTGGGGGTTAATGTAACCAAGGCGTGGTAGCATCTCTATTTATCTTTAATGTCACGAACATCGCGTCTAGACACTCTTTATACAGAAAATACTAGACGAGGCATAATCGCCCATCATTGTCGTTGCGAAGAAAATGTCTTCGAGCAGGTTTTTATATACATTTTCACGGCCCATTTCCCTCGCGATTTTTCGCTCTGGCGCTTTGGGAACCGATGTTGCTCTGCTCTATAGTCTCGCTTCTTTGTTTCACACTTCGATCGTTCGCGAATAAGAAACTTCAGCCGCCGTTATCATATTATTATCTCAATGGTGGCGAAGTCTCTATTTATATGCTGTGCTGGGGATTGCGGATGCTCTTTTTGTTGGGGTGATTTGACGTAGTCACAAGCATTATCCAAGATTGACCATCCAACCATCATCGAGAGTATATTGTTTGAAATCGGAGACTATCGCGGTTGTTTGACATTATAAATAAAATAAAAAAACCGAATTTAACGCGTGAAGTTTGTAAAATTTGACTTTTCGGCGACGTTGCAGCCGCCGTTGTCTAGGGTAGACCGGGTCTATCTCTAGACTCCAGTCTACCCTAGACATATATAGATTATATTCCAGCCATAATAATATGTTTAGCATGTATGAAACAAAAATAAGAAAAAAAACACTACTCACACACCCGCAATATTCGTAGTAACGATTTGTTTTGTAATGTCAAAGTAATAATAATAATAATAAAACGGTTTATCCGTACGAAAAGGCGAGCTTATTGCCTGCAGGCAATATTTTAGAGCTAACCTATACTATTGTAACAACGTTATTTGCGATTAGATGCTACATAACTTAACCTATATAAAGAGACTAATACAAAATATATATTTAACTCTTTGTGGGCACAGAACGCGCCACACCAAAATAGCCATAAGGACGCTAATGTTTAAAATGGAGGAGAATGGGAAGGGAAAGGAAATTTATGTGGAAGATTTCAAATTATGTCTTAGTCTGTTTTTAAAACTTGTTATGCTTGGCACGTTTCCGACATTTTTCGGTAAAGCATTCCAAAGACGGGCTTCATGCACGGTGAAACAGAAAGAGAAGAAGTCAGTGCTGTGACTAGGGATAGAGAGTAGCAGGTTATCTTTTGATCTAAGCGGACGTCCATGAGCCGATAGTGCAGTAAATCTACCAGTAAGACAATTGAGAGCGACGCCATCCAAGATCTTGAAAAGCATACAAAGAACTCCAAGTATTACGCATACAAATAACTCTCAAGTCGAATTATTTTTTTGTATGTGAAAAATCCGAAATTGAACATCGAAGTTGCCTGATTTCTCGCCGCGGTGACTTACTCACTCTTTTCTACGTTTATTCTTTTGATTTCTTATATGTGTGAACAACAACGTACTCTTATCTATGTATTATATTGCAGGTGTGGTGGTTGGGTATTATAACGCGCAAGTGCAGTTACCCTCTGCTTTCCCACGCTCCTAATCCGGAGGGAGCCTGGGAACGCATAAAGCACACCGTTTTGCTTCCAGTCGCTGCGCCCCACATGTGGGTGGGTAGGGGCTCTGTCCTTACTCCTGTGCCTGTAACGCATGTGGAGGTACACTTGACATGGAATGAAAAAAGGGGTATTGGACTGTGGGTGATGAGCAACTGATGCGAGGGTTGCGTTGTTGTGTTAAAAGGCACATTTGTCATAAAGACGTTGTCAGTTATCACTATTCATTCATATGCGACTTAGGGCGTCATTCATTACGTGGACATACCGGCGAAGCAGAAACAAAATTTGATTTAATTTAATTTATTTGTCCAAACTTATAATTACGAGGTCTGTTTAGAAAATAACCAAACATTATGAATTAGGCGCCAACGCAGATATGTAGTGATATGCGTTTGGAAGTACTACCTTGCGCATAACCCCTTTTGTAACCCCTTGTTTTTGGGTTGTTGATATCTCGTTTAGTTTACATGATATTGTTATTTGAGTGCAACGTGTTTAAGCGTCAGTTGCGATTTTTTTAAATGTGCGAGTTTCAAGAGCAAAAGTTTTAATGGAATTTTGAATTTTGAATTCTTACCCCAAGGTGAAATAGTCAACAATGTGTACTATCGAGACGTTTTGCAACTAAAAACATCGCTGGTAAAAGTGTGTGAATAGGGGAGGAGAGTACTTTCGTAATACTTTTTTTTTCATAATAAGTACGTCTTTGATAATACTTTTTTTCATTTCTGTTGTAACTTCGTAATTTTACCTCCGCTTTTTTCCTGTTTTCTATCCCTTCCTTAATCCCTTTCCCAACTTTTAATTTAGTTGTTTTGCTACGTCGAGTATTTCCTCACAACCTATAAATAGTTGGCTCGAAGAGATTCATCTTTAGTTAATAAGTCCGCCATTTGTATTTCTTTTGTAATGCAACTAAGATCCTACATGCATGTAATTGTCTAAGAGTTAACTTTCGTTTGGTGTATTTATTCGATTTTTATCAAATAAATAAAGGGACATTCAAAGATACGCAGCGTTTCAAATATGCTAATTATTTCCATTGTCTAAAGTAACTGTTATGTGCCCTCAATAAATATTGACATAGCTCACCGGATTATGGCTCGCTGCTGGTAGCGAGTGTTTGTAAACATGAATACTATTACAAGATGCGGCATAATATCCTTCTCAAGAGCCTTTTATTGCCTTGTTCGGAGATTAGAAGGGACGTGTGAAGTGTTTTGGAGACAAACGTAAGTGTATTTGAATGCGTCTTACAGAACTTTGTTGATTTTCTTCATTTTTCTATTATTTTCTAACTATATTGATGTATGCAGGTACGTAAATGTTTCATACAACGTTTTCCGTATCATCATCATAGCTTAAGTCCATTAACGGACATGGCAACTAAGAAAAAGAAGAATATATAAGCAGGTTCGTCATATCTCCTGAGCCTATAATACCTACATTGTGTAGTTATGACAATTCCTGAAACAATGCCTCTTATGAACAGTTGATGTTTGCTATAAAAATTCGTATGTACCTACCTACAGGCAGACAAATAAATTGTGACTTTCTTTCGCTTTATTAAAAACAGCGGTTGTGTCACCCCAAGACTTTCCCGGCAAGTAGCAAAAGACTGATTTCATATGAATATTTATTTCATAAATAAAATTGATGAGCGCCCTCTCTCGGCCGGCGCACGATCCCGGTTGGGTTCGCAGTTTGTTTCTCGACTAAGGGTGAGGTTGGTCCCAGCGCCAAAATTTTACAATGTGGTTTGAGCCCAACAAAGCATCTGTGTACCAAATTTCAAGTCTCTATTTGCAATATTTCGCGATTGAAATATGACAAGTGCGCCTCCTGGTGGACCGATTAGAACCACAACTTTTTCAACTCTTGCCATGACTAAATGATGCCTGCATTGCAAATTTCAGCTCAATCGGATTAAGCGTTTCGGCGCTATCGTGGAGGAATGCACACGCACACACAGACAGATACACAGAAAAAAATGCGCGTTAACAATAGTTTCCCTCCTCGCCGGTTGGTAGGCTGGAAAAGTAAAAACGTTGTTTAAAAAACAGATACGGTGTCTTTTGAATAGATCGTTAGTACTGAAGCGCTTTTAAATGCAACCCTGTGCGTTAAGCGTCTTCACTTTCCAACGTTTTCAAAGCAGGAAATTTTCACCTCAGCATAAACGATTAAATTGAAATATTAGCTGAATAGAAATCTTCCACAATGAGAAGCGTTGAAAGCACATTTGTTATTACTTAGCAGTAAAAATAGCGTTTCACCTGTCAATACAGAAGATAGGCAAAGAGGCCGAAATAGATGAATCGTCTGCGCGGGTGATGGATTGACCGAAGAAAATGCGAAAGCGCGAATTGAACGCGATACAATAAGGTCGGAAACCCACATCGTAACCGGCTACTACTGTATACACAAGCCTTGTAGTAGGAGATCGATGGAACAACTCTGTGGTGCAATTCATAGTGGTGATGGAAGAACGGGAACAAGGACACAATATAATTAACTCTTCAAGCCATAGAAATGTAGTGATTGAAATAAAATTAATCGAAAGATAGTGACGCTACTCAATTTAGAAACTGAAGCTAAACCATCACTTTTATTTAATACAATGAAAGACTATAGGACAAAATGAAGAGAAATATGAAAGACATCTGTGAAAACATACTGGTGCAAGACATAATAAATATCTATATAACAATGTAAGAGCGGGACCAACTGGCAAGATGCAAGGTGAAAAAGCCGAGACAAACGAAATAAAAGACCACATAAATCTATGAATGGTAAAACAAGTGGATTAGAAAATAGTGACGTCAAAGAAATGCTACAGCAACTATGCAAGGAAAATTTAATTATTTCTCTATTTACTTTAGTAAGCTAAACCACAGTATACCAGACAGTAGCTTCTCTTAGAACAAAATTGAAATCGAAGCAATTAAGTCACGAGTCGTAAGGGCTCGGATATGGTCTCCAGATGTCCGCTACTCGGCCCCAAACGTTCGAAAAATTCGCCAGCCTTTACCTGCGCGTAACGCTAACCAAAGGCGTTCGTGAAGACGTACCCCTCTGTCCACATTCCTTGCATCCTCTTCCCGCAGTGCCCTGTAGCTCGAGAGTAAAATACTGTTTGATATACTGTGGCTAAACTACTTAATTTACGAGTTGGTGCTTCATGCAGAAGAGACGAAATAAAATGAATACACGAGAGGCAAGATAAAAGACCACAGAAATCTATGATTTGCCAAGAAAGTAGTTTGCAAAAAAGTGATATCTCACAAATTCGACGTCACACAATTACGAAAACGAAATTTAATTAGTTTCTCTATCTCCTTTTGCGAGCTAGACCACTTGATTTGCGAATCGTGACGTTGATGATCCGCGAAGTAGCCAGCAAGGCTTGATATAATATCAGGCATTGCCTAGATAGTACGAGCACATGTCATGCGTTCGCGCATCAATCCAAAAAATAAACAAGTGCGAGAAAGTCATCGCAACGCCATTGCATTGCCAAGAAAGTGCGAATAGTGTGGGAAGATTTTATTATGTGTGGCAATTTTGCATTCGTCCCAAGAAAACCGTGTCAAACGAAAAGAAACGCATAAATTAAAGGCAAGTCAGATCGAAGCCAATCGAAGACACTCAGCAAATAGTTGTAGTCAAGCACGTGGGTTTGAGAAATGAAACGATGAAACAAGTTTTATAGTGAGGTCAGGAAACAAAATATATCACATATGACATGAACTATAGCTGGTGCTAATTGCAATAGACTAGATTTAGATTATTTGGAGCCTGGGTTTCAGTTCTTTTTCGACTCAGTTTGCATACAGATCATCGCCCAGTCGTTTGCGTTTTACAAACTCCAGTATATTTGAGGGAACGATTTCTTCGATTTCAATTGAGTCCCAAACTTGTCCACACACAGGCCAGCGGGCCATGGGTTAGCCAGTCAGACTTTAATCTCTGTATGAACAGACACCCAGCGTGAAATTACTGTCATGTATGTATATAATCAGAGGTCTTCTAATGATTTGGTGCATTTCAAGAGAGCCTTTGATTTGATTTCAAAAGATGAGATTGGCTATCGTTGTTTGTAGGACTTTTACAATTTTCACATGCGATCTTGCATCAAGACTGTTTTCGAATTATATGCCCACACCATCGAAGATTTCCGAGGCTTTTCAGTTAATAATTGAATTACCGAAAAAAGATAGATCAGAGAAATTGTAACAGCTAAGTAACCAATTTTATAAAAGCTTTCGACATGCATGGAGTAGTCCATGTCGTACTTTACGCAAACTCAATCTTCCAGGGAATACGAATATGTATAATAAATTAAATGATTGATATAAGGCTTCTGATGCTGTGTCAAGCTAATGGCTCATTCTCAGCATGAAGATGACAGAACATAGAAGCATCAAATGGGGCTACTAAAACTGACGTAAACCTAGAAGCAAACGACATCGCATGAAGAGGTAGTTCTAAAGGTAGGTAGCTGCCATTACTATTACCACAAATCAGGAGCGTCACCACAAAACATCCGATCAATTCAAAGATCAAAAACGCAAGTGGAGTTGGAAGTCACAGAAAACAAGCATTCCACTGAAAATTAGATAAATAAAATGGAGATGGATGAACCAGATGGATGAACACGTATACTGCTGAAGTAACATGTTATACCGTAGTTAAGAAAAAGAAAGTGAAAAAATGAATATTGCTGCACTTTTATGATTCACAAGAATAGATGAAATAGCAGAGTCTAAAAGTATTGCAGGTAATAAAACCGATGCCGCGCTCTCATTTCCCATAGTTTATTTTACAATATAAAAGAGTAGAAATTTAGTCGGTTATTATATTAACACGAGCCAAAATAAAGGCTTCACGGTCAATCATACGTGAGAAATCGGGCCGTGAAATTCGTCTAGCACGGATTTAAAAGAAAACAGCGATAAAACATGCTCTTGAAAACTCGCTGTCATACTGTGAAGTCAACAGGCGGATATATAATGGAATTTTGTTGTAATTACAATAGGAACCTAATCCAAAATACTAGGTTTACAGCTCTAAAGCGTCCATCAAACAGAAATAGAAGATAACTAAGAAAGTACACCGAAAGGAAAGGTTTTAAATTATATACACTTAGATATAATATTAAAATATAGAAACAATTTAAAATATATAAGATATCCTAAAGATACGAATATGAATTAAATTATTAAAGGGTGACGTCAAGAAGAAAACAATTTTAAAATGTTGGAGTTAGATATTTATTATCGGCTCAAAACATCAGCAGTCAGCACCCACGTTTACCATATCAGCGGTCAGGAGGACAAAATAAAAGATTGTGTTAGCAGTTAGACAAAAATAAACGGCGAATCGAATCTGAAATGGGAGGTAACAAAATAACAGGCGGACATGAGAAAATGTCTTAGAATTGGCACGAAACGCTTGGGCGAAGTAAAATGAGATAAGAACAGCCAAAGTTAATGTTAACTATCGCGTTCTACTTCTTTTCACGCTTTTCGTTGACTCTATCGTTATTGGAAGTGTATCTGTATGAAACACTTTACCTCGAAAAAAATGTATTGTCCATCCATCAAAGTTAAACGACGAATTACTGAACATTGCTGTTTGAAAGGTTATGTATGTATTTTTATGTATGTCTGTATATGTATATGTATGTGTATATGTATGTGTGTGTGTATGTATATATATATATATATATATATATATATATATATATATATATATATATATATATATATATATATATATATATATATATATATATATATATATATATATATATATATATATATATATATATATATATATATATATATATATATATATATATATATATATATATATATATATATATATATATATATATATGTATATGTATATATATGTATATATATATCATATGTATGTTTATATATTTATGTATGTTTGTATATATTTATCTAATATATATATTTATAGATATTATAGCTAGTAAATATTTTGTTTAGTTATATATAGTTACCTGATATGACGTGCTTATCATTGTCATTATACGTATTGTAATTAGCTCATCTAGATACAGGCCTTAGTTGACCTAGTTAGATGAGTTTTAGGCAGGTGCCAAACACGATGTGACGGTTTCTCTGAACTGTTTATGTTTGATTCTTGAACTTGTTTGGTATAATTAGTCGTAACCATTGCAATAAGTACTTATAAATAAATATAAATAAAATAAATTGTCGATTCTTGGTCAAAAACTTATAAATCGCACAAGGTCAACCGAATCAAAAACTCCCAATTCGCAACGGTGTCGCACACAGATCGTATCTTCTTAATTCGGCGATGACCTCAATCCTGCTCAGCTGTCTGCGAGACGTTTGATTGGACGCTTATTCATCATGGATCATCTAGCTCAACTCAAATAGTCGCAATCCAGAACGCTGCCCATAAGTCGAACATTGATATGCAGATGCTTTCTATTGAGTGGCATGAATAGCCAATCAAATATATTAAAGTGAAGCTGCACAGCGACAAATAGGATAAATTGGAATCTAAGAGATGACGCTGATGATTGACGTGTATGGTTCATAAGATTAGCTCTATAGTAATAGTGATGCCAATGTTCCTCTTCTTAATTCTTTATGTCAATGATAATTAAGTTCAATCATTAACCGCTGGGAAGTCAATACCACCGATCGGTGGTTTTTCTGTTGCGGCAATTTGCGGGCGGTCGGTCTCCGTAATTATTCAATTATGCAATTATATGAGGTAAAAGTTGCCTTCATTAAATAAGCTACCATTATATATTAGTAGGAGTGCACTAACACCCTCTACAAACAAATTTTCGAGGGTTGAAAACATGCCGTCGTGAGTTTCATTATCATGGCTGGCTCTCTAAGGGTTAAATAACATTTTTCAGATAGCCCTAAAGATAGTTCTGGAATTGTGGATAAGTTAGGATTAAGCTGAGGAATAGCTTTCTCGGTGTCATCGCTGTTTTGCAGTTCTATATCGTTCTTTTGCAGTTCGTTATCTTTTGTAAATTCTTCTAATTTTACCACCGTTTTTGATGATTCTGTTATCACCTCATGATACATGGTCTTTAACAATATTTCACTTTCAATGTGCCATTACTTTCAGTTAGATTAGGTCCGAAATTTCAAACTCCATAACGCCGCACACAAAATCTCTTTCCCATATTAAACGCATCGTTTAATCTCATTTTAGAGCATCTTCGCGCTCTCAAACGACGGCCTTTTTTTTCCTCGTCCATGCATCAGTCACGTCTCGAAAGAAAACCAAAGCCAGGTGCATTTTTTCTGACGATCGTCTCGACGGCGTGTACGTGACCTAGGGTGCGCTTTTTTTAGTCCACATAAACACGATTGATGTTTTTCGGTAGGTGTGGGAACTTGGTTGACATGTGTGGACTTACGTACAGGTACGGGCAACGGAAGACTCGGATGAGAAATCCGAGCCCGACTAATCTTGTGAGGATTTGGATGTGCGTATCGAACATCCTGTTCGATGTTAAGAGGGATAAACGTGTTGAAGTGCGGGCTTATAGGCGGATGGATGCATGGTGATTATTTCGGATTTTTCGATAGAGAAGCCGAAAAATACTCACTACCTATGGTGTTCTTTATAGACTATTGATTTTTTACAAAAAAAGCATGAAAAATATAGATAGATAGAATTTTATTACATAATTGTATGTTAGAGGTACACATGTTTTAGAACAGAATGGTTTAATACAGTGCCCACAGGCGTACAATTTAAATTGCATGTCAATAATTACAGTTCACTCTTTCTGATTATTTCTTTTTTTTATTACAAAAACTAGTTTAAAATAACCAATCAAATTCAATCATAATAACATTTTAAGAGTTTAAGAAATGATCAACATAACACTAACAGTAATCAAAGTGGAAAATAATATTAAAATAGTTCAAGAATAAAACAAAAAAAAAATAAACAGTAAAAATTGTATGATTGAAAACTCCATAAAATAAGCTAAAAAATATTTAAATACTCCAAGAAATTGGAACTTTACCTTACATAAAATAATGTAGTGAACAGTATTATTACGTATTATTTTGAAAATCTTTAAAATTGTATACATTCTGTAACATTCCATTTATGTTTATTAAATAGCCCTTATTAATTCTGTTTTAAATTCTCCATTCATTACTCATTTTAGAAAATCATTAAAAAGTCTCATAACCAACATTATTCCAGTATTACTTTCTCAAATCGTATTACCTAACAGAAAATCATCTGCAAAGTTAATAATTGAACATTACACAACACTGTAATCGATAATCGATAACGATAATATAAATTCCGATGAAGCCGTTAAATATCCATCTGCCTTTATTGCATAACTGACTTCTCCCAATTATATTATTATGTGCCTTCTCTAACCAGAATATTCGACCCGCAGGCCGATGTGGATGGAGAAAATGGAGATCATTCGCGAAATTCCGAACGGATGAAAGATAATCGTGGCGTATTATTGGATAATTCTGTTGTCGTAATCGTAATAAATAGACTTTTATGGATCCCCGGACGGCCAGACGAGCGCAGGTTCGTAAAGATCTTATCAGATAACGTTATTCGACTATTATCGGGAAGGGAAATTGAGTTTGCCATATCGTCGCTTAAGGAAATATGAAAACGAAAAACAAAATGTCAATAGTCAATAGTGTTTTATTTATCCAAAATTGCAAATACATTCGGATACGTCATAATAATAAACGCTTAAAACACAAATAAATGAAAAGCCGAAAACAAATGCATCAAATAATCAATAAAAATAAAAGATAGACAAAGATAGACCCAACGTCAGACCTAAAAAAAAATAAATGCTGAATAATCAAATACGTGAACTGACAATTATTATAATGAATAATAAAACATTATGAAATTATTCCTACGAGGTAAAACATATTAATCCGTTTCGAATGATTTCTTATGTATACTTTTACATATATTTATACGTTTATACGTAGTTTTAGAGGTATTTTAGAGATATGAACTTATTTTTTATAAAAAGTAGTTAGGGACTGGGCTAAATGTAAGCGGTGGCTGAGGTGCGGGGACCGGCGTTCGGTCTCCCCAACATAGACATTAGTGCTGAGACATCACCCGCCCGGTGCTACTCGACAGTATGTACGCTAACGAAAGAACGCGTGTTCTTCGTAGAACAGTCTCCGAATCCCAGTCACCGCTTACATTTACCTCAGTCCCCAGCAGTATGTAAAGTATATTAAAGATATTGTAATATTTTTTTGAGGTGAAACCTCAAAAATCCGTAACCTTATAAATAGCATGTGTGATAAGCAAGTGTTTGTCTATGTTTGAACATTTTTGGTTCTGAACCTCGTAATGACTTTGTAAGATTATTAAAGAGGTTAAAGGCCAAATATACATAAATGACTTTTGGATTATAGTCAAACGGAATGCGAGTAGGTAAAGGTACATTTGGCGCTGACAAAACATGACAATCTCCGGATTCAAGTCGCTGCAGTTCCTTGTTGTAGTCCCAATAGATCCGAGATATCACGCTGAAATCGCAACAAGCCCTCACTTTCTATGCTAGTCTGTGGTTTAGTCGTTGCCGCCTATACGTATCTACTCCTTTCTTTATCGTCAGCAGAGTTTCAAAACTCGAATTTCAACACTTTGATAATAACCTTTGATAATAAAAACTCAGTCGAGAGATTTGGCAACGCAGGCGAAATGTCCCATCAGCCTTGACAATATTATCTACGAAACTTAGTGGGAAATTAAAGCGTCTCTTGTCTCTCTCCCTCTACCTCTTGACATTATCTCGTTTTAATTATACAGTGTATCTCATTTATAGTGAGAATATACTCGTATAAACTCGTAATCTAAGACAACGAGGCGCGGCAACAAACCTTTAATGACTCAAGCATATTTGAAGTCGCTCGTCGTATTATTAAATTAATGTTAATAAATAGTGCATTGTGAATAGTGCACGAGGTCGTTGAGTATAGCTGCATTCCATTACGACTAGTAATGCTATTTTTACCCCACCAGACAAAAAATGCATTTCTTAAAGATGGACAAATACAAATTTCAGTTAGCATCTTACATTTAAGTGTAACTACATAATAACTATATGACACATTGATTTGCGCCATCGATTATTGTTTTAATATTCGATTGCTTGCACTGAGAAAAATATAACGAAAAATGTAATATACGGAAATAAGCAAGTTCCAACAAGGATTACGTATATAACGCGGACTGTGGTCCATACGTATTTATTTATTTATTTATTTCCCAAAACATAATTAACGTTACAGATGATTCCAAACCGTTAATTATTTTTCTAGGCTATTATTCTAAATTATAACTATTATTCTACTATAGGCTATTATTATAATTCTACTATTAATAATATTATATTACTGTACTCCATTACTATTACTATCATTATTATTCCAATATATAGACTATTATTCTAGACTATAGCAAACGAGACTGAGAAATACGTTAGAGCGTAATATTGAACGATTATACTTACATATATCTAATGATTATCTAACCTTTCTTATTATACTAGTTACTACTTTTTATCAATTTTAATACTACCTACTACATATTTATCTAATTACTTGATTGCTAAGAAATGCCATTACCGTACTTTGCAGTTGTGCTAAGTTCACCGTCCAAATATCCAATTCTGGCTCAGCCGAACATATTGCATTTAGGGTACGAAGCGTCCGCACCGTGAAGCAGTGTTGAACGATGTTAGTTCTAGCTCGCGGTAACGCGGTCAATACGTGCTAGGCACGGTAGTAATTGGCGGGTACAAACAGACCGATTCTTCTATGGATGGTCGGATTATCAACGAACCCTTTAAGCAGTTTATATATGTGGCAGATTGACAGCCAATCTATGAAGTAACACGACGCGTAACGGTGTTGGCGTGACAGTAGTTACCGTGTCTTAATGTTAAAACATAATGTTATTTAATTACGTCGCGATATTGAGATCTCGCTTCTAGCATGACAGCAAGTAGTAGTATACGTATGGTTATAGACGGACACAAGAATCATGTTCAAACTACAGTATATTGTTATTTCCGTATTAACCGTAAGGAAAAAGTTGATACATATAATCGAGTAATAAAGTTTTAATACAATTCCTTGTAATTCAACAAAATAACGATTGAAACATCGTTATTCTGTATGAAACCGTAATAAGAAAATGGTAATTTAAGAAGCAATCCAATATTTTCTTAGTGTGTTAATAATAACATTATTGGACGAGAGTAAATGCCGAATGTCAGGCAAATAGCCACTTCCCGTGAGGGTGATATTGATTCCACATTCTTATAAACTATTTTGCTATAAATTATAAATTTAAGGATAGGTAGCCATAGGATTAAGGTACAATGTACAAGGCACAAGGTACAAAAATAATATACCGCAATATGTTCAATGTAGGTAATAATAATAAAAATATACCGCAATATATTCATAGACGAAATTCGGTATAAATGCTCAAAAAATATTTACCTTGAGGATCATAATAATTACCATAAGATATAAAATTAAAATTTTCATTAATATCAGAGTCAAATAGTCGAAGAATACTCTAAACATGTTGGAAACCATCGATAATTTTAATTAGTCAAGGATTTATGTCGGCAAAAAATCAATTCGTCACGCTATGCCCTACGTTGTGCAGTCGTATTTTTTAAAATGTACCTATGTATATTTCTGTAGACAACCCATCGGAGTTTCAATAAGAATCGGTATTTTAGTTTGCCGGCGTCTGTATTACAATTTTATCTTGATCAAAAACTCTATTTTTTGTGTATTATGTTCAATCATTAAGATTTTCGATTTTTTTTTAGAGTCTGACTTACTCTTTATTAGAGTATCATTATTAGAAATCACGCTAGACGTGTTCCGTTTTCAATCGAAGTCTCTCAACAGTCTATTTGTCGCAGTTTAAAAGAAAAAAAAACAAACATCCGTCTCTTCACCGCCATTGACATGTCGCTCCTTTAATAGTCCGACAAAAAATCATGACTCGTCTGTCGATGCCGTATTTGGGAAGTCTCGAGTGCGCGAGCAGAGAATATACAGTTGGGGGATAAGATGGTCATGAACATTTCCGTAGGCATAATCTTTTGAAGAACGAAGTGGAAGGACCTACTTTAGGTGCCTTTTTAACTTCATAGGCTGGCTATCGTAGTAGTTATCTCGACTTCAGATGAAGCTACAAGTGCTACTTCCAAACCTTCCAGCCAATAAATGTTTCCTCTTCTTGAGTATGTTTGGCTTGATTTACCGCCTCTGCTAAAGCCATCTAAGTATTCCATGTCCTGAATAGCTTTAAATTCTTTCTTGATTCTTCAGAGTACTGATTAGTTTTGAAATTTATCAATTTGTTTTAGCCATCCTTTGCGGCATACCCAGTTAGAATACATGAAGCCACGTTTTCCTATATGACGATTAATAAAATATCATATCTCTGTGTAGATTTCTAAGTCGGAAAGGTAATAAATCGTTTTAATTCATTTATGAAGTTATTTACTGATGTTCCCACGCAAATCTCATAGTATTTACAAAGTAGATAGTAGCTTCTCTTAGAACAAAATTGAAATCAAAGCGAATACGCCACAAGTCGTAAGGGCTCGGATATGGTCATCAGATATCCCGCTACTTGGCTCACGCAGATAGCGAAACGCTCGAAAAGGTCGTCAGCCTTTACCTGGTTTTACTGCCTTTACTGTGGCATTTAAGAGTTTAACAAAATAAGTCTTTAATCAAAATGTTGTACCTTGAATTCGCATATAATTTAAAGTTATATAATTCGTAACGTTTATGCGACTTTGATCGAACGAAGTGATGTTTTAACAGTGTTGTCACATTTTAAATAAAAGAGCTGTGCCCTGCGAAAGCGAAGACAGTGTAGTGACAGTCGTTTATTATATAAGATAGATATTTTTGACTAATTGTTCCTAATTTATTGCAGCCAATAACATGTCAAATTCATTATAAATATCATTACTACCGCGTCTAAACATTCGGCCGAATTGCGAATGGGCTCGATTGCGTTTCTTTTTGAACTAAAATCGTAAATTAGTTCATGTGAACGAGACGAACGAGCGGAATGTGAAATGAACGGTTGTCACTTTTCCGCATTAAAACTACCCACCGAAGGTAAAGCATCTAAATCTAAAACCGCAAAAAATGTGTTCAAACTTATTCGGGCGTCTATAAGTTCGACAGGCAGTTTTGGCTTTGGGCTTAAAGGTTCTAAGCAGCTTTGGTGCGGGAAAATTAACAATAGTTAATTTCATATTCCGTTTTAACGTATTGCTCTGTCTCGTTGGGTTGAACAAGTTCCAATTTTAGTTCACAAAGAAACGCGATCGGGCTTAATATCGCTGTTAAATGTAATAAGAACACCCTATTTCCGTAGTATATGTACTATATGTACTACTATATATGTAGTACTAGCTGCGCCCGGCGGTTTCACCCGCGTGGTGGTGGAAAATTGTGATAATGATGATAGAAAACTATATATCTTTATAAATTATAGCCTATCTGTTATTCTGGTGTGTAAGCTATATTATTGTAAAGTTTCATCAAAATCTATTCAGTAGTTTTTGCGTGAAAGAGTAACAAACATCCATACATACATTCTTACAAACTATCGCGTTTATAATAGTAGTATGATATGTACTAGTATATGTAGGTACTAGTATATGTACCGTAGCATATGTACTACTGTCGACGTATAGTTTCAAAATAGATCGCAATTCAGTTCATGATGACAAATATGTATACTAATAAGGTGTTTTCACGGACTTTGTTGGAGATCAATCGGATTGCTCGGCTATAATGCGTGCCATGAACGCGGCGGCGGCGTAAGGTGTAAAGATTGTGAAAATACGATAAAATAATTATTGCCAAATTTTCGGGTCAAATACCCCTATATGATATATAATACGCAGCAGTGGCGAGGCGCAATGGCGTGGCGTGAAAGGCCCAAAAATGGGGTCTGTCAGTCCGCAGTAGGGCAGACGAAATGCGAGGGGTCGCGGTCGGTCGTTCCTCTCGGCTGCGGCTTCGATCGGCTTTGTTCGCCTGCCCGCAACACACCCACGAATAATGCGTTCGGTAATTTGTTACCAAAGGCCCCAGGGGAAAGCTATAATAGACCTGAGCGAGCGCACACACGCCTCGGAATCGGAAGCTTAGAAAACACGAAAGAACGAAAGCGGTAGAATTGTGTATTCTGATCACGGCAGCCCACAGAATCGCAAACTTTGTTTTCTGGTATATCTTTTTTGGGGCTTCTATGCAGCTTGTTTTGTGACCGGCCCAACTCATAGTTGAGCTCCTATTCGGGAGACTCCTAGAGGAGAATTGAATAAACGAATTCAGTCTAGCCCTAGCTAGGCACACTGAAAACAGCAGGTTACCGATGGCAGGTTACCGATGAAGCAGGTTATCGATGGCAGGTCTGGCAGGTTACCGATGAAGTCTGGAAAGGTAGTTTTCCTAACAAATAGGGCAAATGTTGACCTTGTGTCCTGTTGGTGATTAGATCTTGGTAAAGGAGGGCAAAGAGGATGATTAAGGATCGTGCAAGTCTTAAGATCTCAAGCTGTGATCAGCCTAGTAAAAGCAAGTCTTTCCAAAACTGGTAAGCAAGGAGCGAGGGAGCCCCACTGGCTTGCCTGTGCCCTCGATGTTTGAAGAAGGTATCTGCTTAGCAGAGGCATAATTACACTGAGAAAAATATTGGACTGATTCTTACAGTATTGTTTGTTATTACGGTTTTATACAGAATAATGATATTTTAATAGTAATTTTGTTAAATTACAAGAAATTTTGTTGAAATTCCATTACTCGGTTATATGTATCAACATTTTCCTTACGGTTAGTACGGAACTAACAGTATAATGCGGTTTCAACACGATGTATGTATCCGACTATAACCGTACGTATACTACTACATGCTGTCATGTTAGAAGCGAAATCGCGAAGTAATGAAATAACATTGTTTTAACATTATGGCACGGTAACTACCGTGATATAATGTTATGTTATTTCATGTTAATTCATACGTATGGACAACAGTCCTAGTTATATACGTAATCATTGTTGAAACATGCATATTTCCGTGTATTACATCGTTTTATTTTTCTCAGTGTAGATCAGTAGATAGTCTAAAAGTTTTTGCGACATCTTAGGCTGTCAAGACGACAACGTTCGCCATTAAATCCTGAGAATGTATTTTGAGAATGTATGCATCTCACAGTAATATATATTTTTCCTTCTATTATTTTTTGGCAGTTTTTGGAAAAGACAAGTACGAGTAGAGAACACCATGCATGATTGTTTTAAAATCATTCCAAATCTAATTTCGTATTTCCCGCAAGTGCGCGCTGAGCATTACACATCCACCTACAGATGAAAGTCACCGCATTGCCGAGAGAGCAGTAATGTATAAGAGAAGGATTGAATATTTCAAGCCCTACGCGGAAATGAGATTAGACGCCCGCACCCGTTGCGCCGCCCGTGAGGCTTGGGCGGAATCATTAAGGCAATGACCTCTAAGTGAAAGGTCATGAAGCAGGTCGGGGCATGAGAGACAGCACTATATAACGATATTGCACTGTAGAAACCGTGGGATCAATAGGCCCTAATGGGCCCTTGCTGAGTTGGCCACGAACCCATTCTGTTCAGGGTTGGTCACACTCACGGGTCAACACCCATCCGGCGGCCTCCACGCATGAAGTGCGAGCCCGGGCAGGACTCTGGCCTTAGGGCTAGTTTCCCCTAGGAATCAACGTTCTGGCGCTCCTGGACGGTCTGCGCATGTCCAGGAGCGCCAGCAGGTTGATTGTGCACTCTGACTAACATATTGAGATGTCAACCACAACGGGCGAACCCGTCACCGCAGGACGTATTAACGATTCATCGTTCTATCGACCGTGCAGTGAGCGTAGAAGACTTTGGACATTACAAATCCGACGTCTAGCTACGCCACAACCAGCAAGAGACCAACGCCTTTACCGCGAGATAGCCAGTAATGTTACCTGGCGGGCCGACACTCGCGCCCTTGCTTCCAATTGTGACCAGATTTCTCCGGTCTCCCGATTGGTTCCGAGTTCGAGGTCGCTTGCGCGGTCCTCTCCCTTACGAAGCGGTGAAACGGTGTACACCGAATCTGTCGCGGACCAAGGCGTCCTTTGCCCGACTCTGAACCGGGATCGGATGGCCAATGGTCATTTCAAGAGCAGTCGCCGTAAGGTAGGCAACCACCCCCGCTCTATAGGAAACAATACAGTTCCCAGACTCCACCGACTGTTAGTCGGAGAGCACAATTGATTGGCTTGCGCCGCTCGGTGCGCAGACCGTCCAGGAGCGCCAGAGGTTTGATTCCCAGGGGAGACTGGTTGACCCAGTGTCCTACCCAGGTTCGCACCCCATGCGTGGAGGCCATCGGATGGGTGTTGACCCGTGAGTGTGACCGACCCTGAACACATGGGTCATCGTGGCCACCTCATCATGGGCCCGTTAGCTCCCTAAAACCACTCTGACTAACAGTCGGGGGAGTCTGAAAACAGTACTGTTTCCTATAGAGCGGGGGTGGTTGCGGACCTTCGGTGACTGCTCTTGAAACGACCATCGGCTACCGGATCCTGGGTGAACAGCCGGACAAAGGATGTCGTGGTCCGCGATAGATTCGTTATACACCGTTTCACCGCTTCGTAAGGGAGAGGACCGCGTAAGCGACCTCAAACTCGTAACCAATCGAGAGACTGGAGTATTCTGGTCGCAATTGGAAGTAAGGGCGTGAGTGTAAGCCCGCTGGGTAACACTCATGGCTATCTCGCGGTTAAGACGTTGGCCTCTTACGGGCATGTGGCGGAGCTTGAAGGTGGACTGTTTTGTCCAAGTCTTCTGCGCTCACTTCAGGAAGATAGAACGATTAATCGTTAAAACTTCCTGAGGTGACGGGTTCGCCCGTTGTAGTTGACAACTCTAGTTGTAGAAACCGTGGGGGAGCTAATGGGCCCTATTGCAGTTCGGCCACTATGAACCATGTTGTATAAGGGTCGGCCAAACTCACGGGTCAACATCCATCCGGCAGCCTCTACGCAGAAGTGCGAGCCCAGGTAGGACTCCGGCCTGCGGGCCAGTTTCCCCTAAGAATCAACTTTCGGGGGCTCCTGGACGGTTTGCGCACCGTCCGACATCAGCCAATCGATTGTGCATTCCGACTGATAACGGGGGGAGTCTGTAAGCAGTAGGTACTGTTTCCTATAGAGCCAGGGTGGTTGTTAACCTTACGGCAACTGCTCTTGAAACGACCAATCGGCAATTATAATATGATACATATGCTTTGCAGTGTTTTTATTACTTATATCTCTAATTCTCTATAATATAATAATACTATACAGGATGAGTTTTTAATTAGTGACATCTTTCTTGGGGATGAATCAGTGGGACAAAGTAAGCAGCTTCGTTTTTTTTGTCAAATTTGCAAATTTTATCTATTAAAGAAAAGTTTGAGATGCGTTGAACGCGCTGCGCCATCTAGCGGTAAGTCAAACAGTTGCTTAGTTCGTCGTATTGATTCACCCACTACAAGGATGTCACTAATTTAAAACTAACTCTGTAGAAATAGAACTTTCCATTTAATTTAGGTTGTTGATCATCGATCATTCATTTGCAATTCAGTTACTTAAACTGTGTCGACCTTAAGCTGTTGTTCTTCAAGTTCTATTTCTTTACTTCCGTGATACTGTAACTACAGTTTTGCACAACAATTAAATAAATAATTTTAAAAAATACAAAATGCAAACGAATGTTCTGAATTTTCTCAAAACAACGGTGAAAGATATAAATAAACTCTCCAATTCTACTTCTTCTTCTTTTTTTAAATTTGATGGCTCCACTAAAAGAGGTTGATTTCTGCCAAGTGTGGCGTTGAAATAGGAGGAAACTTATTTATGTTAGTGGATATCACTAAAACAAGTAAAACATCACTCCGTCGGAAACACAAAATCGAATAATAATTTAAGATATAGTGAAATACATATATACGTTTAACACAAAAACTCTATGGAGGAACATTCAATAAGTATTATTAAAGGGACATACTGTTGAGTTTAATACATTTACAGATGATTTTGTAGACGTTGGGGGAGTTGAGAGATAATAAAAAGTCTATACTAATAGGGAGCTGAATTTTGAGATTTAAGAGGTCCGAAATGAAGTTAGGATAGTTATTAACAATGGGACAATTAAAGAAGAGATGGTCCAGGGTGCAAAACGCATGACCGCAGTCGCACTGAGGAGATGGGAGGATATGTATTCGGTTGAGGTGAGCGGGAGTGCAACAATGACCGATGCGCATCCTGCAGAGGGTGGAGATTTCCTTACGGGTGAAAGGTAGGTAGTGGAACCAGGGTTTGGTCCTTATTTCTGTTCGGTCTCCAATTCTAATAACCAACGATTTCGAAGAAGCAAGGTACAATAAGGCACGTTGAATTTTAGATATAGTACATAAATTTGATTAGGGTTTCATATCAATACAACGGAATCCTATTGTGAGATATCGTCGTCTGTTTCCGGATGTATGTTACTATCGATTATGATTATTTCGGTCAGTTTTAAAGCAATGGCCATTAATTATAGCATATTTTAGAACATACCTTAAAAATCCTGTGACTGTCATAATTTTTGAGTAATTAAAAACTCTTAAAAAATAAAAACATTGATTTAACATCATCGGATAATATTTTTGAAAAAATGAATAAATGAAATTAGATAGGTACACATTAAAAATGTGTATTCATCCAAAAAATTGAAGGTACCAAACCTTTAAAGTTTAAATATTGTGATCAACTTAGGCTGCGTTTCAAATAATAACTTCAAAAACATGCGTCATAGAAATTGGTTTTATTTCAGCGATAAACGCATGCGTAAATCACACTCGGTTTCAATCAATGCCACTATCGGAAAGCGTTTTACTTCATTGTCCTGAGCTGTATGAAATGCGTTTTACCTATCGCAGACGGCCGAAAAGGCTTGCGTTTTACAAAACAAAAAGGCCTATTTTTTATACTCTTTATGGCCTTTATGTCTAACGACAATTATCTTACAGCCGGTCGGCTAACACTACGTGACCGTATACTCAGGCGGTCACCCACCCAAGTACTGACCATGCTCGACGCTGCTTAGCTTCGGTGATCTGACGGGAACCAATGTTTCAACGCGGCTACGGATAATACAGGTCGAAAAGTATAAAACACAAATTTTCAGGAACCGGTCCTTTTCGCCCGCACCTGATTAGCTCTCCCGATGTTCTCTAGTTCTAAGAGCTGAAAAACAAGCGCAAACGACGAATATCCACCCACGACAACCCATTCTTCGAAAACTGCAAGAATCCTTGACTGACCAAAATAAACTTCGACTGAATGTCAAAAGCATGATGTCGTCGTAGAGGATTTTATTTTGGCGAAATGGCGTCCGTGAAAATACATTTGTTGGCATGCATCCAACGGTTTTCATAGCGCGACATCTTGCGTTTCTCCGCCCGAGATGTCACTCTGCATTTAGTTCTCATTATTGAAAAGTCATGCGGGCGAATGCTTCGCTCTTACCAGAGGTTGTCAAGAAGTCGAAAGCGGTCGATCAGTCGACCTTTTGTCTTTTTCTTTTGGTGTCGTGAGTCCGCTACCGAAATTGGCTGCAACGATGGCTTCTGAAACGGTTCCGGAGCTAGGGTGATTTTCTTCTTGTTTTCAGAAAATTCTCGTGTTCTATATTATACTTACTGTGTTTATTAGCTTTCTACTTAAGTTTTAATTATTATAAGTTTAATATATAAGTTTTAATTATTATCTCTACTTTTAGAGTAGGTAATTCACATCGATCTATTCGTAGATTTTGTTAAATTAATTTAATCATTTCGGATCAATTGGAATTCTTCTTTCACTCTCACACTTTCTGTCTCTCTCTCCCTTCCCCCTCTACCCTCTCTCTCTGCCGTCTTCCTCTCTCTCACTCTGCCTCTTCCATCTCTCTCTATCCCTTTTCCTCGAATTATCTGCCTCTCTCTCACTTGTTTGATCAGTCCATGTTTCAAATTTTAAGTTTTGTTTCATTTAAATACTCGTACAATGCGTACATACGTTAAATGTTAAAAGACAAGTAAGTATTGAATATATGTATATAGCAACACTCTTGCTGTCAATGGCAAAACCTCCCTTCCAGTTCTGCGGTTGTATTAAACATCCAACTAAACATGTATGTTTTACTGAATGCCGGTTTGCATCGTCGGATGAAAAAGCCACAATTTAGAGCAATAATTACCCGTTCACTATGTCCACATACTCCATATTGTGAAATAATAAATACTGCGTTGCGGGCGTAGCGCTCCCACAAATGCGACTCTGCAAACAAAGCTACATTAACAAACGAGCCAAAAATGTGAGCCACGCGCGACCGTTAGCCCCAAAAACAATAAGCAATTGAAATACAGAAGTCTTGCGATGGATTTCTTCTATAAAAGCGAGCCAAACACGAAACGAGAAGCCGAAACGCCCCTTCATGACGAGGAACAACCGGAGCCAAATTGGGAATCGAAAGGGGAGACGTGAGTGTTTATGTAGTTTGTTTGGAGAGTCGCGTTTTTAATTTGTTTGGGTATGCGGGTAGTCAGGACATTAGGGATACGACAACATGGTTAGTTAGACAATAATGACAGAAGTCGGCGTGTATAGATAAAATGGAACTTTATCACAACTTCCGAAGAAAATTATTCCAGGATCAATATCTCGATGAGCTTGTTTTTCTTTACTATAGAGAATTGAAGTATCTAGACAAACAATAATTTATTTATTTATTTATTGGTTAATAAAACATTCAAGTGCGAGAGCACAAAAGAAAAGAAAAATAATGTACAATTTAGGAATTACGTACGTTATATGTTATACATCTGTCTGAGCTCAGGTTAAATAGCGCATATTTTTTATTTTTTTTAATATTTTTTTAATTTTATGTATTTAGGTAAGTAACAGCATGAACTTATTAATTAGTTACATAAAAAACATGTTCTTATGCCGATTATAGCTTACGCCGTTCGAAATTATTTGAAAAATATTTTACAAACTAAATTAAACAAAAAAATACAATGCATCCGTAAATATTTATTGGTTGAGAGGAAACGGATCTATACCGCGCGGAAATAAACGACAGTCCTCCCGATGCATTTGTAGATGGCCAATGTAGCTTTGCCGAAAATTTAACTTTGCCGGGAGAACTCATCGTCCAAGTCCACGCGGCAAGGACTCATCCCCACCAACCAAAAAATGTCAAATGACCGCAAAAGTTGTATAGTTAAGTGTATATTTTTCTAATGTGCTAGGTAAAGTGCAACCGAGCCGCATTGCTAGGCACTCCTGTGTTAAGGCGAGCTCACGAGCGCATAATATATCGCTGGCTTTTCAGAACTTCGACACGGATGTGCTTCTCACTTGCCATCCGCAGGTTGAGTAAAAGCAACTGTAATACAAGAAAGCGTCGCTGCGTAAGCCAGCTATTACAGGAAGACCGGCATCTGACGACCAGATTTAGACATAATATAACCACTTGAATGACTGATACAAATAAATCTGCATAATAAGTTGAGCATCAGAAAGCTTGTTTTTAGTTGGATACTGCATAATTTCATTGGAGAGAAAAAGCGGGTGCTAATGGATCTCGTACAGTTGAGCCATTATGACCCGCTTTGTTTATGGGTCGACCCAACTCACGGGTCAGCACCCATACCATACGGTAGCCTTAAGTCTGCAGGCGGATCGGTTTTCAATTAGAATCGGTCTTCGGACGCCTGGATGGTTTGCGCAACGTGCATCTCAGCCAATTGATTGCGCACTCCGGCTGATATGAAGTTTTTGTTTCTATGAAGCGGGGGTGGTTGTTGACCTAATTGACAGCCGCTCTTGAAACGACCAATTGCCCACCCGATCCTGCTTCAGAGACGGGCAAAGGTCTTACCGCTAAGGGCTTACGGCTTGGATTAGGTAGAAGACCGCGCAAGTGGCCTCGAACATGTAACCAGTCAGGAGGCCGGAAAAATCCGGCCATAACTGGAATCGAGGGCGCTTGAAAGCCTGCTGGGTCAACTACCCGGCGCCACTTAGTTTAGTGTTAGACTATCGCGGGCCAATTCGCGAAGCTAGATAGTGGATTGTCTATGTCTAAGTTTCCACGCTCATTTGAAGCTGAAAGAACGATCACATATTGTTAACCAGCCTGGGATTCGCCCGTTGTAGTCGACATCGCCCCAGTTAAGGCAAAAAGATTCCGTTTTAATTGGTGCAGGTCTATTCTACGACGCTATGCTGATCTTAGCATATTTTGCACTGATACGACCGCAAAATAAAGCGTCTACCAGATTTTTGGGTCTTTTAAATTGAGGTAACCCTACAAAATCCGTTTTCGCAGCGTAATGGACGTTCGGTTATTTTACAGGCGAGTATGGAAAGCGATGTTTCAACTTAGCAAGACCGCTTGACGCAACAAGCACCAAAAGATTTACAGTCCACCACCGCGCTAAGTTGCGTTTTGCGCCGTCCACGCTGACGTTGACAGCGTTTGCTCGAAACAGCAGCTGTAGGGATCCCTTCACTATTGATTGCCGACAGCGTGACGCACCCTGCTGCTCCGCCGATGTTCCGCGAAAGGAGAAATCTTGCAGTTGCGCGGCGAAGGCGACGCGACGTAATCGTATCTGGTGTGTTTCTAAACTCGCGTGCAGCGGAGCACTTTCATTCTCGGATGCACCCGGCCGCACGGACCGCCAATTGGCGCAATTGTCTCGTCTTGAACTCTGCCCCTTTCACATCGCTTTTCATATTCCCGCACCCATTGTCGTGGCTTACTGGTGTATAGATGAATAACGGCCTCAGTTAAAGCCACCCGACTGCCGCAATTAAATTTTAATCAGCCGCAATTTCAATGACAGCTCGCCGCTGCCTGGCCGCAGTAGCCTGTCGAGTGCTGTTGTTTCGCATCCGCCGTTCCGCGTTTGCATGGCTGGAGACCGAATCTCCGCTAGTCATCGTCATCATCATCCGAGTCATCATCATCATTGTAATTAAAAAGGAAGGGTTACGGGAGAGAATGATCAAAGACGGTTTGAAATTCCACTTCAATGTTTCTATTAATTTCAATGGTTGACTGTAAAGAATGGTTTGCTGTAAGATATTGCTATAGTGGTAAGTCCACTACAAGTAATGTTGTATCTTTTTTAGCACAATAAAGTTATTCATTTGTATATTTTATGCTAATTTTAAAATAGGACCTTTTAGGCAGGGTTTGTTCGAGTGAGAACTAAATATATTAAAAGGAATAAAAAAGCAACTGTCGTTAAAAAAGTGAACTAATGTATTTATAATTATTTTTATTACGGTTTTTTTATTAAATATTGGTGGTTTATGTATTTATCCATATAGATACATAATATTTTCAGAATGTACTAAATCAGACCTTTCAGTTGACACTAAACACGATATATTTATGTTAATTTAGTTGCATTTGGAGATTTAGACATTTAGAAATATCAAGTAAACAGTTATTTACTTGATATTTTGACAGTTAAGGTACCCTATGACACTCGGGATGACAACGGTTCTTCTGAATCCGTTTGAGCGTTTAGAAGTAGTAGTGGAATAAAGAAACGAAAAACACACATGGTTGAACCCTGAACACATTACACTCCTTTTTTGTTGGGCAATCACGTAAAAATATAGTTGCGTTACGGACACATATATGCAATGACGTCGCTGTCTGGCAACCTGTAACTGCATAATTCAATTAATTTACTCACCTTATAATACGCGTAACTTTGCCTTCGAATGATTACAATCCAAACTGAAACAAAGAAAAACAAACAATTAACGAATGTTTCATTATTCCCTCTAATATTGTGTCCTTTTGGGCAGTTTCACTCGGCTTACAACTTTGAGCCGCTTGATGCGATTTTGAAATGGAAAAAGACCGGGGCGCTTGGCGCACCGCCAGCAGCGGATTTCACAACAAAGAGTTATTGCGGGCGCACTGAAATCTTTATAAAACTGTTGGAAATTTTAATGAAGGCAATCTCGCACAAAGCAGCCGGGCGCGCGCGCGCGAATTTCATGACATTATCGCGATCCGAGGGATCACCCGAGCATGCCGTCGTAAAGCTGGTCTATCGTCGAATCTTTTCATGCATTGACCTAAGATTGCCCCTCAGAAATTTGTGCCCTTCGAAAAGATTGCCCCTCAGAAACAATAGTATGTATTTTCTTTCTTAGACAGGCCTTGAAGTTTTCAATGCACCCTCTTAAACAACTCTAAAGTATATTAGCTCTTGACGATATTTGCGAAATACACCCAAAGTAGGCCGTTTATTATTTAATGATTGTAATACGCTTTTAAGGAGACTATTTGAATTGCTTGTTTTATAGAAATGTTTTTTTGGTGACTAATTTGATTCGGCAATGGAATTGTGTATTTTAATGTGTGCACTCTTAATTGCATATGGCATGCGTGTATATTACGGTGTGTGTGTGAACTTGGACATGAGAATGCTGATGACCACGTCTTCGTCGTAGGTAGATTCAAACTTCCTAGAATCACGTGGGTATGCGGAGAAGCGGCCAGTTCTCTCGATCGAGTTAGCTTGTCTTTTAAACAGTATACCAGTGTGGCTGGTCTTTTTTGGCAACACACTGAAATCGTCAACGCGTAGGATCTAGGATTTAGTGTTGTTTAATTCTATCGTAGAGGTATCGAGGCCGCATGTTCATTTGGTGAAGGAAGGAGGATGCTCACCTCCTTAATTAGACTAAATGATCTGCAACATCAAGTATCGACCCATTCCGAGCCCACCCTTCTTTAATATTATCCACTAAAAAAGCAACTATGAAAAAATCAATAACTTCATGTCTTCTTACGATTTGGAGTCAATATTAGGATCTAACTAACAACTACATTGTAGTCTCTCCACATTTTCTCCACAATCTTGGAGAAAGCCGGTAGCATGGTAGCATGGGATATGGGCCGATAATTGGTTACATTAATCAATTTCTTTTTTTTAAGATGGTCTTTACCTTCGCAATTTTATAGTCATCCGGAAATATACCTGCTTTTAGGCGAAGTTTATATATGTGAGCTAAAAGTCTCGAGAGATGAACGACAACCTCTTTGAGAATATGCAATCGAAGACTATCGCGGTAGTTTGACATTATAAATAGGATAAAACGAATTTACCGCGTGAAGTTTGAAGCACTTGACGTTTCGGTGACGCTGCAGTCGCCTTTGTCTACCGTCTCTTTGAGAATCTTCAGGGGATTTTCATCGCAACCTGTCGACCGGTTATAAGAAAAATTTTCCCAGATGAAATAATTTCTTCCTTCGCTAAAGGTTATATTAAATCAACCCCTCAACTCTCTTCTTCTAAAACTTATCTACACAAAATCGTTCCAGACAGCGAATAAATGATAGTTTGAAAGTAAATAATTTTCGTATAAATCGACCCTCGTTCCGATTATCGCTTTCGGGAAAGTTCCATTATTTTGATATTCACTCAAGCGCGACAAGGGCATTCGAAAGTTTTCCGCGATCGGATAATTTATTAGCATTTAATGGGGGAGGAGCATCAGTCTTCGCAATTTTATCGGATCGGAGGACCAATAAATGTCTGTCGACTTACAATTTCGTTCGTAGGCTCGTATATTTCGTAGGCTACGTCGTCGATTCTCTGTAACATTCGTATCTGCTGGCAAAACTTCTGCACCTTAGATGTTCTGTGTTGTCCTACAAATTGCTACCGAGTTATCTATCCGATCGTCATCAAAAAAGTTGTTATAAAATATTTGTCTGGTCTTTCTCCTCTCTTCACCAAGTCAAGACAGGTGTACCACAGGGATACATTCTTTGCCTCATATTGTTTTCGTTATATACATCGGATACATCAGAAAATTTCGAGCACTAAAATGCTGCAAAGAAAAGTAAAATAAATAAAAAAATATAAGCTCGGGTTTATTTCGACAGTGTTTTTTATATTGTTTTTTTTTAAAGAGAAACCATTTTAAAAATAATACAATCTGAAAACAATTACGAGAAAACCATCTAACAATATAGCGATAAACTAAAAAAGTCACCACATTTATTGATAGCATCGATCAGGACGCGTAAGCCACAGAGCATATAAAGGTTGGAAAACAGATATACTACTATTTATCAACGCCATTGGATCAATGCATGGAATTTTGAACAATCGAGGAAAGGGAAGAATTCGTAAAGACAAGACTAAACTCTACATGTACATATATAGGCCACAGAATTTAAAAAAAAGGAGTCCGAAAGATGATGAAGATCTAAAAAATAGCAAATTAAAGAAGGAGAAAGGATTCCTCGTCCTAATTCTAACCTAACTCATCAACACTTCCATAATCTGGTTTTATTTGTTTGGGTCGTTTAATACCGGTCGATTATTCTCAAAATCCTAACTAACTGCTACACATGGGGTAGTAAGATCAGATCTAATTTAATCTTTGTCATAAACAGCGAAAATTAGTTCCAAGGACAGGAGGATTGGACTGCACGAATCTTTTATTAAAATACCGCCTGACTGTTTTTCAGTATTCATTCGCATTCCGTAGAAATATTAATATGTTTTTAAAACAACGAACTAGAATGTTTGACGTCACTGCCCCGATATGAATGGGTCATTGTTTTGACGCCATCTGCGTGTTAATAATAAATCAAAACTGAAATACCACACAGAAATATACGACACATAAATTCCCGTTGACAAAAGTGCGAAAAGCAAGCGTTCTGTAATATTTTTAATTCTAGATTACGCGTAAACGAGTCAGAAAAGAGGAACGCAGATATGATAGATGAAAGGTTTATGAAAGAAGGTATGTTTGTAAACTTTAACCTGTTAGCCGGGGAAGTCCCTTTTTAATTATGCAACATACAACGGATGCTCACTTTTTCGTATAGAAGTGTTATTAGGTCACGCCCGCGTGACGTAATTTATTATTATTCTTTTTTTATCAACGCTTAGGGGCTCTCTAGACGATCAAGCATGCTTGTCAAGCATCGCGTCGCGGGCTTGGAAGGGATCGTAAACCGCAGGAAATATGCAAATATTATTTTTAAATATTTACCAAAAATGCCTTAGTTAATCATACGTACGATAGTTGATTGATGAATGACGACTCCCTGGTATAAAACTACAAAATTAGGCATTTTTGGAAAATAAAAAAAAATTATATTTACATATTTCCTGCGGTTTACGATCCCCTCCCAGCCTGCGACGCGATGCTTGACAAGCATGCTTGATCGTCTAGAGAGCCCCTAGAATTAATTAAAACACAATGAAACATATATTTTTTCGTCAACAATCCACAGAATTTAAATCCGGTCCGATTTTTTTTCATAGTGCGCAGTTCCATGTGCGTCTATATTCCACAAATTCTCCGAGGTTAACAGGTTAATATGTATTCAATGTGCACTAGTTTGAGCGTAATCAAAAATTGGAAATCGCACAAGAAATACATCTAATTACACATTTTGACGGACAAGAAAAAAAGAGTATTAGTAGAATATAATGTGGAATTGATTTGAAGTATTGTTTCCCATTTTGTTTCAAAACATGTCAACATTCAATACAAACATTTCAAACATTTATTACATGCAATGTTTAAATAGAAAAAATAATAACGCTAAGTAATATGAGCCCAGTCAGAAAATTAAACCACAAACTTGTTGAACAGCAATTTTGAAGAAAAAATACAGCAATCCGATATCGCAGCATAGTCGACCGGAAACGTATAGTTGCCGTCCATAGTAGCCTATTTAGAAATAGTGGCGCAATAACCACGACAGTTAAATTGTATCGATTGCATGTCACGCATGCCGTACACGTGCGTTGCGTTTCGGTTGAGAAACAATAGGAACGTACCTAAATACATACTTATTTTTTAATCGAGGATAATGTAACCGATAAATGGCTTGTCTGTCAAAACAGTAGAGATTCTAAATATATCGCTTTTCGCTTGTTTACGGACGTTGTATCCAACCTGCACCGTTCGCCGTTCCATATTACCGATTACTCTGCGCCGTTGTTTATTTTGGACGCTAGCTAGTGTAAGCGTAGTTGTGCAATGGTTGAATTGTGAACCACAGACGAAATTGGCATAGTTATCGTTACGTTACGGGTGGCGGGTTATAGCTCGCGTTAACCGCGTTCCTTTTTATTACATGGAATAATTAAAATAGTGATCCGTACGCAGCAGACCGCGGAACCGGTAATTGCTGCTAATCTCGTAATGATTTTATATTCAAATTTGTTCATGTAATACACGAGTGAATCAATTGGCGCAAAATTTGAAAGCCAATGCGTAAAAGATGGAACGAAGAGATATTTAAATCACTACCAAAAGAAAGGGAATGATTGCCTTTTTTAATTTCCCAAAAAAAAAACGTCTGTTAGGTACACGAAGTATGTAAATAGGGAAAATTTTGTTTTCGAGCAAAATGTAGAATTCAAGTATTTGGTAAAAGACGAATATATACGAGAATATATACGATAAATACGAGTAAAAGAATGAATATGACATCAGAATGAAAAAAAATACTAAAGCTATTGGCCATACTTATACTAGCCTTTGAAAATAGTTAAAGCGAGGTAAAAGAGTTGCAAACTTGTTCAAGTAATAAATCAGTTTATAATCCAACTAGCGTTGGGCAAATTTCGAACTTGTAGCAGTTTCCAGTCGCAAAAGCAAGCGAAGTTCGAGAGCACGTCGATGGCTGTTTCGCCACCTTTTAACATGCGAGACTTCTATGACAAAATAATGTAGTAAGTTTGCTGCGCTTCGGCAGAGGCAACGTCTCATATATGAGGTACAATGAACGAAGGAAATGGAGGTTAAGATTTTACCATTTGGCATTAAAAGTGTCCTTTTTGTTTCTGTGTCACGTCTTATTTGTTGGTGTGAAGTGTCACGTTTCAAAATTGCTTATAAATGTGTCAAATTAGTTAACTTCTCGGAGTTTCAGAACATCTATTGGAAAATCACACTATTTCAATTCTTCCTGTTGCGATGTGCCATTTTTTCTACATTTATTTGAAGTTGTCTTTTCGAAGATTTTATGTTTTTTCGTCTTTTAAAACTGTACTTTTCTCCTCTATGAAAAACATAATAATATAACTAGTGTATTTTGAATAATTTAATAATTCTGGCTTGCTTTGCAAAATATGGCATTGTCTACGAAACTTGCCTAAATTGAATTTCTAAAGAAGCATTTCGGGGTTGGTCTTATTTAAATTATCTTTATGCAATCGGCGAAGATCAAATGGTACACTCCTCCAAATGATGAGACGTTAAATAACAATATGTAATATTAGCTACGTACCGGTCCACACGGATAAAATTCAGTAATTGCTGTTCAGTTGTTCGGTGATCACTCGAAACGGGTATTTTAGGTGCGCAATGATTCCACAACTTTTACCGCCTCGGGCTTAGCTTTGAACGACGACGAACAGCTCTGGTTAGTTCCAGGCGATCAAAGCGACGATATTGAAGAACGTAAACAAGTCGAGTGTGCTTTGTGAAGTATATTTGTCAAAACTCTCTCGGTAATAGATATAGTCTAGTCCAAAATAAACTTTAAAGTATGATGCCAAATAAATTTGGAGTTAGTGATGTAGAAAATGGCAGACGGGACAATTTCCGCAGTCGAAAGAATAGTGAATGAAAAATACATAGGCATATGAAGAATGAGGAGGTACACGACGAAAGATAAACCAAAGCAAAGAATAAGTCGAATGTTTACGTTTCTGAAAATAGCCTATGCCTTAGCAATATGAAAGCTAAAACGGACTATTGATGGAGATAATTAACGGAATAATTAAAAGATGAAAGACGCAGAATCAAAACAAAAGATGAAACAAAAGAAGATAAAATAAAAAAATGAAAGTCCTAATGGACAAGGCAATTATATGAATTTCGCTATGTAAATGTCAATCTATATCAATAAATTAGTCTTAGAATGTTATGATCGCTTTATACGACCTCGCTGAATGAAAATTTCGTCAATTATTTGCTAATGCTTGTTAAAAACAAAGGATACGCTGGAGGCGCTGGCGTGTGACATTAAAAACGACCGGATGATCTTATTTGAACAAGGCTGGGCAAATGGCAATGATAATGCTATTTTTTTAGTTTATCGAAAATAAATATGAGAAACATCGGATCCGCGTGAGAAGTTCTGTTGCGGAAACACGGTTTCTCATCAGTCATGACAGTTTTCAACTTAAAACATCAATAAATATTGCAGATGATATTAAAAATATATAAGATGCACTCAATAACGATCGCGGAAATACTTTCTTCTTCGAAAATTACCAATTCAAATTTACCGATGAGGCGATTATGGGTTTCTAAACGGAACTTATCGGGGTCGCGCAAACGGAGAACAAATATTAATAACCACCACTTTCTCCGAGAGATGTGAACGGAGAAGGCGTGGGATGCGGCGAGGGCAAAGCTCTGGTATCACCACGGAGGCGGATTATGGACGACTCAGGTTCCGGTATGGTAAAGCCAACCTTACATTGAAGGTAAAACCATTAGTCAAGTTAACTGATAAATTAAGTATGTTACTCAATAGTTGCGATAAACTGAAAAAGTTTTGAAATAAAAAAGGCAATATCGCAATTCATCTAAGTCAGTGTTTTCCAAATAGTGGTACGCGTACCCCCAGGGGTACGCGAAGTTGCATCCAGGGGTACGCGTGGCAATTTCTTGCCAGTTGTTCCAGAGTTGTAAAAAAACGTGCGTCACATTAAGCTGATTTTCACCGTCATCAACTGTATTTTGATGGTACTAAATATATAATAAAAACTGATTTTATTTTTTATTTATCATTCCTGCAATAAGGGGTACGCGAGTTTGAGGTCTTTCTTGAAGCGGAACGTAGGAAAAACTAAGTGGGAAACACTGATCTAAGTCATCCAAAACAATAGCTCAAACGATAGTTGATAGTTCCAACAATAGTTGGAAGACGATATTGACAAAGGAGTCCTGAAGGACTCTCAGCTAAACAGAGAAGGAAAGACTCAAGTGTATGTGTGAATCAAGTTTTGCGAATAAAATTATAGACTGAACCCAACATTGCGTTTCTTCGTGAACTAAAATCGGAATTAGTTCATGCGAGCGATACGGGCCAATGCGTTAGAGCTGAATATGAAACGAATGAATGTCACTTATCCATCATCAAACTACTAATCGAACATAAAGCAGCGTAAGACAGCACGAAATGTTTTTAAACGAATTTAGATGGCTTTATGCGCGGCAGGTAGTATTGTGCAGGAAGAGATACGATCGTCCAGTTTCCGCTCTAAGGCACTGCTCTGTCTCGTTCCCATGAACTATTTTCAGGTATTTATAGTTCACGAAGAAACGCAATGGAGCCCATTTTCTAAAAATCGGTATTAACCACTTGCCCATTATTACTTTTACTGACATTTTTACTTTGTTTATTATCTACATTGTTGGTTCTGTTGCATAGGTACGATATTCGTATATCGTCGTCATTATCATTTGGAGAATCAATATCATTAAAGACGAGTTCGAAATTTTCGAATGTACGAAATCACCTTAGTTTTCTATCTCATTCAAGCAATTAGTCCATACTCTTTAAGCACTGCGTGGTAAACTGGCTTAAAGAAAGCCGATAAGAGGAATGAACGGTCGGTCACCCACGTGAAAGACTCCGAAAGTGGTCGTGGAACGGTCGACCTTTCATGTAGGTGCAACGCACTTAAGGATAAGCGTCCACGAAGATAAAAATACTCGAAATCGTTAATGTTGACGCCTACGACATGATTTGTGGACCGATTAGTATTAGGCTCGTGGCTAGGGACGCTCTCAATAACAGATTTGTATCAACCAAGGAGGTGGGTTATGCGTCTGCGGTAGGTGGGTTTAAACCCAAGGGGGGTTTAATGTCACCCGGCCGAGCATCTAAATCAGTCGATTCGAACGAATGTCAATCATAGCTCTTTTTTCCGTTACAATGTTCTCCTGCCATGATGTTATTTTTCGTCTTGGACCTTATGAGTCATGAATATCCCCACTTGAGATTGTATTTTTAGATCGTTATATAGTCATTTATGCTATTTTGTTTGGTTTAATATACTTAATGTTAATGTTCTCCAGCTATCTTCGATAACATTTTATCTTAAATGTCTTAATAACAACACTTGTTCACATTTCGACTGCAATCAGTAATATTTGGTCACCCCTATATAGCATTTTCTATGCTTATTTTGTTTAACTTGACCGTTGTCATATTAAAAGGGGTAACTGTGTAGGTACTGCTAGTAAACGTTCAAACTGATGTTAGGATTACGTGAGATGGATAATAACGCACATACACTGGTGTCCGCCAGATCACCTCGGATAACTAACTGAGTACTGCCACCTGATGTTACAAAAAAAGCCAGCCCTGTAAGGTAATGACGTTAGACATTGAGGTGGATCTTTACCGTAAAAGATATAAAGGAAAAAAACATAATAATAACAACATTTAATTCATTCATTAAAATATACATGTATCGGTAACATGAGTGAAAATTAATGCATTACGATATACGCTGAACTAAAATAAATAATTTAAAACGTCAATAAACCTTAGATCTAGTTACAAAAAAAAAAGAGTTGAAATCTCAAACCTACTTTCCTTTCTAGCTACATTGTTGTTTAAATCACAGCAAGTAAATATATTAAAAGAAATAAACAACACGACTTCCATTATACAAAGTGAACTACTGTATTTATATTATATATTTTGTTACCGTTTTTTATGAAATATTTGTGGTTTATTTTTTTACGGTCATATTAATGAAATATTTGTGGTTTATGTAATTATCCATATATATACACATATAATTTCGGAATGTACTCAATCAGGCCATTCATTTGGTACTAAACACGATCTATTGATGTTAATTATTGACGTTTGGAGATTTGGACATTTAGACAACTATTTACTTGATATTGGAAAGTTAAGATATCCTATGACACTCGGGATGATTTAACAATTCTAACAATACTACATACTTCTAAATCAGCTCGAGCGTTTAGAAGTTATGGTGGATTAAAGAATCGGAAAACATACATAGATCAATCCTGAACACATAACATTCCATTTTCGTTCGGTAGTCGTGTAAAAAAGTATTATAAAAAAACTAAAATCTATCCCTGCTAACAGCTCCGCCATCATTAGCAGTGGTTATAAAATCCATCAGTTATTTTTCTGTGAGTTTCTCCCACTGCTGAAGGGTGGTTTTTGTGGACTGTAAATGTTATTTACCTTCGCGTTCTCTCGTTCTTCCTGGCCGCCGAGTAGTCTCCCGTATCTGGTTCACACTCTATTAGATGATCACACAGTGAAAGAGTTTATTTCAAAAGAACGTTTATTGTCCCTCAATTTACTCGTGAGTTACAGTATACACTTAAATTATGCGCGCGAGTACGAGACCAGCCAAGGGCTGCCGTATGTACAACTATTATCCCGCCGCTTAAGGGTCGTTCATTCTCGACCTCGGTATTTTTGTGACTGTTCGATTTTCCAAAATCGTTCACTAGCCTCGCTAAAGCCCCGCCACTCTAACCCGTGATTGGTTAAAAGGCAATGGCGGCGGTAAGAGACCGGCCTACTGAGGGTTAAGGGGTGTGGCTTAGCGAGAGTACATATTATTCAATCAGGCTTACATTTTTAACTTAAATTAATCTCACCTTAATTGAAGGTAATTTTCTATAATATGTATTACTACTACATTATCATTAGGTTTATAGCGAAAATATGTAGATTAAACATTAACAATACATCATATTTAGTACTTAAAATTCCTTCGAATAGCTAGCAAAATTATAAGTATTTGATTTTATCCAAGCTTTCAGTCGAATAATTAATAGCCTCCTAATTACCTCAAACATTGCGATTATTTTGAGATTACCACATTTGTTTTAATATAAGAGGGTTGCGCGAGCGGCTTGCCGCGTTTACGATTTTTTGTTATCGGTCGACACCCTCGATATATCCACTGCGAGAAATGACAGGCTGATAATTAATTAGGGGTCTTCGGCCCTTAAAGACGGCGATATATTATTACCAGGACCTTTCATGGAATTTTGTCCTGCGTATTTAGTTAGGACTTCCTTGCGGATGATTTTAATATTTGAATGAGCCGTATTTTGTTTCAGTGTCTGTTATTTATGTCTGTTATGGGGTGGCTCGAGCGTGTGAAAGAGGAATATAAGCTTCTAAGAATCGATCTCTCGCGAACAGCCACCCATATTAGAAAATGCAAGTGATAATTCGTACATTTCCCCGCTCATGGCAACGTGCCATTAACTTATTTTACGAATTATTTACCTTAAATCTACGTTATTTATATCTATGGCTTATTCTATTCGGGCGGACAATTCTAATCTAACTAGTTTGCTTATTGACCTGCGATAAATTTTTCCGTCGATTTTTACATCTACTATCCTGACAACACCTGTTTTGTCAGGGTAGACTTCCGTTACTATAGCGCGAGGCCATCTTCCTCTTTCTAGAGAGGGATCCAATATTAACACCAGTTCCCCCACCCTTAGTGGAGGTTGTACCTCCTTCCATTTAGGTCGAGAGACTAGCATAGGTAGTACTTCTTTAGACCACCTATTCCAAAAAGCGTCAGCTAGAGCTTGGGTCTGTCTCCACTGTTTACGGTTACATAAATCTCCAATGGTAAATTTACCCATAGCGGTGCTGTTAGAGTGTCCTAACAAAAAGCTTTGCGGCGTAAGTGGCTCCTGGTCTCGACTGTCTATAGTAATGTGCGAGATAGGCCGCTGATTAAGGATTGACTCCACTTCAGCCAATAAAGTCTGCATCATTTCCACAGAAGGCGCTCTTTCTTTCAATATGGCGTACAAAGCTCTTTTGGCTGACTTAACCATCGATTCCCAGCAGCCGCCATGATGGGGAGAAGCAGGTGGTATAAACCTCCAGTCAATCTGGTCGTTACTTAAACGTTCACGGATACGTTCATCGTCAATCTCTGAAACGACCTTCTTCAATTCGGCACTCGCACCTTTTAGATTAGATCCATTATCTGACATTATCACCCTTGGTTTGCCCCGCCGGGCTATGAATCTTCTTATCGCTTGTATTGTCGAATTAGTAGACAAATCATATGCTAATTCAATGTGAACCGCTCGTGTGGTTAGACAAGAGAACAACACGCCATATCGTTTCTCCACTTTTCTTCGTATAGTCACCTGAACCGGCCCGAAGTAGTCTACGCCTACGGCGTTAAAACACCTCGTATGATGCTGCAAACGTGACATCGGGAGTTGTCCCATCAACGCTGTGACTGGTTTTGCCCTTCTCATTTTGCACAGCATACACTGGTATATAAATTTTTTGACCGTTTGACGGGGACTAATTAGCCAGAACCTCTGGCGTAGGCTGGCCAATGTCGTTTCAACCCCGGAATGAGCCATCTCCTCATGAGTTCTTACCACCAGTAGTTGTGTATAGCGATCCCGGCCGTCAAGTATTATGGGATACTTAGTGTCGTGTGGTATTCCCGGCGCATTTGCGATGCGGCCGCCTACTCTTATTAAGCCCCGCTCGTCTAAGTACGCATTTAAACCTATCAAACGGCTATTCCTAGGTAAAGTCCCTTTCACTCGTATAAGTTCTATTTCTTTCTTAAAAGAACGACTCTGCGACTCCTTTAATAATATTATTTCAGCGCTGGCAATGTCTTGTCCGTTTAAAATGCAGTTATTCGTGGCACCTCTACATAGTTGAATAAACTTCCTAACGTATGCGGCTACGCGCAATAATCTGCGATGTTGGGAGAATCTCGCGACATCTATTGTGCTCGTAGGTACAGCGTGTAGCGCAAATACCGCCAATGGTTTATACTCGAGGGATATCTTATCCTTTTCCCCGGGTTGATGGGGAACCTTTGCCGGCCATACCTCTGGTGGCTGTCTAAGGTATTCAGGACCATTCAGCCAACGGCTCTCGGGCGAGAGGTCAATTTTTGACTTCGCTCTCGTAGCTTCATCTGCAGGATTACTACTTCCGCTTAACCATCTCCACTCCTCCGGGGTAGTCAGTTCGTCCAATACTCCCAGACGGTTAGAGACAAATTGTTGGTGGTCGGAGCTACGTGAACGTATCCACCAAAGTACGTTCATCGAGTCTGTCCATAAAATCCTTTCATGAAATTTAATTTTGTACTCGCTAGTGATTTTTTTCGCTAGTTCGGCGCCTAATAGTGCTGCTGTCAGTTCTAAACGCGGTATTGTCATTTTTTTTAACGGCGCGACTCTGGTTTTACTTGCGATAAAGGATGTGGTCGGTTCTTCGCCTGGTCTGGCTATTCTCATATACGCGACAGCGCACATAGCCTCTTGAGACGCGTCACAATATATGTGTAATTGTCTATTTTCGGAGGGATTCTTTGTTACGCCGTGATAGCGTGAAATCCTTACGTCCTTCGCCGAGCGAAGGGCATTTATCCATTCACCCCAACCTTTGAAAATATCTTGTGTGACCTCCTCATCCCAGGCTACACCGCTGGTCCACACCTTTTGCATTAGAATTTTGGCTCGGATAGTTATTGGGCTTAATACCCCGAGTGGGTCATAAATTGACATTACTACCTTAAGAGCCTCTCGTTTCGTTGGCACTCTCTGACCCGTTTTTAAGGCGTCATCGAGTTTTTCTAACCTAAAATTAAATGTAAGTTGGTCACTTTCTGGCAACCATTCTAACCCTAAAAGCCGTTGAGAGCTTATCTCTCCTTTCTCCAGAGCAATATTATGGGTAGCTTTCCTTTCTTCGGGTATTTCGTTCAAAACGCTTTGATAATTAGACGCCCAGCCCTTTAAGAAAAAATTCCCTTGTTGATGTATGTAAATTATGTTTTTTATCACGTTACGAGCTTCTTCTATTGAAGAAGACCCGAAAGCAAGGTCGTCCATAAAGTGATGGTCTGTGATAGCCTCCACTGCTAGAGGGTACTGATTCTTGAAACGTTCAGCGTTTTTATTTCGGATATAGAGGGCTGATGTCGGGGATGACCGAGAACCGAATATTAAAGAGGACATTTTTAGGATACGAGGTTCTATATCGCGCCGATATCCCCGCCAAAGGAACAACTGACTATAGGTATCGTCCTCGATCACCTTAATACGCATGAACATGTCCCCAATATCGGCGGTAAAAGCCACCGGATGCTCGCGGAACCTAAAAAGTATACCTGTTATGCTTTGATTATAGTCTGGCCCCGTTATCAGTAAGCTATTTAGAGATACTCCCTTTACGCTAGCAGCAGCGTCATGCACGATCCTAAGCTTGTTTCCTTTGGCGGCGCTACAGACACCCAAGTGTGGTAAAAACCATATATCAGTTCGGCCGGCTAATTTGGAAGGGTCTACTTCTTCGGCGTAACCTTCTGCTAAGTACTTGTCCATTTTCTGACAATAAGCGTCTCCATAAGTCCGATCTCTGTCCATTTTTCTCTCGACGGCGTGAAGTCGAGCTAGCGCCATAGGTCGGCTATCAGGAAGAACACGTCTGTCATCTCGCCAGAGCAACCCCGTGTGCCATACCCCGCCGTTTAACGAAGTAGTGGATTCTAATAATTTTTTAGACCTTACCGAGTCCGCAAGTTCTCGCTTTTTATTCGGCCAGTCTTGCTCTAATCTGAGGTTTTCCTCGAGTAATCTCTGAAGAGACGCGTCATTGCTACCGCTATCACTTAGGCAGAAGCTATGTAATGCGTCATTTTGCCTATCTACAGATACTCGTCCCACTGGAACCCAGCCCAGTAGTGTTTTTGACAACGATAATTCGTCATTAATGCGCCTTAATCCGCGTGAAACGATTAATTCCCAACAATTAGCCCCGATTAGTAGGCGCGGTTGGACATCTGATATTTTGTCGACTTTCACCGCAGTCAAAGTGTCAAAATCAGAGGCGGCCGCCGATAAATTTTTTAATTTCGGAAGGTTTAACGCCGCAATACTATAAGCCTGCACGTCGAAAACCTTACGGCCCAATTCCCCCCTTATTTGAAACGAGACTGTTTCAGCCCCTTTAGAAGAAGTTTTCATACTTCCTATACCACATACCTCCATATTGGTGGGAGGCCCTCTAATATTCAGCTCTTGCGCGACTTCGCGGTCTATTATAGAGACCGTCGATCCGCTGTCTAAAAGCGCGTAAACTACCTTTCTCCCCTTTGGTCCTATTAACGTTATCGGTAAAACTTGCAAGAGGACTCTGTTGTTGGCTACTGTATGCGCGACAATAGCCCCGGTCTGTGTTTCACCTTCGGCTGTTGCCGTAATTATCTCGGTTCCGCCGAGCGCCGCGTCCGCGGCAGTAAGTAAGAAATGATACTTAAATCGAGGAAACCTTTTATAGGCTGGGCAGTTTTTCCTGCCGTGCGAAGGTGCAAGGCATTTAAAGCATCGCTTAAGTGATTTTACGACTCCCCAGCGAGAGTCTAGGGAAAGTTTTTTAAACCTTTCGCATTTGCTGAGAAAATGATCGCCGGTACAATTTGGGCATTTCATACGAGACTGCTCAGTCATGTTAAGAACGTAATTTTTATGATTTTGCTGTTTATACTTTTTATCGCGCGCTACTACTTGATTTTTTCTACCGCTGTCTAATGGACCTATTCCCGCATCTTGCGAGTCTATCGCTAGTGTTTCTAGCCAAGATGCGAATCGTATGATAACCGGTTCGTCTGGTTTACCCCTTCCTTTATCTCCTAGCCACAATGTTAATAAGTTTTTTGGCAACTTCGCTACAAGAGAACCTAAAAGTTCTGGGTTCCATAGGTGCTCAATCCTATTTACTGATTTTACTGTGGCCACCAGATTCTTAACTTGGCAAGCAAATTGCAACAATTCCTCTGCTTCTATAAATTCAGAGAGGTCCCTGGTTTTACGTAAATCAGCTAGTGTGCGCTGAATAATTACATTTGGATTTCCAAATAACGTCTCTAATGTTTTCATTATTTCGCCAACGTTCGCAGGGGATAAAAGTAACCCTGAAACGCAATCTCTTGCTCGTCCGCGTATCGCGGATTGCAAGCGAAGTAAGTTTTGTTCGTCATTCAGACCTATAACTTCGGTGGACTGGTTAAAAATCGATTTAAAGGCTAAAAACTGAAGTGGATCTCCACTAAAGTGTGGAAGTTCCTTGTTATATTGCGGCTTCGAGGAGGCTATTGAAATTACTCGACATACCTGGCTTATTAATTTTTTGCTCGCGCTGTCATCGGACCCGTCTCCTGTGCTGGAGCCAGCGGCCGCGGCGGCGTCTGTGGCCGCCGCGTCCGCTGCGGTCGCGATTTCGCCGCCCGCTGCGCGATGCGCCGCCCCGTCAGGTGCCGCCGCGCCCGCCTCGAGCCGCATCCCCTCGTGCGCCGCGCGATGTGTTGCCCCGTGAGGTGCCGCCGCGCCCGCCTCGTGCTGCATCGCCTCGTCCGATTCTTCTTCTCTCCTGCCGCGGTATCTCTCTTCATTTCGTGGTTTTATTTGGTCGGGTTCACTATATGAAGTCAGCGGTGCTTGCGTCTCTGCCCACAGCGTAGTACGACCTGCTGTTTCTTCAAGATCGGCGTAACTTCTTGTCTCCCATTCTCCGCTTTTTTCTGAGTCGTAAGCTTCGGAAACTACGTCTAACACTCTAAGTGCGTGCTGACGGTCTGCTTCTAGCATCTGCAATTCAGCTTCTAAATCTGCATGTTGCACTTGAATCGCAGCCGCCGCTCCTGCCGCCTCCGATCTGCGTTTTGCCGTCGCTATCTCTTCGGTCGCACGGAGTTGTTCCCTTTGCGTTATCGCCTCTGATTCCAATTTTTTCTTTTCCGCGGCTACCTTTGCTTGTTCTCTGGTGACCCGCCTCAGTTGTTCTGATGCTTCTTTCACTTCCTGAACTCTTTCACTCCTCCTGCTGCTTTGTGACCAGGTCCGCCTCGATACGTTCGATTTTTCTGCGGTCGACTCCATCGTACAATTTATTTTTCAAGGTTCTTTTCTTTATTTTTCATCCGGCTGCGATGGATCACTTATGGTTATAAAATCCATCAGTTATTTTTCTGTGAGTTTCTCCCACTGCTGAAGGGTGGTTTTTGTGGACTGTAAATGTTATTTACCTTCGCGTTCTCTCGTTCTTCCTGGCCGCCGAGTAGTCTCCCGTATCTGGTTCACACTCTATTAGATGATCACACAGTGAAAGAGTTTATTTCAAAAGAACGTTTATTGTCCCTCAATTTACTCGTGAGTTACAGTATACACTTAAATTATGCGCGCGAGTACGAGACCAGCCAAGGGCTGCCGTATGTACAACTATTATCCCGCCGCTTAAGGGTCGTTCATTCTCGACCTCGGTATTTTTGTGACTGTTCGATTTTCCAAAATCGTTCACTAGCCTCGCTAAAGCCCCGCCACTCTAACCCGTGATTGGTTAAAAGGCAATGGCGGCGGTAAGAGACCGGCCTACTGAGGGTTAAGGGGTGTGGCTTAGCGAGAGTACATATTATTCAATCAGGCTTACATTTTTAACTTAAATTAATCTCACCTTAATTGAAGGTAATTTTCTATAATATGTATTACTACTACATTATCATTAGGTTTATAGCGAAAATATGTAGATTAAACATTAACAATACATCATATTTAGTACTTAAAATTCCTTCGAATAGCTAGCAAAATTATAAGTATTTGATTTTATCCAAGCTTTCAGTCGAATAATTAATAGCCTCCTAATTACCTCAAACATTGCGATTATTTTGAGATTACCACATTTGTTTTAATATAAGAGGGTTGCGCGAGCGGCTTGCCGCGTTTACGATTTTTTGTTATCGGTCGACACCCTCGATATATCCACTGCGAGAAATGACAGGCTGATAATTAATTAGGGGTCTTCGGCCCTTAAAGACGGCGATATATTATTACCAGGACCTTTCATGGAATTTTGTCCTGCGTATTTAGTTAGGACTTCCTTGCGGATGATTTTAATATTTGAATGAGCCGTATTTTGTTTCAGTGTCTGTTATTTATGTCTGTTATGGGGTGGCTCGAGCGTGTGAAAGAGGAATATAAGCTTCTAAGAATCGATCTCTCGCGAACAGCCACCCATATTAGAAAATGCAAGTGATAATTCGTACAAGCAGCATGTCCATATTCCATGAAGTCGCCCCCCATGACTTTGTAATTCTAGATAATTGCTTCAAGGCGCTGCATTTCCCCTACAGCATACTCGTACAAAGTGCAAGTGGACTGTAAAAACTTCAATTAAAACAGGACCTTTCATACAAACAATAACAATGATGTCGAAGGGAAGAAACTAAATTGAAAGCCAATAAAAACACACCCGACTGTTATTAAAGCGTTGGTAATTGGAAGGTTGGACACACTAAAGTGCCTGGAAGCCGCGTTAAGGCGCGTAATGGTGGCTGATAGGCGAAAGATAATTGGACATAAAGCGTTAATACAAAACGGAAGCGACAACACAAACAAAAGAAACGGAGAAATTATAGAATTAGGTTTCCTTATTGGGTGATAAGTGTCGCTATTAGCATTAGGCGATGTGCGATGACAAATCGGAATGACAATTGAATAATATTTTAGAAAGTGGGTTGGTAATGTATTATATTATATTAGATTGTGCCACTTTAGCCGGAAATACTTACAAATACTACTAAATAAAGTAGTTACTACAAATACTACTAAATAAAGACCCGGTCCACCAATATATCAGGGCGCTCATTTTGTATAGTAGGTGTCCATGCTGTTTGAAAGGCAGAGATACAAAACTCATCGACCGGTATTTAAGAACCTGAAGTCAATACTGGAATTGCGGATGAGAAAGGTATTAGAGCGAAGAGAGCGGTTTCAGTGTTAATTTTGGCAGCGTTGTCCTCCTTTGGTTCACTATCTTCCAGTTGGTATATTTATGTCCCTTTCTCGTAGAGTATCGTCTTGTTGTTTGGAAGATCATTGATTCATTGGCGTTGGTTTGGAGATTTTTTCAAAACTCCTTCTCATAGAAATGACATCCTTTGCTCCTGCTTCAGCTTAGATGACTTGTATAATCTTAGCAAATATTAGCTATAGATTTTTTTTTGATATTTTTTTTCAGGTATTCCCCGAATCTCCATATTGTTTTGTATGCGTTGCTGTTCGGTAGAGTTGAATTTTGATTCGATGAAGTCCGTTCTTTTTTTAGAGCTGAATTCTCATGTTGAATTGCATCCAGTTTTAGACATTTTCCTTATATGCTTTCTATTTTGATAGCGATTTCGTCGTACTGATATGGGTGATACTTATTAAATTCTTTTTATTTTGCTTCAATATATTTTGGTTAACTGTAAACATTTTAAGGTATTTCTTATTGTTCTCGGAGATATTTTTTTGCCAGGCATCCATCATCGTTGTTCTAAAGATTTCTAGTTTCTCTTCCACAATAATCTCCAAGATTTCGGTGCATTTTAGGAGCAATTTTTAATCAAACATGAAAATGAAACAATTATGTTATTTTAATTACTTATTATTCATCAATATCCATTAATACTTTTGCCGCCGATTGAAATGGCACTAGGCACTTTCATTCTTGCTGCTAAAGTAACGATTTTATAAAAGCATTACTTTCTGCTGTAAAGCGTTCCAGCTGCGGTCAAAAAAGATTGGGATGCTCACCAAAACGACCTCTTTTGCAGTAATCTTATGTAATGCGATAAGAAATAAAATTTTACTAATAAACATGTCGACAAAAGTGAAAAAAGTTCGTTTTCAGAAGTTAGCAATCAATTAGGGTCTAGCTAGTTAGATAAGATTATAATTAAGGACTCTGTGGAAATAGATTTTTAGATCATAATATGGCTTTCGTTTCTATTACAGTACGGATTCTGTGATTTCTATTTTTTACATCTTGGAGTAATTGGTTGACATAGACAGATGTCAGAACGGTAATCTCTTCATGTTGAGAGTTTGTAAAACAAGATCTCTGCAAAATCAGCTGGTGAAAGTGAAAGAGATACATAGGATTGTAATATCATATTTAAAAACTAAGGCAATATCAATGACTTTAAAATAGAGAGACGGATTGTCTCATTTATATTACCATATAAATTAGTTCCGCAGAAATAACGTTTTTAAGGAGTCATTAGATAAACTGTCATATAAAAATTTAAACGACCGCTTAAAATGTCTTTATTAAGTTTCAATTGATTAAATGTAATAAATTGAAACTAATCGAATCGAAAAGTGGCAATTTCAAGATAAAATTAGCACCAGGGTGTAATTAGAGCTGCAAATGGTTCTATGTGATGCAGACAGACATTCAAAGGCTCTAGTGGGATTTGGACAGTAGTAAAAAAATGACAATCAAGATTACGTCATATATCTATCACGCCTTTCCCGTTCGAGTCTTAAGTGAAAAGTGATAGAGAATGTCAAAATATCGTGAATGAATTTTAAAAAATCAGAAGCACGTGCTGCTTTCTGCTAAGAACGTAGATATGTATCAGAAAATTGTAAAAGAATTTGTGTTTAAATCAGAGAAGATTTGAAATCTTCCACATAAATTCCCTTTTTCTTCCCATTCTCCTTCTTTTAAAACCTTTACACCGTTATAGGCTTTAGTTTATTTTGGTGTGGCACATTCTGTGCCCACACAGGGTTGAATATTTTTGCGTATTTTTCTTATTATCTTGTCAATTTCCAAACTCATTATATAGGTTAAGTTAGTAACTATCCGCAAACACTGTTCGCAAATCAGTATAAAATATGTTATATCTAGAATATTGCATGTAGGCGATAACATCGCCCTTTTTTATGAATATTTCGTGCATTATTATTAATAATAATATATTACAAAATACCGTGTCGCTCACGTAACTGTCGATCAGAGTTGAAGCGGCAAAAGCTAACGGACTTCTCTTGCATGTTATGCCTATTAGCGATTTATAATCGCAATGCGAATAAAGTGAGCACGTCCGACGCAATGCAACTAGTGAACGATGCACATGTCATGGATAGTTACCGTATGGCCAGTGACAGACTAGTTTGATTAGTTACGGCTTATAACTATGACCATATTGAGCAACTTCCTGCTGTTATACGTTGGCTTTGCAAGTGGAACGGAGGATTTTATCAATGAAATCGGATTTATGGTATACGGTGCAATAGCGGGAAAAATCTGGTTCTTCGACAATATAGATGATTGAAGCCCGAACGAGTGACGATTGGTCGTCATGGGAGTCAAAACGTCTCGCTTAATCTATTATCAAATCGTAGTTGGTAACGCAACAACTTAAGGCCCCAGTCTTCAACAAGTAAATATATTAAAAGGCTACTGTATTTATATATTTTTTTTATTACCTACGTTTTTTTTGTGAAATATTTGTGGTTTATGTATTTATTCATATAGATACATATATCTTTTTGGAATTTACTCAATCAGGCCTTTCATTTGACACTAAACACGATATATTTATGTATTTTTTTGACATTTGGAGATTTGGACATTTATAGAACTATTTAATTAGTATTTGGATAGTTAAGCTACCCTATGACACTCGGGATGACAACGATTCCAACAATACCGCATACTTTTAAATCAGTTCGAGCGTTTAGATGTTATAATGGAATAAAGACACGGAAAACATACATAGATGAACCCTGAACACATAACACTCATTTTTTGCTGGGCAGTTGTGTAAAAATATACGCTCAACGTTATATTGTAAATTTCTGAAATTATGCCTAAATCCCGGATTTATTTCTAAGACGATTTAGTTTATAAAGCCGGGATTTAGGTATAATCTTAAAAAATTTAGATTGTTATAATATGAAAAAAAATACTTTACCCTTATTTTTTTTCATTTTATCAGTCAATGCTTCTATTTTAAAAATTTAAAAAATATTTCATTTGAGTGAAAATTAAGAGAAAAAAGTGTGGTTTTTTAATGTAAAAAAATATAAAATCTTGTTATTGTTACGTCTAATTAGGAAATTTTTTTTTTGAGAAATGACTAGCGTACAATAAAGAAGAAGATGTGAATTAAATTTTGTTCTCAACATTTTTTGGTGATATCTAATTAGTTGAGCATACATCAATTAGTGCACGAAATCAACTCCAAGTGTAGTCGAAGAAAAAGAGCTAAGTTTGAGTACCATTTACTTTCAACCTTCCAAACTAAAACGTTAAAAAACATAAATATTACTTATTTTGCCAATTATCGTAAAAAATGTATTTTTTCCTGTTGTGTTTACAGAAAAAAAATGTGTACATATCATCAAAAAATCGTTAATCGTAAACAACCGTTGCTTTGTAATTTTAATAGTCGTAATAATCATTTTACCTATTTTAGATTACATTAGATGCCCAACCAGGGGTCATCCTGACCTGGTCCACCAGTATACCAGGGGGCACAAACATGGGTGTGTGATAAACAACCAATCCAGGAAAGGTGGGACTGTGACTATCGACCGCCATTAAACAACCTAAAGCCAATTCTGGAAGTGTAGATGAGATAAAATAAAGTGAGAGAGAGCAGAGTATTGGTTTTCCTTTCTCATGTTTCAAATTTCTGCGAGTATTTTGTGCAGCTTCATCATCGTATATAAAATATAATAAAAAACGAATGCAAAATACTGTTTACTTTAAATTTGCTGTTTAATGTAAAATTGTAAAATAAATTTGTAAAATAAATTTGTAAAATAAATTTACTGTAAAATTGGTGTTGGGTTTTATCATTTATTATTTCTTTTCAACTAACGTGTAAAGTAAAAAAGTAAAAGTAAAAGGTATTTATTTCCAATACAACCATACAATTGTGTAGGAATGACAGTAATTAATCTTAAATTAGTTACTCAATTTAGACAAGAGATGATACACAATATATAGTTTTAAACTTACCAATTTACAAAAGCATAGACTATATGATAACAGTTTACAACAAAACAATTAACGGTAAATAATATGTATTAGATTAAATGGGTAGATACGATGCTATGTATTTTCAAAATATTTTAAGAAGTCGTTATGGGCATACATGTTGATTTTAAGCAGATAGACTCGGATGGATCTCTTGAAAATATCGATGTTTTTAATTTCTTTTAATCTTTCGGACAATTTATTGAAAAGTTTGAGGCCTAAGTATCGACTAGTCGCCTGGAACTTGGCAGTACGTGCTACGAACGGTTGGAGATATAGGGTTTTATTCCTGGTGTCATGCCGATGTACTTCCTCGTGGGATATGGCCGAGCTCTTATTGCAATAGAATTCGCAAAGAGCTTCTTGAGCAAAAATTGCATATACGGTCAATATCCCTAGTTTTTGGAAGTGTTCACGACATGACTGCCGTGGACCAATACCTACTATCGCACGTATGGCTCTTTTCTGGAGAGTGAATACACTGTTGATGTGTGCTGCATTACCCCATAAAAGAATACCATAGCGCAGGTGTGACTCAACTAGCGCGTAATAGGCCGATATTACTTCAGTTCTCTCCAAACAATTTCTGATGCGTAATAGAGCATAGCAGGCTGACGAAAGTTTTGACTTAACATGCTCTATATGTAGATTCCATGACATCTTTGCATCCAGATGTAGTCCGAGGAATTTAACTGATTCCGCAAGTTCAACCGGGTAGTTAACTTTTATAGATGATGTCTTGCTATTGAAATTTAAAATAACAGTTTTAGACATATTTAGAGACATCTTGTTCGCATTAAACCAATCATCAAGTTCACCAAGAGATGTATTGAGATTGGCAGTGAGCGTATTTATGTTGTCAGCTTCAACTACAGCGCTAGTATCGTCTGCAAATTGGGTGACTTCACATTTAGATAGATTTGGACTCAGGTCATTTATGTAAATAATGAAAAGCAACGGTCCAAGAATTGAGCCTTGGGGTACTCCAATATTGACAGTAAGTATTTCGGAAGTTGCTACGGACTCGATTAGATCTCTGCCAATATTGGCTATTGTATGTCTTGATAATACAGTGTGTGTTTAAGTATTATAATGTGTAAATATTTACAACCTTTTTGCTCGTTTTTGCTCAGTTAGATATGCGATGAGCCAATGGATATGGGTTTCATTTGTTTTCTCCTACGCGTTTTAAAATAATGTTTACCGAATATAATAGCCATTCTGTTGTAAATTTTATTGTTTGTAATGAATAAATAAAAAATAAAAAAATATCCAGTCCCTTTTTGTGATACATAAATTTATCAAGCTTTTACATAGAGTGTAATTCTTGTATTTGCCAAATCTTACAATTCATCCATCGTTCAGTATTCCATGTATTGCTCTAATGGGGTGTTACATACTACTTATTATAATATATGTTTTCAAATCTTTCGATGTCCTGCCGGCTGTAGCAGTATCTTGGGGGTGATTATTGAATCGATAGAGAAAACTTCGCATACGACATGACGTCATATTTGCATCAATTTCAAATTCCATATTTGAATCTTGAAAAGCGATAAGCGAGAATGACGTCATACTATTATTATTACGGTGTGAAAGGAAATACTCAACGGATAAGAAGAGAGAAAACCCTATACTTTTAATATCATTATGCATATTCTACTTTTATTATTGCGGTATTTATAACGCATATGGTATGGTTTCGCTTATATAGCGCCCACACGTCATAAGGGCAATTCATTTCTTTTTCAGCGCCATGAAAGAAACGTTGGTAAGTTTCTCTGAAACACCACAAAATCACAAGATCAATGGAAGCATAAGATGTAAACAGCGCACTGAATCTCACATAATGCATCTCACATATGCAAGCGGTATAGTAAAAACCATAAAAATATATTCACGAAGATATTTATTACGAGCGGGTTATTAATAGAATGTCGAAGAGCCTCATGTTCCCTTATGAAGTAAAAATTAGATAGACTAAGCTGAACATATATTTATGTTTCAATGGCTGTCTATTTGACCCCCTTGGCCCCTTTTCCCGAATTTTACAAGTCACGAATTCATTGGTATTTTTTACCGATATGTGAAAATTTGGAGTTTTTACTATATTTGAAAATGTGTTTCTTGAATATAAAATCACAAATCTTGTACAACTAGTATTTTATACCGATTCCCCAGTGACATATTCACTCTTAAGTCACAAGTTGCAAGTCTACGCTGCTAAAAACGACCAGAATTTTTCACCCAGCCCCAGAGGTGAGTGAATTTGAATAATTTCGCATTATATTAGGAATAAGAATAATTTAATATCTGCCTGAACTAAACCAAAGCCTGTACCAAGCTAGACTCCAAAAGGCGTGTGGTTGTAAGTGCAATATGTATATTTTTGTTACCTCTTCTTGCAATAATATAATCGGTAATTTAATGCGTTTGTTGATTTTGTAAATAATGAACAATAACTATTTTAGCGAATTTTCGCTTGATTTTCAGCGCCAAAAAACTATGTTAATTCGCCAAAAAATAAATGTTTTTGTTTATTAGCGCTGGGAAGTGTTTGCCATACAAAACCCTATTCAAAAACATATTTTCATTTCGACTAATTTGATAAAATGTTGCGCAAGCGACAACGTTCTGTAACAACTCAATAAATATTATGTATGGAATATCCTATCTACTACTTTATTTATAAATACACAGTTTCCCCGAAGCGGTTTCCGCAGCTTCCGGCTGGCGATAAAACCGGCGGCGGCGAATCCACAATGGATCGCGGTGAAAAATAGCTTCGAATAAATAGCGAATCAAGAAGCAAAACAATACATTAATTTGCCAGATAGCAGCGAATTAACGGAAAAATTTACGGAGGAAGACGCGTTCTGCGTATAGTAATTTAGAGGAGTAAAAAATATTGCATTCAATAGAAAATTCTCATTCAGACATGTATGACACTAGAAGACAAAGCCAGATTGATCGACAACCCACAACTATAATAGGCTAGATTTTAATTCAAATTCAAATTGACATAATATCTAGTAACGGAAATTTACTATAATAATAACTACATATTACTTGTGATTATATTTATTAGTCTTATTAATATGTTTAAACCTATATCTTTTTCGGCTTGTATTCCTTTTACTTTGGATTTACTCCTTTTTTTAGCCTATATTAATATTTAATCAATTGATTATTATTAACTTCTTGTTAGACATTGTTAATGAATTAACAGTGATTACCTTATTATATGTTAGATTTTTGTTATGTATTTTGGTATCTCTGCATATTGTATTGTATACATACATACACAATGAATTAAGTGAACATATATCAGGTCCTTACTTTGTAATTGCTGTTTTTTCACACTAGCCACTTTGAACTTGAAAATTATTTGAATTTCAAATTCAAATAAATTTTAATTCAAGGACTGTTATTCTTTTTTTAAGAATCGGCTGTTTATAGGCCAACTGTATATCACACCTTATAGGCCAACTGTACATCACAAAATTTGTACGACCCATTAAAAACCCATTTGTACGACCTGCTTACAGTTTCCCAAAAAAAAATGACTTATTTATTTATTTATTTATGTTCAAAGGACCAGTAACATTCGAGGATAAACTATAAAGAAAAATAATAACTTAGGAGGAGGAGACATACCACAAGATCGTGTCAAGTTTGAAGAGACACGGAGATCAAACAAGGAGATGGGCACATATCATGTCACTCGGAACAGCATAGGGGGAGATTGAAATCTGGTCATTTCAGATCGTGTCGTGGCGATTGTTAAGTATTATTCGCTCGTGGCATCGTGCTATCCCGTCCAAAATCAGTACGTACCGGACATTTAGAATGGACAGGCGGGCAACCGTGAAGCTAATAGTCGGGGCGGGCGAGTCGATGACCGTGTTATACACAGAAGCGTACGCTACTGGGTTCGCTGTAGATACATGATTAAGTAGACATAATTAGGTTGGTAAATAATTAATTGGATGTGTATGACATGAGAAAGGATTTTGAAATCAAATCAACGCGTGACCCGGCAATGGACATTTCGTAATGATTTTAAAATACATATATTTTTAAAATCTCCATAAAAATATGATATGAAGTTTGTTTGCTGTCCACATAAAACTTGACATAGTAATAGAACTCGTATACCCACACTTATCCCAAGATTTAACAGTGAAATCATATTTTTTATTTAGTGGGATCGAAGTGGGATTTTTAAAATGCTAATAGGGTTGACAAAAGATTTTTCTCCTACTCAGTCGATTTGGGTATCGGTTCATCTTGTTTTTGATGTCGCTAACCAGTGTTTGACCACTTGCTATACAAAACCAGTCACGAAATCGAAAGCCTATCGACCGCAAACAAATCATACCTTCGTTGACGAAAGTGTTTATTGGCTAGATTCTCTCGATACAAAAATAACACTGCAGAATATTAGAATCGCACGACTGGCTAGTCTTTTGCGAAAAATCCATTTTTACTTAATTGCTTCTACACCGAGACGAAATAGTTATTCGGAATGCATTGAACATAATGTAAGAAAAATCGCTGAAGCGATAATAAGAAAGGTCTATTGTTTGGTGGCTTATCGTTTGCAGATCGGTGGTTAAGGTGAAGGTATTATAAGAAAAGGCAGCAATAGTGGAACATTGAATGAAAAACAGACGCAGTGATCAGAAAGAAGAAAGTTGGCGTTGGCGAAGAAAACATCCAAACATCCGAAAACAAGTCGATGAATAGAGGTGCAAATATACATAAAAACTTGAATTGACATTTTGTGGTTTCGTAAGATAAAAAAGGAACTCCTTGGTCTCCCCTGTGTGTGTCTATCTGTTTTAACCCAGATACTGCGACTGGACTTTTAAAAGGCCCAAAAATTTATTAAATCCTACCTGCATTTTTCGTATTATTTTAATAAATTGTTACAGATATTTACTCCGCCACTTTATTTAGTACCTGTCAACACGGCTTTCGGGAGGCGGTCGTCTTTCATACGCACATGCCCACACCACCTCAACTAAGCTTTCATAAGCATAGCCATACATATAAACATAGAATTGTTTATATCTATGTGTGCGTGTAACATGTGTTTAAGTGTGTGTCTTGTTATTGCATTCGATCCGACAGGATCGAAATGCAATTCCGTTAATTTTATCCCAACGAAGAACCAGGAACATTATATTGTAAGATAAGGCGGCCTAACCAATTCCCTCAAGTGCATTGAATGATATGCAATTTTAATTGAATAATAACCATATATTTTATAAATCACTTTTAAAAAACATACAACTATAATATTTAAGATTCTACTTTCAAACTAAATTAAAATAACAAAATTTAAACCTTTAATATAATCGACTAAACACGATTTATGTATGTAAATTTTTAACGTTTGGACATTTGGACATCTAGACCACTACTTACTTGATATTTGGACAGTTAAGGAAGGAATAACGAAAAAAAACTGTCAAATGATGACTGTCATGTAACCAAAAAGTAACACGGAAAATTATATGGAAGACGCTGCTTTCTCCTCACATGAGAGCAAGGGGTCGTCGCACGTACCCTATGACATTCGGCCGATGCATGCCGATTCTAACAATACTACACACTTCTAAATCGGTTCATGCGTTTAAAAGTTACGATGCAATAAAGAAACGGAAAACATACAAAGGTGAACCCTGGACACAATACACTCCTTTTTTGTTGGGCAGTCGTGTAAAAAATAACACCTCGAGAATATCGTAAATTGTATTACACAAAAAATCGTTTAAATTTTAATTTCGATAAATCATTTTAATTGTACATGCGAAATCACTCATCGACTCAATTCCGTCGTGGCAGCATGAGCTTCGACCAAAACAGTTGGCTATTGTGCATCCATGGGGGCGGCCAGACAAGCGTCTGTCAATATCGTTGAGTTTGAAGGAAGGCTTAGCTTTTTGACCGACATAATCTTTGACAGTACAGAAATAAATGAGACAGGCGTTATATTCGTTTGTGATTTCAGTCTATTGACTCGATTCAAGGTGAAACGCGTGGGTCAGGATAATTACCCGCGTGTCGTGCACTGCCTACCTCATGTCTGACGTAAGTGTAACAATAAAGGCGCTTTCTGTGCATAATTATTGGATTGGGTGGCGTTTAGAGCTCAGTGGGAGGAGACCGTAATGACATAACTGTGAAACGCGAATTGCCTTCACCGTAATTACTACTTACAGAAACGTTTCGGCGGCTGCGGTATTAATCTAGCCACGACAATACCCAGAGCGGAATTAATCAAGCGAACAGAGGAGAAGCAACGGAAAATAAATATGACAAGGAAATTGGTTTGAGATCCCGGCCTTTGTGGAACGGCAAAGCAAATACAGGCTCTTCCGCGAAAACCAAATTGAAAATTTTGGCGGTGCTAATAATTAAAAAGAGCTTGTGCAATTTTTTTTAGAGATATTACGTTGGCATGAGGTTTCTCTGGAATACTAACATTTTATTTAAGGGGGAGCACCAGACGAAAACGCCAAAACGACACATTGCATAATCAAAATAAAAGGTGGTTTAACTGCTCAAAATTCAAATTCATTTATTTACACAAAATTCAAATTTATTTATTTACAAAGTTACAAAGTCATCCTAACTAAGCCTCGAAATGTCAGAAGCTTTAAATGCAATTATCTCTATGTATTTCCTTTAATAATAATCAGAACGAGCGAAAACAACTTTTAGTATTTTTGTATCATACCTAATAGATTCGTATCAGTTAAACGGGTGTCATATGTTTTTATCCCAAAAAAAAATAAATGTTACTTGGTGGTCTCATTGTATTTCCAAGCCTCCAAATAGGTACACTATAATCATCTGTAAATATAATATAACATGCGTGATCAATGGCAGACTCCCCCCCCCCCCCCCCCTTTCCTCTCCCTCCGCCCCATGAAACAATAAAATACGAAAATAATCCCAGCATACGAGCACTCTCCGCAATTTCTTTGCAAGAAACACCAGCGTACTCATCCTCCAAAAACGAAAAAGTCCTATAAATCTTGACGACCGGCTGGATGCCGCGAAGTTGCTCCTTGTAGCTCGGAAGTATCAGGAGTCCATTTCAGTTCACGTTACGTCGTTGAGCACACGAATGAAAGAACTTGTTTCGTTAGATATTGAAAAGAAACACTGCGAGGTAAGTCTGCTAAGTCTGTAAGTCTGCATTTTAGCTCCAAAGTAAGTAAGACTGGTAAGACTGCATTTTAGCTCTAAAGTCACTCGTCAGAATTCGTATGTTTCGAAGTGTTCAAAAGGAAAAATATATAAAAACTTTTATATCGATCTAAATCAGTGTTTCTTAAAATGGTCGACATGGACCCCCAGGGGTCGATTTCGATTTGCAGTGGTCCCGAGCAAGAAAAAATGCGGGTGCATAAGATGTAAATGGAGCCATGGAGGTCTAAGTCACAGTATACCAACCAGTAGCTTTACTTCCGAGCTACAAGGCAATGCGGGAAGAGGCTGCGAGGAATCTGGGCAGAGGGGTCCGTCCCAACGAACGCGAACATTTAGCATTACGGCCAGGTAAAGGATGGCGACATTTTCGAGCATTCAGACATCTGCGTAGGCCGAGTAGCGAAACATCTGGCAAGCAAATGCGAGCCCTTACGACTTGTGTCGTATTCGTTTTGATTTTAATTTTGTTCTAAGAGAAGCTACTGTCTGGGGTATACTGTGTCTAAGTGAGCGTAACCCATTTAGGCAGGTCATCATCAACATTTAGGCGCTACGTAAGTCCGAAAGTCTTGTTAAAAAAAAGTGGAATGTGGTCTACGGGGCCAAAAAGTTTGGGTAACTCTGTTCTAAATGATAATCTCAATTTTTATTAAATCACAATGAGTAATGAATTCACTATTGGGATACTAAAAAAAAGGTTAGGTCGTGATCGACCTATGCAGGAAGTGGAGAGAAGAGGAAATCAGGAGATATGATTCGACCTCTTTATTTGATGACGTAGCTGTTAAAGCTGTTGGAGAATGGCAAACGCTAACAATATGTCTACAATCTGATACTTTCAGTAACTGTAAATGAAACTTTCGTGACTCTTGCCGATCAGTGGACCCACACCCTGGACTGTAAATTGGTTCACCTTCTGACCACATATTGCCATTGCGGGTACATCCCATCTATTTTCCGCTTTCTTACTTTATTCGCTGTTATTCAGCTGAAGTTTTCGCGTCGGGTGCCGTATGTATGTTGCGGAGGGCGTGATTCATTGAACGGCAACCGTTTGTTTTTCGTGTGCGTGAATATTTCCTTTTCGGCACGGCTCTTCTTCTTTTTCTCGGCGAGGCTCTTCTTATTCTCTCCTAATAGCTGTTATCCCCAATAGTCACATCAAATCAACAACCTTGTTTTGAAAAACATGTGTTATCAACAAATGAAATATTTCCGGAAACGGGCCTATTGATTAACCGCCAAAAAAAATATTTATAGGTTTGATTCCTATGCCTGACAACATAAACTGCAATGGGCTCCCGCACTATTAAGCGCCTTTCTTCGCCGAAACAAAAAGCGACAGTCGGCAATAGTCGTGGTCGTTCAAGCACACGCCAACACCGGGTGCAGCAAAGCTTTTTCAAGATTATTCGTCGGGAATACTAATTGCATCGCGGGACAATACGGAATATTTATTTTAATATACAGGAACATTAAGCATTCCACCGACTGTCTGATTCTTTGTCTGTCTGGACTGAAGTATTACTTACCAGGAGTAAATGGTTACAAAAAAAAAACAGATTTACCTCTTTTAAATATTGTGAACTGTGTGTAGTCTTACGGTTAAGTTTGAACAATATGTTATTATAAGTAAATGTTCTTTATGTGCTGCCCGCCAATCTCACTCAACACATTTAAGGTATGTCCCCACTCGTGCGCTTTCGTCTTCATCTTGCGCTTTCCTCTGACGCATGCGTTTAATACCATAGCGCAAGCAATAACGCATGCGTCAAAACTTGCCTCAGCGCATGCCGATCGGGCATCCTGTGGATAGGCGTGCGTCACTCCGTGCATCTTGCGACACAAAACGGCGGAAGATAAAGACAAAAAGTTTTGATTTATAGTACATTATCAAAATTATAAATAGTAGGTATATAAACGAATTTACCGCGTGAAATTTGTAGCACCCGACGTTTCGGTGACGTAGCAGCCGCCGTTGTCCTGGGTAAGTATTCTACCCTGTACAACGGCGGCTGCAACATCACCGAAACGTCGGGTGCTACAAATTTCACGCGGTAAATTTCGTTTATATCCTATTTATAATGTCAAACAACCGCGATAGTATTCGATTTTTTACTATCAAAATTATCCTATATTATGGGACCAGAAATATATTACATATTATATATAATACAATAAAATAATTGTAATACATTGTAACAATAAAATAAAAAGGAACGACGCTTTGCCTGCTCTGGGCCAAAAACACATTTTTTTATGTCAATATGCAAAGATAATATAATAATAGTGAATATGGTCAAAAACAAAATAATGAGCATGCGGTCATACTTCTCCAAAGAACTTATCTTAATGATTACTACAAGCTCACACTAGTTCATCGTAATCTCAACCGGGTACTCTCATCGCAATCTCAATCTCAGTGATCGCAATTGAATAGGCGAAAGCGCATAAGTGTAGACGTATATCTGCATGCGTCTTGAGGCATTTAACAAAGCATGCGCTAGACGCAAGATGAAATTAAAAGTGACGACGCAAGATGAAGACGAAAGCGCACGAGTGGGGACATACCTTTATAAGTTGACTGTATGCGATTGTCTTTGCGATTGTAAGTCCGTCCTCGTTCTTAGGACTATAACATCAAACCGATCGCCATGAAAATTGGTATACATAGATATTTGAGGTCAGATAATATTTTCGCGATATCCACTTTATTGTTATTCGCCACTAGATGGCGCTGCAGCACATATACTTCTATCTTGTTCAACCGATCACCGTAAACAATATTATACATTTGTAGTTGAAAACGGATAATATTTTTGCGTTATCCACTTACATACATCCAATAAATAAATAAATAACATCTACAATTATGACCACGGTGCAACAAAGCCTTTAGGTGCAATTTGTTCACTGCCATTTATCAATTGAATGTATGAATCAATTAAAAACAGTCATCGAACGCTCGTCATTATTAATCTGATCTCTCGGGCAATACATATTATTAGTTGTCTATCCTGATTTGAACGCCGTGTGATGATGACCACGATATTCGCGCGCACTTTCTCCCGATCGAGCATCACTTTCTGTCGAGTAAATCCGCGTTTAATTGTCGATTCGTCGACAGGAAACGTAAATTAGTGCGGGTCGGCGCATTTGCCGCGACATCTGGATGTAGTGCAGCGAGAAACATACAAGCGAGAGCCGTAAAAAGTTACTAATTAAGGCAAAGAGAAACCATCTTAGCTGCGCGCTGACGTACGGCTCCTTTCTACAGATAAATACTCATTGCCTTAAACGTAAGAAGAGTCCGTGCACGAAGTCACTCAATGATCTCACTTATTTACGGTCACTTTCTCAATTATCTACAAAGCTTTCATGTGGTTTAACAATCTGGCCAGGTTACCCTGCTATCTTATGTAATAAAAAACAGAATGAGTGTTTTCGCTGGATTGATCTTGATCTATTCGTACAGGAATCGAAACAAAAGGAGTATTGGTTTTTCACAAGGAAGAGTCCAATGTATAGTTCATTAGCGTGTTCATTTATAATTACCCTATTAGCAAACTAATTTCGTGTCCTTATCTTCCTAACTTGCGTCTGGATTAATAACAGTGGCAATTTACTCCACCGACCCAAATTGTACTGCTGGCAACGTTCTGAAAATCGTTCTCGTTCCAGTGAGAGACAAATATATATGAGAAAATATGCCACCGCACCATTTCGTTGAAGGCTTTGTTAACGTTGACGACATAAATCAAGCGATTAAAATGTATGAAGCCTGACAGCGACAGCCAGCGCCGTTTAAAAATCCTGACTGGCATAGCTCTGTGACGGCAAAAGCGGAGCTACATGTCACCGACAGCAGAGCCGCGAAGCAGTAAGGCACCCGCACACAGTCTGTCGTCAGTGGGCGGCCACGCGCCGCGCTGACACGGTTACCTGATCAATTGCGTCGAGAAGCACCCGACAAGCCTGAACGAAGGCGTCGTCGCTTAAATACAAATCTGATATCTCCAAAGCAGAAGGTTACATTTCAAAGACGAAACCTGATATATCTAAAACGTAAATGTTTGTTCATATTGAATTCTTTTTAAATCATAATATTTCCAATATGAAATATATATACTATATATATATATATGTGGACCAACACAGAAAATTAAAAGACAATGTGGGATAGTTACATGTGGTAAATTTGAAAATGTTATGTATATTTTAGCTATTTTCTTTCATACAATTTTTAATAGTTACACTTTTTTTTTGTATTTCGTGAAAATTATATTTGACGGGAAAATCAGCCTTTGAAAAACCACTTGTCAATTTTGTATTGATTACTCTTGGATTTGTGTAATAATTAAATGTTATTTTAATTATTTCTTAGGCTTCTTTAATGTAATTTTGATTGAATGATTATAACTCATGCTCACCAAATTAGACATCGATTTTGTGTTCTGTTAACACAACGACTGCTAGATATCGATTTTTAGAGAAAACACATCATTAACGAGAATCAAAGTATGATAAGTAAGAAACCTCCACATGAAACCTCGTCACGATAATTCTTGTTCTCGTTTCATTCTAGTTGACCTTTGTAAATAAATCTAATGTTAAATAAATACAGAGTTTTTATTATAGAATAAATTTGTAAACAGGAACACTCCTGCCTGGGGTGGCACAATTCATTAAAATTCAGTGTTTCCCAATTAGTGGTACGCGTACCCCCAGGGGTACGCGAAGTTGCATCAAGGGGTACGCGAAGTTGCATCAAGGGGTACGCGTGGCAATCTCGTGACCAAGATATTTTAGTTATGCCAAAAAAACGAGCACATTTGTCACAATAAACTGATTTTCACCGTCATCAACTGTATTTTGATGGTACTAAATGTAAAAAAAAACTGATTTATTTTTTTATTTATCATTCCTGCAAAAAGGAGTACGCGAGTTTGAGGTCTTTCTTGAAGTGGTACGCAGGAAAAACTAAATTTGAACCACTGCATTAAATGATTCAATAAATTAATTTTTGCTCATCTCACAGTTAACCGTTTTTTTTTTGTAAGACGTGTTGAAAAGATCGACTCGATTCGAATACTTTTAGAGTAATTCTCCAGCTAGAGCATAATTATGTCGGATTATGTTGGTTACTTGCAGCTAACACCTCAAATAAATCACTCATTTCGAATCGGGCATAGCCTTTAGTTACGTTATTATTATGTAAAATTTAGTAGGAATGGATAGGCGTATTTGGAGCCCTAACATAAGAAGATATGTGGGATTGCTTCAACGGGTGAGAGGTACACAGCGGATAAATTATTGATTAGGGATCAATGGTGGTAATAGTAACGTATGACCAACGCATTTCCAACGTGTGTATTCGGTTGATTCCAGCACGTTTCGAAATAATGCGCTTAGAGAAGCATTATGCGGAGGAATTTACTTGAGATTTATGCATGTATTTAATACGAAGATTACGTACTACGCTAAGCGGCTCTCAAGTCTGACCTCTCCGATGACCTACACATGTATATATTTTTCAATAATACTATGTTTCCTATTAATAGTTGGACACGACACGAAAAACAGAAAAAAACTGAAAAATACATTTTTTTTTGGCACTCTCTATTTCAATATCTATTTCACCCTCTACTTCCCCTCTCTTTCAACACCCTCTATTTCAATATCAAATATTTATACATTTGCACGAACCAACAATATCCGCTTGCAATATCAATATCTAATATCAAATATTTTTACATTTGCACGAACCAACTGTTAAAACCGTAATTCCAATCCGAAGTTGGGGTACTAAAATTTCCATTTAAAGAGCTTGTCCCAACAATATCACTTGAAATCTATATATAACTTGAAAATCGAAAAAGTCTATTTCCGATAGTTTTGAATTATGTTCATTTATAACGGTTCTATGTCAAGTCCAATCTATGGTTCTTACAATCTATGGTTCTTACAATTACAGAAAGGCATTGTGTAATATGTGAATGTGTGCTAAGGGAGCTAATGGGCCCTGTTGCAGTTTGGCCACTAAGACCCAATTGTATAGGGCCGGTCAAACGCACGGTAGGACTCTGGCCTTCGGGCCAGTCTCCCCCTAGGAGTCAACCTTTGGGCGCTTCTGGACGGTTTGTGCACTGTGGGGCGTCAGGCAATCGATTGTGCATTCCAACTAACAGCAGGGGGAGTCTGGAAACAGTAATGTTTCCTATAGAGCGGGGGTAGTTGTTATGTCAACTGCTCTTCAAACGACCATTCGGCCACCCGATCCCGGGTGAACAGCCGGACAAAGGATGCCGTGGTCCGCAATAGATTCGGTAGACACCGTATCACCACTACGTAAGGGAGAGGACCGTGTAAGCGACCTCGGTCCTGTAACCAGTCAGGAGGCAGGAGGTATCCTAAAGGTTAATTCCGGATGGAGATATCCTTCCAAACTGGTAGTCAGGGGGCGCGGCTGCCCGCTGGGTACCTTTTGCGTTGCCTCACCGTAAGGTGTTGGCCTCTGACGGGCAGGTGGCGTAACTAGACAGTGGATTATTTCCGTCCCAAGTCTTCTGCGCTCACCTCACGGGAGACAGAACGATCTAATATCGTTAAAACTTCCAGAGGTGACGGGTTCACCCGTTGCAGTTAAGAGCTCTAGTTTCAGGAAAGTGTTTTTCGTGCTTTACTTAAATAAATAAACTTGGAAGAACATGCGAATTTAGCGCGAACGTATTTGACCGACCACAAGGAACCATGCTTAGTATATTAAAACGAAAGGTTATTGCGTGTTGAAATAAGCCTTAAGCCGTAAAAATAAATGATATTGTTTCGTCAGCCCTCTATTACTTTTCTCATTCGCAGTTTGCTTAACTTGAAGCGCGTGACTTTCAAGCACGCTCAAATGCGGTAAGTTGATAGGCACACACGCCTACTTTAGGATCGAGGTTGATCGGAATTTACGAGTACTTTAGTGGCGTTCAGAGGTTTTGTTCTAGATAAAATGAACGATTGTGAGGCTATTAGTATACCTATAGACGATGTATGTCCTGAAAATTTGTTAATCAACAAAATATATTATTACTTACTTATTTATTTATTTAAGAATAAATTACTATAAAACATTGATTTGCTTACAAACATAACAGGAACCGAATGGCAAAACCTTAACCTTTTGCTTATTTGATTCTGTCACCCAACTGGGACTAGCCCTGTCTAGGGTGGACAGGACTCTAAGATTACAATCAAGTTTGCTTGAATGCTTGATTACTTACAAATGTACAAGTATTATTAAAAAGCTAATAACACTAAATTGCTTTAAAATGTGGTCTTCAAAAAAAAATTAATAATAATTAAAAAAATATTAGAAGATATTATAAGAAATAAAATGCAATTCCATTATATATAATCAGGAATAAATATAATATAAAATTCGATTAAATAATATAAATAAAGTTATATGTGAGAAAAGAAAGAAACAGTCATTAATATTTAATATATGTTAAATAATATAGGATTTAATATAAAAATACCTAGTTAAAAAAAGTACAATTCATTGTTAAAATAATATATAATAACAAAGTCAAATAATTTTTGGTAGTTAGTTCAATGTTAAAATATACTCTACATACATATTTAAAAATATGGTACTAATTTGTGCAACTAAGTTGTGTTAAACTATTATTTCTAACATTTGATGTATGGTTAGTCTGTCATGATTCGATAACCATTTCTTTAATTTATTTTTGAATTCCCCAAATGTCAAATTCATTTAAATTTCCATATTGACCAGATTGTAAAATATCGGCGCAATGGAAGAGTAAAATCTTTGTCCAAAAGATGTTTTCATTCTGGGTTTCATTATTAAGCTATTTTCTAAAACTTGTCTCGTTGGTTTTCGATTCTGAATTATTCCTAACTTTGAGTTATTGTCCCAAAATAGCCTTAAGAGGGAAGTTTTTAGAAAAAGTTGCCTACAATCAAGGACTTTAGCTTCCTTATAAAGTTTATTAATGGGATGGCGATATGGTCTACGTAGAATAATTTTTAATATACATTTCTGCGCAACTTGCAATGGCTCAATCAAAGTAGGTACCTACATTGATTTTGGGGGTACCTCATTTTTATTTTATCTACTTTTTTTTTTGGTATATTTTGACAATTTATTATTGATTCTTTCGATTATTGACTGTGTTTAAACTACTTTATTTTTAGTGTTTATTTTTACTGTGTTTAAACTAAGTTATTGCGTATCAAAATTATATGTTGAGTTAATTAGTTAATTTTCCCGTTAAAATAAAATTTTATATTAGTAAAATATTTATTAATACCTACTTATAAATTTTTTTGATACCTAACCTGACTGATATTGTACTATTATTATAATATGTGCTTAAAAAAATATATATTGTTGAATTTATATGCAATCATGTAGTAAAAAATAAATATTGTACGCCTAAAAGGGAGGCTGTGCGACACTGAATAATTGTAAAACTCTACGTTACTACACCACAACCACAATAAAATAAATTACAAATCATAAATATCCTCATGAGATGTATACGAGAAACGAAAGGAAAGTCATTTGATCGGGCGACGAAATAACCATGGACTAGAGAGAAAAGCAATAAAGTAAAACGTACACACCTTAACGATAAACATATTTTGAAACAGCTGTATTCATCAGGTTGCGTATTCATAAAATGCGATATTTTTAAATAACGACGTAGCAATTAGTCATAAGTATTAGTGTTTCACCGAGTGCAACAAAAGGCAACTAATCGATATATTTTTAACCGATTGCCCAAAAAAGAAGTGTTATGTGTGTAAGATTCGTGTATGTATGTTTTCCGTTTCTTTATTCCACCATAACTTCGAAACGCTTGAACCGAATCAGAAGTGTGTGGTATTGTTAAAATCGTTGTCATCCCGAGTGTCATAGGGTAACGAGCTCAAGAGCTCAAAAATCTAATAATTAATTATCTAAATGTTTAAATGTCAATTAATTAGGATAAATATATTGTGTTTAGTATCAAATGAAAAGTCTATATATGTATATATACGGATAATTACACAAACCACAAATATTTCATAAAAAACCCTTTTTATTAATTGAGCACCGAGGAGAACCGACACAAGTGCGGCGGCGGCGCAGTGGCGCGCGATCGTTTCAAGATACCTGCCGCAGGCTACAGAAGAACTTTATTATCTTACAAAAAGTGCTTTTCAGCACGAACATTTTTTTCTAATTCTAGTTCTTGTTTACTAGGTATTCGGTCCAATACCGAATATTTGTGGAATTTTCAGTATGCCGAAAACCTACCTTCTTTTCAGAACGAACGCTACCTTTTTATAGGACATTATATTTTCTAAATCCAATATTTTATAAAGAATTCATCTTAATCTAACCTAAAACAGCAATTGAGTTTTTTTCGACCAGCACTTCGAAGTTTGACACATCGCGCGCCCGCTTGCGCTTACGCCAATAATCAATAATCATTTATTTCATCTCCGAAAGTAACCACATATGTACCTACTTATATTACATAATACGCTTGAAGCAGATACCTACCCGTGGTTCCGCCTGTGATGTGTAAAATAAATGTGATAATATAATAATATGAATGACAGCTCTGCGACACTAATACAGTTTGTATGTTTAGTAGGGCCCTCCGCTTACACAAACCACAGTATACCATAATAGTACAGCAGAATATTCTCTCGGTATACTGTGTCTTTCTGTATGATATAAAATTCCTAATGTTATCGGCAGTTACTTATTATTCTCAATTAAAAAGTATGGAAACTGAGGTGTTTCCTCCAAATTTAGGAAAATGCGTGATCACATTCGACACAGCCAAATGTCGTTCCTTATTTTATATCACACACACACACACACACACACACACACACACACACACACACACACACACACAAACACACACACACACACACACACACACCCTCACACACACAAACACGCACATACACACACACACACACGCGAGCACGCACGCACTAAGAACATGAATTAAGAACAGTACTCAAGAGATAAGGAAAGTCAAAATAGCAGTCTGATAAATCGGATAAGCTTAATAATATATTATTATATTATTATCGTTGGATAATACCTATTATGTTTATATAGAATGTTAGAAATTGACAATGACACATATATTTTACAGAAATTATTAAATATATTCATAAAAAACAATATTTTAACAAAATAATTTATAACAACACTAACTACACAATAACATAACATTGTGAAATCGAAGAATATCGCGGTTGTTTGACATTATAAATAATATAGAAACGAATTTACCGCGTGAAGTATGTAGCACCCGACGTTTCGGCGACGTTGCAGCCACCGTTGTCTGTCCTAGAAAACGGCGGCTGAAACGTCGCCGAAACGCCGGGTGTTACAAACTTCACGAGTTAAATTCGTTTCTATCCTTTTGATAACATAATATTGGTTGTCTGAGATATCGCTATAGCGATAAGTTCGCCATTTGTGCATAAATTGACTTTTTTATAAAACCAGTGTAATATTTAAGTAATGTTTTATAGCTCAACTAGCTGACCCGTGCCCACTTCGTTGGGCGCTAAAACTTTTTACTTGTGATGAAATTATGAGTGTGGTTTGGTTAGTAGGTACTGAGTGCTATGGTTTATTTCCTGACTGCCAAAAGAAGGGTTATATTTTTACTGCATATGTATGTATATATTTGCATGCCAATTTGACTATATTACCGTTATTTATGAGTGTCTTCTTGTGAGTGTCTTATTTGTGAGTGTCTTATCTCTTTAACCATTTATGCAGTAAAAGTCTTTTATTTTAAACACTTGAGACGATAAATTTACTTATTTTGATAAGAATTCATAATTGTTGATAATATGACCAATAAACATGACCTAACGATTTAAATTATTTTTTTAATATAAAATACTACTTTTTGTGAATTAAATATAAAAGTTAGACATATGCTGTCGATGAATTTTTTGTAGGCATTATCAAGGTCTACGACTTTTCTCTAGAACTTAATCATATATCTCTCATCGTTAAGGCAGCAATAGTTAGAAACGTTTTCGTTCGACCGTTTTTTCTCCGACTTACATACTTTGCAAATCCGACTACCACGAAAAGTCTTTTAATTTTTCGGATTAATATATAGCCTATGACACTTACAAATAACGTGGCTTTCTATTGGTAAAAGATTTTTTAAAATCGGTTCTGTAGATCCAGAGATTGCTTCCTAAAACCCACAAACATTACCTCGTTATAATATTAGTATAGATAGTATAGATAAAGTAGCACAATAAAATTTATAGCAGCACATTTTATAGCACAATAAAATCGAAATTAGTTCATGTGAGCGAGACAAGCCAATAAGTTAGAACAGAATATGAAATAAAAGATTGTCACTTTTCCAGCATAGAAATACCAATCGAACGTAAAGCGGCAGAGACCGGACAAAATGTATTAGGCGCGGCAGGTAGTTGCATATTGTGAGGGAAAAGATAAAAACGTTCATTTTACATTACGCTCTAAATGAAGTATTGTTCTTTGTCGTTTGCATGAACTACTTTCTAATATTACTAATATTAATAATAGTTCATAAGGAAACGCAATCGAGCCTATTGGCATCAGTTCAATTCAATTCAATTCAATTCAGTCACATCTAATATGATCAAAATGCTATTTTTTGTATATTTTTAGTAGAATATAAACCGATACCGAATAGTTTAGTTAAATATTCATCTACTAAGCCAGATTTTTGGCCGAATAGTCGGTATTCTTTATTCGACCAATTCGCTCTTCGGCACGACACTAATTATGATTATTTTGCTATACGTAAAGGCAATTTTTATCCCACTTCTGATGTCTTGAATTTAACGTTATTGTCCGTTATAAACGTAAAATCGAACAGAATGTGTACAATGTTTTGTCAGCATTGTTTATATACCTATGTGTATGCAGTGTATATACGTTTATGCACCTTCGTGCCGCATTATTCGCATCTGAAACTCGTAAAATGTAAAGTAAAACGAACCGTCCAATTATTTCACAACCGCCTTACTAAGTAATACTGAATTTTAAAACACTCCATTACGTATGTACATTTGCAACGCCTCCTAAATATACGTATCTCATAATCGAAAATTAAAGCTTTGCAGCAGGCGATGAGAGATTCGAATAAAATTTATGTATGTCGGCGGCGGCGCTCCCACAGCGCAATCTAATCAGGCCCCTGATAATTGCCGACATAGTTATCAGGGGCAAACGTTAAATTCTAATCGGCTAACGGAGAGTAAGCTTGAGAACTTGTGCTGTGACGAAACGCGTATTCCAAATGGGTATGGTAAGACACAAAATACGAAGTTATGGTTATTTGTGTTTTAAAAAGATAACAGAGTGTTTGTTTTGGAAGTGCAGAGAAAAGTGCAAAGAATGATACAAATACAAATGCCCGGCTATCTAATCGTCTACATGGACGATAATAACATTTTTAAATGTACCAATGTTAAATGATGCACGTGTGTAGTTAGACACTCATTAGTTTAATAATTCAGAAGATTAATTACTGTCGTGGTTTTAATTTGAAAAATCGGTTGTATCGCCCCAAAAAACTTTTACGGCAATAGCCAAGGATTTTCAGCGTGATGTATTAGTTCCTAGATTTGATTATTTTTCTGAATTTTGTATTTAAAAAAAAAGAAATACGAAAGTTACGAGTATAGACATTTTTGGATAACTTAGCTAAATATTTTTTGGCTAGTTTATTCACTACTAGCTGACCCGGCGAACTTCGTACCGCCTAACAGTCAATGAATGTCGTATTACAGATTAGCTGAACTTAATTTATGATTTTATGAAAGTAATACAATGAATACAAAATAAATATCAAGTTCACTACTTTATTAAGATACACAAAAAGAAACATAAAAGTACAAAAATTAAGTATATATCAATCGCGTGTCAGCGAGACATGATTGAATTAAACTATTTACATATTGTGCAGCATGGGATGCACTCGGTTTAATTCTCTTTAATGATGCACCTTGTGATATACGACATTTTTTGTTTTTTATCAGGCGCAAGAACAAATAAAGCGGATGATTTGCCGACACGTAAATATGCCACGTACAACTGACCATGAGAAAAACACGGATTTACATTTTGTATGGGAAAATGTTTTTCTTTTATTTGAATTTTTCGTCAACTTTCCAATTTTCGTTTTTAATAGTTACTCTGCTATTCGGGACGGAGACAAATACTATAAATCAAAATCCACGAAAATAGGTCCACCCGTTCTCGAGTTATAAGTGTTCGAACAAAGCCGACTTTGTTTTATTTGTATAGATTATTAATATAAAAAGAGTCCAATATATTGGTATTATAGTATTTCGGTGAAATCGAACTTTTTCGTTTTTGACAGCGATTTATAAGTATATCGATGGTTTTTGATAGAACATGTTTAATAGAACCTGTGCACATATTATTACATATTTATTATTTAGTTATACAATAGATAGACCCTCTTCAGGTCATTGAGGAAAAAATGAGAAACCTGCTTCACCTCAGGTACCTACCTAAGTAGGTAGGCAACTTGTAGCAGGGTTTTAAACCTCGCCATTTTTTCCTCATATCTCTTCATGACATGATTGATAAAGGCACCCCGCCAGGGCATTCAGCGAGGGACTTGTTTATCTTGAGCATAGGCCGTCTACCTGCCTGCACCCACCGTCAAAAAAATAAGGACGAAGAAAGCAGGCATCGTCATTCAACCAAAATAGCAATGACGAACACAGTTGCCCTGGCTCAAAGCGGGAAGAATGGGCGAGATAATGATGTGATTCATCGTGCTATAATGGATATTCAAAGAAATATCTGTTTTCTTTTCGGTGGTATAATGGCCAGTGATAGTAAATAACAGGTATTTTTCCAGACAAAATGGGGTTGAGATATGAAAATTATAAACAACATTCATGAGGGATACGCTCAAATATCTGTGCCTTGGGGGTAACCTATCGTAAGTCATATTTTGTCAATTTTACAGGAGAACTATTTGAAAATGCGGATAGGTCATATGACGCGCTCAAACATCTGTACCTTGGAGGTAACTTATCGTAAGTCTCATTTTGACAATTTTACAGGAGATATGTTTGAAAAGGCAATATTTCACTGTATTATCTTAAATTAAGGATGTTTAGCTTATTTTCTAATGCATCAATTGAGTTATTTCTAATAGAGTTATTGTTTTAGGTCTTTAGACATTTTTCATAAAAATTGTTAAACGTTTGCTATGACATGTCATATTTGCAACAATCAGGTGTACTTTTATCGTGCATATAATAATCTAACAGTATAATATGTAGAAGGAAAAATCACATTATAATTTTAATTAGGACACCATAATGCATAAATGCATACCAGAAAGAAGTTATCAATGCGATTGAAAAAAAACGAGACTTTATATCAAAGGAAAGAAAATGAACTGAAAAATAATAAATCTACTGAAGGCTTAAACCTCTGCTGAAAAATCGCACTATGAAGAATATCCTGCTAGTAGTAGTAAGTATACGTAGTAAACGGAGTGAAGGGCTTGTATCCAGCCCTTGATGTCACCTGGATCTATAAGATCTATTGTAACTACCCACTTTGTGGTTGGGTCAGTGGTCTGTTAGTAGCCCGGTACTGCTTATCAGTCCATCCAGATCACTGACCTTCAAGTTGGGCAGATCGCTGGGTTCGAGAAAGGCTCGTCCCAGTAAACTGTGTCTTTTTGCGACGAGGCCTAGGCAGCGACCAACGATGCTGTCTACATGTTCTTAGCCACATATTCGGAAGTCATTGCTCTCGGTCAAGCCAAGGTTGAATATATGTGCTCTAAGGGTCGTGTGTCCGGTGAGGAGACCGATAGTGGTTCTAAGGTTCTTCTTGCTCATGTCCAGTAGGGCCTTGGTTTCTTAGGAAGTGGTTGCTTCATCAAGGCCTTTGCCTGGCGACATCCCCCGCTCTGTTTCCAGGATGCCCGATGTTTCTGCTCCAAGCAGTCCCTGATGATTTTATTACCGGTTTTGCCAGTCTGTTGGCCTCTTCGTTGACGGGTATGTCTTGATGGCCCAGTGTACATATTAAGGTGATTTCGTTGGCTTTTCCCAATTTTTTGAGCTCTTGCATACAGTCCCAGAACACAGAAGATTCTGTGGTGGCTTTAGCCAGAGCGTCCAATACTGCTCTGCTGTCAGAGCAAATGAGGATTTTCCTATTTTATTACCTCAAGTCGACTTTCGAGTTTTATGCCATTCCAATATGCATTTCATTCCAACATGGCAAACACCTCAGTTTGGAAAACCGTAGCACATTGTCCAAGGGGGATGCTGATTCTGTGGTTGGTTTTAAGACGGAACACGCCTGCCCCAAAACGTCCATTTGTTCCTGATCCGCCGGTGAACCAGGCGTCCGCATTGTGGCTTTGGAGCCAATGCGCATTCTTCCAGTCTTCCCTAGTGGGGATTAGGATTTTATAGGACTTCTCTACCAATTTTTTTTTAGTAGTCGATCTTTGGTCAGAGTGAATGCCCATGCACTCTGTGGAGGAGGTTTAGCTCTGGATGATTGGGCCCTCCTCGCTTCCACTCGCCCAAACATTTCAGTCTGTATGCTGTAAGTCTTGCGGAGTGAATTATGAGCTTGACTAGAGGCGGGCGGTAGAGTGCCACCCTCTGCTGGGGTGGTATTCATGACGCCAGTTGCAACCTTGAAGGCTTTTCAGCATGTTTTCCGTCCCAAGCTTTTTCACCCTAAACCACCAAACTATTGCAGCATAGGTTAATCTACATAGGCAGCAGTACTGCCCTGTAGAGCCATATGGTGGCCCCAGGTTTGAACCCCTTAGTTTTTCCCATGGCTCTTTTGCACGTCAACAAGGAGGCATAGAGATTGTTCTCTTGCACTCGACGTGGTGATTCCAATTTATTAGGCTTTGGGTCTAGATAGATTCCAAGGTTATTCTGGTGAAAGTGACGGAAAAAGCTCCAGGCAACGAGAGGTAATAAAAATAAATATACGACACTAAAAACTAAGACCACATTAGCGCAGACAATTTAGTTTTCTAGATCCGAAATTTTTCAATTAATTGCATGAAGATCTGATACCATGTACAAACAGAATCAATTAAAAGTAATATTCTATTAACACTAAGTACTTGAACTTGGCACTAGATACTTATCTATCTTCCAACTGTATTATTATGTATCTATGAAATATATTATAAACTATCAATTTCTTTCATTTTAATATTAGTGACCCACAATACAATATCAAAAGCCGTTTTGAGTCTATCTTGATACGAGCTTTGGCCTAGTTAGGCAGCTTCTGCATTTAATACATCCTTAAATGTAAAATGTTTACTTGATACATTATTGTTATTATTATTCTAATTCTATTATAAATCTTTATTGTTTTTTTTTTAGATTAAATAAACTTGAAACGAAACACTAGAAAACAGAACAGTTCAGGTGCATGCTTCATTTTTATGTCCTAGCCCCTTTTATTCATGTAAAGTTAAGAGGTTTTCATTGCGATTTTCTTTGTCCAGGATAAAGACAAGTCTTCTTGTGGAAATAGTGGCCCATTTTAGACAGTGCCCGATTGAGTTGGTCTCGCATCAAAGACGCTGCGTAATGAGGTCCAGACCATAGCTAACCACAAACAGAGATAACAGAAAACAGGCGATTAAATGGGGCCAGCTGCACGGTTGCACACTTATAAATAGAAGACGGAATCGTCGATGAAGTACAGGGAACGAAAGACGTGCTGTCCGATGCTGACGAGCACATGCCCTCTTATAAATCGCTCTTTTTGCGAACGGTGCCGTTACAACATGTTTTGCAAATTGTGATACTTCATTACCCGAAAGAATGTACATTATAACAACATACAAAATATAGGTACTCCAGTATTTTCTAATCAGGATCTGTTACATAAAACTGTTACATAACACCGATCCTAATTACCCTACTAGTAGAATATACTCTTGTCTTTGTAATTGCCATATTGCTGGTAGAATCAATAATAATTAGGGCGGGTGCCATGTAAACAAAACCACGGGGGTGTATCTTGAAAAAAAAATGCACGGTGAATTTGTCTATGACCCATTTGTTTACATCAGCCACAGACAAACTTAGCATGCTATTTTTTTAAGACTAAGGTGAGGATACAGGTAAAGCAACAAAAAAAACGAATTATATACCTATAGTTTAATATATAGGGTTGCATTGGTAGATAAACATATAAAGTGCATTTTGATTTACAGTCCGATATTTTTAATTAATACGATTCACATACCTAGTGACAATCAGTGAATATTTTGGAATAATATGCAGTTTAGTGAACTCTGTCATATATTTTTTAAACTAACTTAACCTACCGCTTAATAGGTGTTTAACAGGGTTTAAAAAAACCAAACCTAGCATGCCACAGGTGTGAATTGTTGAAAAAAAATCTACCGAAATTTAGGTGTTTGAAGCTTTTTAAACGCTTTTTTAAAATTGGCATTTTTGTACGTTGAGCTGTAGGTGGTTCAGTTTGCAAAACATTTGAATATATGCATTATAGGAACCTTTCTCTACAAAAAAACAACTACTAGACTCGATCATTGTATTGCTAAATGTGATAGAAAAAAGCCTCGGACGCGCAATATTTCAAAACAAAATAAAAACCAATTTACATACAAAAAAAACTCCCTTTTTAAGTAACTCCCAAAAAAAACTAACTTAACCTACCGCCATATGGTTAGCTATCCGAAATGTATGGGTTTGACACTTATTTGAATGCCTATGTCTTATGATTATTTATTGAGGCCGAAAATTCTCCCGACTATTTTACCACGCTGATTCCGAATCTGCAATAATCTTTACTCCGTCTCAATAAATAAGCGAGTTATAGGCATTCAAGAAGCGTCAAACCCATACATATCGGTAGGTTGTTAGTTTTTTTTTTAATAACACAAACACCTATTTGAAGGAAGGTTACATTAGTTTTTATTACAATCTCACGGTTACAATCTTTAAAACTGTTTTTTTTGTATGTAAATTTGTTTATTTTTTCATGAAATTTTTCGCGTCCGAAGCTTTTTTTCTTTCACATTTAGTATTACAATTATCGAATCTAGTAGTATTTATTGATTTTTTCGATTTTTGCAAAAGGTTCCTATACTGCAATAATTCCAAAGATTAGTTCAGATTCGGAATCAGTGCAGCGTTGTAAATATAGTCGGGCGAAGTTTAAAAATCAAAAAACAGGTTCATATAATGCATTCATACAAAAACATTTGTCGTCAAACGTAACCCATTTAATCTCACCTTGTCATTAAGTAAATCGAACATTATGTAAAGTCAATAAATCGAAATCTGTTAAATTAGGAAAATACAATATTCGTGGAAAAAAATAAATCAACTATGTGCGTTATAATTTCAGCCAGGAATTAGCGATCCCAATGTTATTTTTCATTTTGTCCAAATTTTAAATGACATTTCATGCAACGCTGATAAAACATACGTTAAAAAAAGCTTAGTTACCTTGAAATTTATCCAAAATGTTGCTTGGCGAATTGACCTTGCAAAATTTTGTGTTTATAGCGCTGTGTTCGTCCCGCGCTGTTGTGTGTGCATACGGCAGCCTAGCGACGAAACTGTCGACGTTATTGATTAAAAACCTTCACTACAGAATCACAGATCAAATCCGTACCTCAATCACCAAAAAAACAAACAAAATTCCCAATCGTCTGTACGAAAAAACAACAGTTCGATTTCGCACACACTGGCCAAACCGCACGATATGGTTCCGTATTTCACCTCGAATTGTCAACCGAAAACAACAGACACTCTTGTAAAGATTAAATATTCAGCGTATTTTGACCGACTGCACGAATAATCAATTGTTTATGTGTATATTTTGATAGGGCTAACAATAAAATGAAAATATCGAGCGCGGGCGGTCGGCGCACGAAGCGCCCTCCCCACAGAACAACTGTCAAAACCGCACTGGTCGAATTTCGTTCGTTCGTTCGCTCGTTCGAAGACTCGACTCGCACTGAGATGAATCGGATCGGCTGGCTTCGGAGCGGCTCTTATCGTTCGTTGATCCGATAGACCGTTGAACGAAGCGCAAGTTCAAAATTTTAATAGGGATTTTTACCAAATATTCTGTGCTTTTTATAAGTAGCGGTTCGTTGTCTTTGGGGAAAATTGGACGCTAGCGGGACGTACAAGTTTTGTAAATGTATTTATTTATTTGGAATTACCTTTGTCACAGAATATGGTTTCAAATACTTTCCTGAATTTCGTCTTCATGAAGCGACATACAACGCGTCGCTGTTTTAGGTATTGGCTATATAATAAGCGCTATAATTGATTTGCATTCGTTTTTAAATCTTTTTTGTTTTCCTATCTTTGATTTAATTGATTGTTATTGGTTATACAAACGCGATCATTATATTCAATTTTCCAATTCTTTACTCGTAAACCACTATAGATATTAAAAAAGGACTTACAACAAAGTTAAAAGTATTATTCTCAGGATTCTAAGAGACTTTTATTCTAAAATTTCAATTTCAACTTTTTTCTCTAAAATCTTTACATAGTGTTGAAACTTAGCCTACATATATAATATATAAATATTTCAAAGTTAGCACTAAATGACAGTGTTGAAATCAACGAACAAATTAAAAATTAAAAATATATTGCATTCGGTTTTTAAGATTTTTAGTTTCCTACTACACGTAGGCTGCATCCACACGAAAGTAAATTTTCCTATACTAATTAAAATAAAGGCTAAATAAATTGATCAATTCAATGATCTAAAAAATGTCAATTTAAAAAAAAATAATAGCCAAGAAGTAATAAAATAATGACAAAATAATAATACTAGCATTAATAATAACGGATTTATCTTTTTTTTAATTTCTTATCCTAACATAGATAATTGATAATAAGTTAAGTACTAACAAGTAAGTCAAGCTAGTAGTGGAGTAGAATGCTTAAATAAGGAGTAAAAAAGGTACAGGCCCAAAGTAATAAATATTATTATTATCAAGTTTCCAATTTTCAGATTATAACATTTATGTATAATTCAAAACTTGCTAAATACGTCAAAAAGTGAGGTAAGCCAGAGTTTTAGGCAATGTCCTCTAAATTTAGACACATTTATTTATTTTTCTAAGACGAGTATTATGATTTATGTTTTATTAATGTTGAAAAGGCCGCCACTTTGAAACAAAATGACGGATGTCTCTCATCGGCTTTTGAATTTTTGGCATAAGGATGACCTATTTTTGTATGTCATACAGTCCTAATTGGTGGTTTAGTAAATGGGTACAGACACACACAGACATTATCCAGAAATCACTTTTTAGATTTCCAGGATCTCGAATCGTGGAGATCTGGTAAAAATTCGAATTCTAAATAGGTATTACTCTAAAACAAGACTCCCTATTTAGATACTTTGTGAAACACGGTGTATTTTTGGAAAATAAAAATGCATAGACAAATATGGGTAAATATATCTATTTCACTTATATAATTTAATTTACAAAATCCAATCTTCGGCCGCTATTAACCCTTTGCCTGCCAAGATTGTATATTATTTTGTTTATTTTTTTTGGCCGTAATACAAAAAATATACTTTTTTATTTCAATCATCACCCTACAAAAGACTGCAAGTCAATAACTGCCAAAGTAATAGGCTTTCATATGAAAACTTCAAGTCGCCCGAGAATAGTCGTGGTTGTCAATAGTGGTATAACGCAAGTCCAAGATAACTCGGGCTTGGCAGTTAAAGGGTTAACAATTTCGTAATTAGGTACGTTATTGACTTCAATTGTTATATTCCTTATGGTTGTCATCGATATATGATCCCCTTTCGCGCTCAAAAATGACCCATTCAAAATCACTACTGGAAGCCGGCCAGTAGTAGTTTGGTCGCAGTCCGCTGGCAGACAGACGACCGTTTCCGGTGGGAAAGCTGCCGCGAAGAATTTTGGCACGCTATTCTCTCGCATACTGTTCAATTTATTGCTCTCTCTGTCATATGATTTACGAGCAAAGGGTATGTGGAGCCAACTTATTTGTATCTGTGGGCATATCTAGCTAATATATCGATGGTGGATGTGCAAGTGCAATAAGAGCAAGTCTGAGGAGGGGACTCTCAAGAACGTCGATGTAAAGTAGATTGCCGGCGCAATGACGAGAGGACCTCTCGGCAGACGCATTTGTCACAGGAAGGATTTTAACGATCTCTAGAAATTGATGTATTAACGGAAGTGCATTCTTATCACTCCTGACCAATGCATTTAAAGCAATTGTACGAATGTCTAATGTTGTTTAAGAGCCGTGTGCACGGTGCCGAAATGTTTCCGTAAACATGGTGAGTTGTTCCGTAAACATGGAGGTTAAACAGTCCTAATTTGTCCATGTAGGTACACTGTTAAGCTTAACAAGCGAGTAAGTATATTCAGCTATATTTTTTTTCATAGATACATTATAGTTTAGAGGACAGTCGCCTTGGCCACTACTAATTTCTTCCACCAGAGGGCGAGTGAGTCAGCAAACGTGTGTCAGCGTTGACATCATTATGTACGATTATTATTGCAGTTGTAAGATATACGATCGAAAGATTATCCAACTAGATCTTACATCGTACAATATTAGTTAGTTAGATTTCTTTAAAAAAAATGTATTTTTCTCTGCCAGTAACTTTCATTTTTGTAGTTATTATAAGAATTTGTTTGTTAGTATGCAGGGCCGACCCTTCAATATATAGGCGAACTATAAAAAAGAACTGGCTCTAGGGACTGGAAAACGACGTTACAAAGCACAAGCACAGAAGCTTTGATAGCGCGAAGAGTTGCCGAGACGAAGCGACGAAGGGCTACATGGAGTGGCGCCCCAAAATACAGACTATATAGCACATTATCACTGTCTTTACCCGTATGGCAACTGTAAGTGGCATATGACACATACTTAATCCACCTCAGACAACGGCGCACGACGATAGACGCCCACTTTTGAAACGAAAGATACGTGGCTCGATTTAGGTATACGGCCACACACTGCTAGCTGAGCTACGCCGCGCAAATATCCATTTCATATCGACTGCCTCAGAGATCACACGTGTTTAGATTCACGTCGTAAAGCGCTTACGACGGTTTGGGAGAGACGAAAGGGCGGAAGCGGGTGAGCGGGAAGGAAAAAATGGTTGCCGTAGCCGCAGTGGCCACAAAACGTGTGCACAGCTTCACTCGGCGGACGCATCCGCGGCAACCCACGCGTGTGATTCTGACGTCACATAGCCACGCAGCCGCGCATAGCGTGTGCGTGGCCCGCTATGTGTTGATTTGTACAATTGGAAGTAAGGGCGTGAGTGCAAGCCCGCCGGGTAACACTCCTGGCTACTCGGGTTAAGGCGTTAACCTCTTACGGGCTTGTGACGTAGCTAGATGGTGGACTGTTATGTCCCAAGTCTTCTACGCTCACTCCAGGGAGATAGAACGACTAATCGTTAAAACTTCCTGTGGTGAAGGGTTCGCCCGTTGTAGTCGACAACCCAAGTTGTTGATTTGTATGGCAGCTGGTATTGAACAAAGCTAAAGACACGTGTGAAACGTGGCCTTGCGCAGCAGTCTGTGGCGGGCAGCGGGGTGGGCTGTAGCGCAACGCAGGTTATCTCCGTCCACCACCCGCCTGAACCCCCCCCTCCCTTCCCCACCCCCACGGGGCTCCCTTGCCAAAAAAGGACTTAGTCCATCAAATAAATACAATAAAAGATAAAAATGGATATTCCGCCTGAAGTTTGTAGCACCCATGGTCCAGTCTGGACAACGCCGAAACGTCAAGTCGGGTGCTGTAAACTTCACGGGGTAAATACGTTTTGTTTATAATGTCAAAAAACCTACCAATTAAAATGCGTACATATCAATAAAAAACCGGTTGTCATCCCAAGACTTTCCCGTCAACTAGAGAAGCCCCTCGCCAATAGCCCCTTACCCTCCGGGGAGGGGCAACCCCTCCCCCCCACGCGCTAATTTGTAATATATTTGTAGTTTTTTCTGTGGTATTAAAATGGCATTTTTTCAAAAACGATGTTGTATTCTCTTAAATATGGCGGACTTTAAATAATATTTGTGTCGCTTGTATACAAGATATTCCAACAAAAACGTGATTTCGGTCTAACAACTGTGTACCGAATGTCAAGTCTTTAAGTCCAATACTTCGAGATTGAAGTGTGACATCAAGAAATAAAGACTAGCGACCGATATCAACCAAATGATGCCTGCATGCCGAATTTCAGATCAATAGGATGAGCGTGTGGGCGCTATCGTGGAGAAATACTAACGCACACACACACGCAGACACACAGCCAGACTTCAGTTTGTAAATAGCCTTAATCGCCTCGAGGGTGGGGGGGGGGGGGAAGGGGTGTGTATAATTATTACTGGGGGCATAATTAATTAATGTGGGCAACAGAAAGCATTACAGTTTAAAAGTTTAGGAATATTGAAATATGCCAAATATTACTGAAATCTCGAGGCGGTCCTAGTGTGACGGACACCCACTGTAGTAGCAACTATATAACAAAGTAGCACCAGAAGAAGAGGAGAGACCATCTACTCAGCTCCCCCGATAACTATTCAGCATCGACAGAGCTGAACTGGAGTTCGCATTTTAACGAGCAAAGTTATGAGGGGGAGTAGAGGCAAAAAGCTTCAAGTGCGTGGTTTTATTAGCATAGTAAATTACGGCTCTGCCGCCGCGCCGCCGCGGGGTTTCAACAAATCCGTAGTAAAGACAGGCGATTTGTTGAAGCATGACTTCTTTTATTGTCGGTTTATGGTCCAATGCGCTGATATTTAATATCGAACCAGTTTCTATTTTTTTCCGGGTCCTGTGGCAACTGATAATAATGGCTTCCGTTTCAGTTGCATCGTGTTTTATTGTTGTTGCGAGAATATTTAATGCGTAGAATGAGCGAGAGAGCACAAACTTTTATTTATATTTGATGTTATTTAATTTTTGTCATTTGTTTTACTTTTTTTATTATCTGTCTCTTTTTAGTTTCTGTTTGTTTCTTTTTATCATTTATGTTTTTATTGTTCTTTTGCGTAGCCAACGTTCTAAATATGTTATAAACTTAAGCTATAGGTTAGCTGATAGACATTGCTGCAAGGCAATAAGCTCGCCTTTTTTTATTTAAACTAAAGAGTTTATTATTATTATTATTATTATGTTATGATTATATGAATGATTAGATAACATATGTTTTATAATAACATAGGTGTTAATTTCAAAATTATAATTTTTGCGTTTTATGTTAAATATTTATATTTTTACGCCATTATAAGCCAACAAAAAGTTATATTTTATTTTTCTTAGTCTACTTGAACTGTCCTTTTTTATATAATTATCTTTTTGTAGACTAGTTTCACTTCTTTTAACAATGTATGACATTAGGACTTCTTTTAAATATGTTTGAAATGTTTAACAAGTTATCACTTAGTTGGGCGGCATGGGACTGATCATCACATACAATCGTAACATAAGTTGCTGTGGGTTTATTTATTTTTAGGTTCAATTTTATTCCATGTGCGTTACGAACTTTTCGTGTTACGCTTGTTGCAAACTTTGTATATTACCAAAATTAATAAATAAACAAATCTGTATGCAATTACATTTCTTGGGAGTCCGCAATATGCCTTCCACAACGTTCAAATCGAATCAATATTAAAGCGTTTGAATTAAAAGCATTATCATCATCATAAATCATATGGCGTTTAAACTGTCACGAACGCCTCGAACTTGGGACACGTACGAGGAGCGACGTTACAAGTCCTAAGGGCTCGTATATGGCCGCCATTAGCAGTTACTCAAGGCAGTTCGAGAAATTTGTTTTGAGCTTACTCTAACACGGTATACAGTGATATGGCTCTGCTCCACGCGATTTTGATTCCTCTTCTTTAGTGGCGCGTTTTTGCCTACGGGTGCCATCATTTCAGCACGAGTTTTATTCGTATGTTTCACGTGTCCAGGTGTAAACCAAATCACAACAAGAACTCAGACATTAACCGAATCCTGGACAAATACAATCGCAAATTTAGCAACACTGATATCCTACTTTTTAAAGTGGTTTACGTCACGGAAATTTGTGAAACACCATATAAAACAGTATTTTTTAAACAGCATGTGATGTCCTATTATTTCTAACTAAAATTATGTTTTTAAATTATCCCAACTGGGATGTAAACACGTGTTTCGGTTTTTCTTATTTTTTTGTTTTTTTTTACTTTTAGTATTTTTATTATTTCACATAAACAATTTAAACTTTTCCTCTTTTTTTTGTTTAATTTAACTATTTTTTTTTTATTTTTTTATTACTATAATTTTATTATTAATTTTGATTTAAAATCGAAGACAATCGCGGTTGTTTGACTATACAAATGGGATAAAACGAATTTACCGCATGAAGTTTGTAGCACCCGACGTTTCGGATATGTTGCAACCGCCGTTGTCCAGGGTAGACTATCTATTCTAGACAATGGCAGTTGCAACTTAAATTCGTAAATTCGTTTCAGCCTATTTAATTAGGATTTTATTTGAATTTACACTATATTCGTATTATTTTAAATAGCCATGCATATGATGCATACACAAGTGTTCATAATTCTTTGTGCTTTTTATTATTTCAATTTTAATTTTAATGGTAACTTTAATTTTACTTTTTATTTTTTTAAATTATAACTTTATATTTCTTTTTGATACATATATGTCAAGATGCCCATATTTGTATAATTTTCATTTCTTTTGTTTCGTTGTTTCAGTATTGTGATGTCTTATATTAACAAATATACTAAGATGCCCTCTGAAATCGACCTGGCAAAAAGCATCGTCTATCGGTGATTGCTATAAAAAAAAACAAAAAGAAGAAGAAGAATTGTTACGTCAAGTTTTGTGCAGACCTCCTAAACATTTTTAAATATTAGTTTAAAGTGTGCACTTGAGTGGCTAAATATTCCTTGTAAAACAGAGCTAGCATGTTTATGATCTATAACCATTGTTTAAGGTACTTGCTGGGACTAGTGTAATTCCAAAAACTGTGACAAAAGCGTAAATATAACGTGCATTGCGGCCAGCCAGCCGGTCTGCTAACAGCGGCGATTTGCGAAACCTTCTGGGAGGTTCAAATGATTTTTCAGAGAATTTATTTTAATTTTGAGAACAAAACTGATTGCGTTGTTATGGAGAAACGTGAGTAAATTATGACTGATTACATCGTTACAAAAAATGTAATATTAAAATTAATTACGGCCAACAAAGCTCTGGATATTATTAATTTAGTGTAATAATAATTACTACATTTCTAAGTAGCGAAACATGAGTAAGCAATTATCTTGACATTAATTAACCTTCTTAACCTTGTTTGTGGTTTCGTCTACTTTACCAAACAGTATCGCTGTTGTGGTTGGTTATTTTTTTATTGTACCTCTTCAAGGTTATAATAGATCTTCGCAGACCATTATTGTATAAGAAGAAAAGTACTTGCGATCAGGCTTCGAAAGTGGACTGATTAAAATACAACATATACATATCGTCGATCGAGACCTCGAGAATTCGAATTTGCGTATTTTATTGTTATCGATGTAAAATCACGCTCCGGATCGCCCCAAGGGCTCAAATTGCTTAGTTTTCCTATAATTATCATTGCAGTGGCATCTCATAAGCATGAGTTGATGATTTTATCCGGTGATACCTCTTACTTGCTTAATAGTGATTCATTGCAAAGAAGTTTGCTTGTTGGCATTTACGAGGTCTCATATAGAGCGATGTTATGTATCTGGGGCGGTCAGAGAATTGGCAATTTAGGCAACCGACAAGTTAAATCATATATTTTTTTTATTTGTTCTCCCTATGAGATATTACTCAAAATATATTATATATAAAAAACTCAATTGAACACCTCGTATATATTTTTTTGATTTATGTTTTTGTTACCGAAAAAATGGCATTTCTAATTCAATTTTTTTCCCAGTGATAAAGGCCCAAATAAAATAAAAATGTAGATAAATTTGAACTCAGTTTTTGTGTAGAAGAATCTCCCTCTAAAAAATCTCCTAAGTCGAAAGATTTAAAAAAAACATGATATAAAATGTCACTCTTGTTTGTCTCTTTATTGTGAAACATCACAATGGACGGGTTTATTGGCATACGACAATCTCTTCCAACCAATACTACTATGAAGTGTGGTTGTAACTTGTATGCGCGCGTGTAACTTGTGTGTAAGTGTGTGTTTTGTTATTGCATTCGATTGACAGAATTGAAATGCAATTCGTTGTTTGATGCTCAGAATCATTCCTTGAACAAACTGCCCGATTGTCCCTATTTTTTTTATTTGTCGAGTGGGGCTTTTCTAAGGTCTTTATGACCATTGTAACACTGCGACCTATTGCTGATCTATTGTGTTCGCCACTTACTATAGTTCTGCGCTAAGCCTCGTGTCATTTAAGAACTGCAGCAGGCTTTTGGCGCCAGATTATTTTACCTCCTCAGGTTGGAGGTAATGACCACCCAAGTGGGTGTATCTTTTATCAAATAATTTTTTTTTTCAAATTCAAATTCAAAATTCTTTATTTATCTATAATATTACATGTATTTTTAAAATTTAAAGCCATCCTAACTAGGCCTCGCCTGTACTGAGGTAGGCTTAGTATAAAAGAAGGTAGAGTGGTTTTCGTAACTTGCTGTATTATCTTTGTATATTATTATGTTACATTTGAGAAGTTAGATATGTCTCCAAAATAAGAAAGCGTAATAATATTAAATTTAGGTATATACATATAAATATACACTTACATACATAAATAAATATATACTTTATAGATAAATATAAAATAATACTATATATATATACATATATCTCACAAATCGTGCTCTATTTTAATATATATGTTATTAATGTCTCCGTTTCTTGTCGACCCATAGTCAAAAGTGACTTAGTTAGGTTTTTCTTTACGCCGTGACTATTCCTAGATTTCAGTCCTGCAGGAAAAACACTATTCATTTTGTTGAACAGTCGAAGAGCAATGTAAGAAAAGTGTTTTTGTGCAAAACTTGTTTTCTTTTTTTGAATTAAGTGTTGTCTGGTTGTTGTTACTCGTGTTCCTTAATGGTGTGTTGAAATGAAAAATGAAATGAAATGAAAAATACCTTTATTGTACTAACAAAAAAAAAAAAATTACATGGGTAAAGAAAATTTAAATTCTATTTTAACTTAGTACAAACGGCGGGCTTATCGTTTCACGATTTCTTACAGCCAATCGTGTAATATTAAATAAAAGTATCAATACAGCTCACATACATAAACATATACACATAAATATACATATACATACATCCAAATATACATACATACATAAAAAAATATAATTTATAATATAATATATGTATATTATAATAATAAATACATAGAAACTACAGATAAATAATAATAAAAATAACTGCTTATATAAAATGATAGATATTACAAAGTTCTTATGCTTCTATCCAGTCAACAACCCAACGAAAGGGGTAAGGGGGGAGGGGATAGGGGGAGGGTTGGTTCTTAGTTAATATTTTGAGGGAGAAAATGTTTTTTCAGTAACGCCTTGAAACAGGGCAAGGATGTTGCATGACGAATAGCATGCGGAAGCTGGTTCCAAAGTCGAGCAGAATGGACGCTAAATGAGTTAGTGAAAAAAGAAGACTGATGTAGTGGAATTGCTATGGTGTTGTCCTGGCTTGACCTGAGTGGAACACCATGACTTCCTAACGGGAGAAAGAGGTCTTTAAGGTAAGGAGGTGCTATGGGACTATTTAGGACTTTATAAAGGAGTGAGAGGGCATGCAGATTTCTGCGCTCACGAATTCGAAGCCAATGAAGTCCATCGCGATATTCGCTTACGTGATCAAATTTACGCAAGTCGAATATATATCGTATGCAGATATTTTGTAGCGTGTTGAATATATGTAGATGATAATTCTCATGATTATAGTAGTAGAGTAGAACTAGCGGGCCATGCTATTATCGCATCAGCGTGCTACACTCGCAAATGAGGTGCCCGATTTTCCCTAACACACTGTATATGTAATATAGGTTTTTACAGTTAAAACTCTTTGAGAAACATTTTAGAAAACTATTACATACTGCAAAATATTAAACTTAGCAAATACTACTTGGTTTTAATTGAAATTTTATTTTATTAATAGTTCATTTCACAAAATATCGTATTGTCCGTAAAAATCGAATTTCATAGCAAGGCGAAATATTCCATTTAACGTTAAAAAATTGTGTCATTTTATGAAATTTATTTCATAGTAATTGATAGGATGGGTGAATGTAACAGGGTGAAGCTCCTTGCTTGGCCTTTTATCAAAATAATGCTACGTCGTTTTCTTTCTAAGTAATATCATTGATAATATCACCAAATGGCCTTCTTAAGACATCTGTTTATTGCTAAAACTATGTTGAATTTTGCTGTACTGTCTGCCAAGTCGTCGTTGTCTACATAGAGTCTAGACGTCTGTCCTTGGAGAGGTTAACAATCCTCGTAAAATCGATTAAACTCCACTGTTGAATATATGTGTGTTTATGAGAGTAGTTACGAGTATATTTCTATGACGTATTTAAATAATACCGGTATATGTAATTATACTGTGCGTATCAGTTTTGCGGCTAGCAGTTTTTGTGTAATGTGTCATTACGCATGCAAGCATGCCAGTGACGGATAAGAAAAAATGTATTCACAAAGTGTCATAGCCGATGCTAACTAACGGCGTTTGAGTTTCCATGATGTATACGCTTTGAAAATTGTGAATGAATGAATGTAGAGAGGAATTGACAATAGTGGCTAATGGCCGTAATTACAATTACTATATTATAATAGATATTGTAATTAGGTTATATTTTTTATTCATTAAAAATAATAAATAGAGTATATATGTAGGAGCGAGGATTAGAATTAGATTTCAAAGATTCTACGCGCTACAAAGATGAAGTTTAAGGGGTAGTTTTTACAGGCTTTTCTTTACATGCAACGTATGTTTGTTTAGGTCAAATATTTCAAGCTGAATTAGAACCACATCCTCTTATCATATAAAGTAGAAATTTTACACGTTGGTTCACTTCCGATGGCAATGAATTTTTATGGCTAGCATGACCTGATTCTACAACCAGAATCGGCTCCCAATGACTCTTCCACGGTCAACAGAACAGACACACAATTTTGCAAACGCATTCAATTATGATGGGGGATCGGAGACGGGAGATGCCCTCCCCATATCCTCCCGTCTTGTCTTTATATCCTATTCCTCCCTTTGATATCGAGGTGATATAAGGTATCAATTACTGATGTTTCTTTATCATTATTATTATTATGTATCTATGTTTATGTATTATGCTTTATAAAAATTAATTTTCTTATAAATTAATTTGCCCACATACACCTTTAGTCAAAATAACCCTGGCAGTATGTACGAAAGGTATTAATATTAATAATACTATTACCACCTGGCAATAAGCCCACCATGCTGTGTGTGCAATATTAGAAAACACCTTTAATTCATAGTCGTAAAGGAAAAAGTGCTATTATGAAACTCGAAGATTTACCATGTATATAAATGGTCAAAAGCGACTGACCAAGGTATTGTCAAACATATGGATCATAAGGAACATAAGGAACATAAACAATCAAGCGAGTAATTACAAATGATTGTATTACCCCACTTTGCCATGGACTTTAATGCCAAAATGCTTGTTTCATTTAAAACTAACCATCTTAACGATTTACTCGACCTAATCGTATTTTAAGATTTAACGATGCCCGTAAACGGCTAAGTGTGTACACACATTTTATAGACGCGCATGTTATTGATCTCTGCCCAGGAATAGAAAGAAGCAATTAGCCGGTCCCTTGGAAATCTTATTTATATTCAAAGTGAGAGCTTCCGCACTTTAAGGCAGGGAGTGCTCCGCATCTCGCCTTTGTCGAGTGGAGTAAGAGGGTTGGGATACTATATATAAACCCCCCTTAGAGCAGAAGTTATGCCCGGCTGGGAAGACAATGGATACGAATATAGAGCTAATGGAAATTGAATTGCGATTCAATTTAGAGAAATCGAACTCGTGCTTTAAAAGTCAATAAATGTTTCTATTTTTGAAGAAATTGTAGTTCACCTAACTATAAAAACATCAAACGTTGTATGTTTGATGTAAGGAAACTCAAAAAACTAAATAAAAATCTGGTTAATAGACGATATCTTATACCTTTCCGAATTTCATATTGATAAATCGACATACAATGTGTTTCTGTTCTAGGTATTGGGTATGATATTCGCTAATCAAGCTTGATTTTCAAATTCGTAATTTTCTACCCATCATTTTTTTAAATTATTATGAAACTTGTAAAACACTAAATATATAAAGAAATCATTTAGGGGCTCTTAGGATTCTAAGATACTTTATTTCCATTCTAGATTTAAAAATAAAAATAACGAAGCTATGCAGTATTAAATTTTCACATTATAATACTTTTAATTCAAAATCCCCTCAAGATATCTAAAAGTGACGAAAGCAAGAATTGTAGGCAATATCCTCAAAGTTTTAAATTACATTTATTTATTGTTTACGATCAGTATTAAGGGATCCACATATTTAAAAAAAAATTAAAGGTTGCCATTTGGAACTAAATCTCTCCTAAGCTTTTCAAATCCTGGAGTTAGGATTCAGAAATACCTTTTTTGGATTGACAGGATCTCAAAAAGTGGTGATCTGGTGCAAACTAGAATTCTAAATTAAGTTCGAAAACAAGACTTTCCCTATTTATGTACTTCTTGTAGCAAGATGTACATAAATATATGTTTGTTGGTAATGTAGAATCAAATTAAACAATTATTAATATTTTAAAGGTAATAAATAGCTACAATAATCTAGATAAATACGTACGGGTTTTAAACTGCATATTCGTTTGCAGTTCCTAGAAACTGCGTATTTTACGATTATTTGATTTATTTATACAATAATTTAAATTAAAAAAGAAAATTTAGTATGTATTTTAAATTAATATCGTAAAACCTATGCCAAGCACATGAACAAATAATTAATAACATAAATATATAAACAGACAGCAGACGGGAATATAGTGGAATATTATATTACCATGATTACGAGTATATATTTTATTTTAATATCAAATCGACGACTTCAAAAAAAAGAAGGAGGTTATCAATTCGGTTGTACCTTTTTTTTAAATGTTTGTTACCTCGGAACTCTGCTATTTACACGGAGCGCTGCTCCGTGGCTATTTATGAACCGATTTGGAAAATATATTTTTTATTTATTAGGATATACTTCCAGATTGGTCCCATTTTTATCAAAATCTTGTTCTGATTATAGGATCAGTGAGGAATTGAGGAAACTCCTTAAATATTATCATATCAAGTTGAAAATTTACATGTTGGTTCAATTCCGATGACAGTGCATTTTTTTATGGTAAGCATGACCTGATTCAATTTTGTATAGGTACGTATTCAGATTTTTTTATAAGCATTCAATTACGATAGCCCATTCCCCAAGAAGTTTCCCCAAGACAAGACTGCGGCAAAGAGGGAACTCCTCAACGGTCAACAGCACAGACCACTAATTTTGTATACGCATTTAATTATGATAACCCGTTCTAATTATCACCATGACATCGCTGCTGCACTTTTAAACATTTTTGAAGTCGGTTTTTTTTTGTAAAATTTTTGTCTATTATTATTTATTACCAACATGAAAAGGGATTTACCGATTGAAGTTTATACAATCGCGGTTGTTCAGGGTGTAATATTCAGTTTTCCATGAACAATGATCTCTAATCAAACATCTACTAAAAAAAAAATCGTTTCTCAGGGCGCCGTCTCCGTAGGGGTGCTGTAGGCGACTGGGACTGTAAAATATAAACAACCGTGCCACTGACCGCAAAGACTATGCGGCTCTCCTGAACCGTCCCCGACACAGGGCACGGGGTTTTCACCACAGCCGCACAATTGATTGCTTTCTGCCCTGATCACTTGCACTGCGTTTACCGGCTTTACTTGCCAACCTACTACTACTAAAATAAAGAAAAGTGCCCGTCGGTCTCGAACGCACGATATAACATGAACCATTCAGTTTACGTTTTAAGGCATTATCGATGACAAGTAAATATATTGAAAAGAATAAAAAACGCGACTGCAGTTACAGATCATTTATAACTATGAAATCGGAGACCATCGCGGTTGTTTGACATTATAAAGAAGATAAAAAACGAATTTACCGCGTGTTATTTGTAGCAACCGACGTTTCGGCGACGTTGCAGCCGCCGTGGTCTAGGGTAGACTGGACAACGGCGGCTGCAACCTCGCTGAAACATCGGGTGTTACAAGCATCACGAGGTAAATTCGTTTTTTACCTCATTTATAATTCATCTTTATTAAGGTTTTTTTTTATGAAATATTTGTGGTTTATCTATTTATCCATTTGGAAAGATGTATATTTTCGGAATGTACTCAATCAAGACTTTCATTTTACACTAAACATGTTAATTTACGTACATTTAGACAATTACTAACATGATATTTGGACAGTTAAAGTCCCTATGACACTCAGGATGATATAACGATTCTAAAAATATCACACACCTCTAAATCGGTCCAAGCATTCAGAAGTTATGGTGGAATATAGAAACGGAAAACATACATAGATGAACCCTGAACATATTACAGTCAGTTTTTATTGGGCAGTCGTGTAAAAATAAAGCTAGATTTAAAAGCCCTATTTTTTCGTGATTGTTATTAATTTAAAAATAATAATATAATTATATACTATTTAAAGCTTAAAAAAAATACGTAATTACAAATTAAATATGAAAATAGACAAAGATTATGTAATAAAAGTACTAAGGTGTAATTAGGAATATCCTCATATACCTATCTCTTAACCTGGTTTTTAATACACCATTTAGTGCTACACATATTGGTACACAATTACACATTAATTATTAATTACACAATTACACATTAATATTTAATTACACAATTTAGTAAAATTAAAATAAAATAATAAAAAAATCTAAAATCAGAACAATCAACATTAACGTCAATTCAAAAAATCTAAACAGCTTGATCGTTTCTAAACATGTTTCTATAATGATATTATATATTCTTGTAGAGGTCCTTGAAAATTCCAATTGAAGTCGATCGCAATGGCATTGCCATCGAGATTAATTGCAATCGGCTGAGATTCCACACAAACGCAGAATAGAAACTGCACTGGAAATGTTTGGCTCTGTGTTTAGGAATGATTGAAAGTTGTTCACGCGCCCGTGTTGAATGGTCACATGACCAGGTCATAAGAGAGTAAATTAAAGTACGATTACGGGACCAGGTCATAAGAGAGTAAAGATATCGCGGCTGTTTATTGCGTACCTTGAGTACATAGTCGTAAGATGAAGCTGCTTTCTTTTAGTCATGCCTAGCATCGAAGTCTTGGCAAAGAATGGTGACGCATGATGACGTGGGTAAATACTAAAGCAACATTTTGCCCGGTTATTTTGCAGATAGCAGCGACTGTGTGTACAGCCTTCCTATACAGGCAGGCTGTACACACAGTCGCTATAATCAATGATTGAGAATATTAGAGCATTTACAAGTAGTTCTGTGATTCTGACGCTGAGGTAGTCCCGAATTCTGTATAAGGACCAGTGCCGGATTATCCAATAGGCGAAGTGGGCACCAGCCTATGGGCCCCATGCCTCTTAGGGGCCCCGCAACAAGGGATCATCATATTATTTTTAATAAGTAAAAAGCGTTTATAAAGCAACCTAATCTGGGGTATCCAAACTTAACACATAACAAAATAACCGAATATCGCCCAAAAACGACCAAAACACAACCCCGGCAGTAATACAGCGACATCTAGTGTCACATTTATTTTTTCAACATTTATGTACACATCTTTAAAACTCGAAAAATACTCGAAAAAAAAATATGTCAAGAAATTTCTAACATCTTAATCTACAAGAAAGTTTACCAGCAAGTGGAAAATGAAGGGTCAGCCAATGAAGGAAACTTCAATTATTTTTACCCTACATAATACATTATAATAGAGAACTGACAACCCTGAATCAGACAACCCTGAGACAACCCGCTCCTTTCGCGCTTCCGCTGCGATTTTTGGCGACTTTTTTTGCGCTATTGATCAGGCGGGTCCTCCTATACGGGTTTTTCCATTCTTTACCCAGGAAACTTAATAAAAAGTGATTGAAAACTGGACAAAACCATGACGCGGTATCAAAGTGACTTCCTTGCGCGTCGATTAGGATAGTATGGCGATTTTCAAGATGGCGGCTTGCAATCGAGTGCTGCTGTTGGGCAAATCGGACCAGCCTTGTTTTGAAAGGAGGGTGCGCTTGACCTGATTTTTTTTATGCTAAGCGGCAGTTTGTTTCATTTATAACGAAGAATCTATGTAAATCTGACTTGATTTGACGTTGAAACTTATTTTTAAATGTTATACAGATCAATATTCGACAATAATCTTCGTTAGACCAAAAAGTGGACCTGACTTGTTTTGATAATACACTCCTAAATTGTTTCTTTTCTAATAGATAGAAAATGAATATTGATTTGAAATTTTAATGAAAAAATTATTACATTTTTAATCCGACTAATATTAAAATTGTTATAAATTATCGACAGTTGGCCGTTGCCAGCATGTGCGATCGTATTTTGTTAATATCCGCGTCTTTGCTACGCGACATAAGGGTTGTCAGAAATGTTTAACGACCCACTTTGCCATTGCAATAAGTGTTTTATTTATATACACGTCTATTCTACACTATCGTCCTCAGAATGTTTGACAGCCCACTTTGCCGGTACGAAACGTACACCATCGCACCGCACGATCGTGTTATGTTTACATGCGCGTGTCTTTGCTATGAGATACCGTTATTAGCGTTTAGAGCAGCCGTTATTAGCAAGGGGCCCCTAAGATTTCGACGGCCTAAGGGCCTCTACATGGGTTAATCCAGCACTGATTTCGGACTTTAGACGCAAGAAACCTTACCCAACGCCTCCGCAGCGACAGGTACCTCAAATCGTAAATTTGCATCAAAGAGGATACCTGCTAGGTAGTAATAACTAGCGGTATTGGCCAACTGTTCACAATTATTGGAAAAGAACCATAAGTTGGCAATGTTAGCCCTGGCTGCTTTTGAATTAATAATCATAAAACATGACTAGGGTTGATTTGTAAGCCATGTTTATTGGACCAAGCGGATAATTTCCCAAGATCGGAATTAATTAAGCTGAAAATGAACTATTCGTGTCTATAGCATGCACGAGTTATGTGTCGTCGGCATATAGACGACAGCAACAATATTCAAAAATGTCAGCTATATTAGATGTATATAGTGCAAATAAAACTGGGCCCAGTACATACCCTTGTGGTACACCTGTTTTATATTCGGGAAGAGAGAAGATAGATTTGACGGCCAGATACTTTTTTCAAAATGGCCTTATCGAAACAGTCTGATAGATAGTTATGGATCAATTCGCAGGATGATTCAGATTAGTTTAGCCAGCCGAAGATAGTTTATCCAGCAAAACAGAGCGGTCGAGGGAATCTAAATCCTTGCTGTAATGTAAAAGGATAAGGGCAGTTGCATTTCCGTTACCCATTATGATCGTATTTGCAATTTGATTTGAAGAATGATAGATGATATCTTTCAGAGATTCTTGCTGTTATCGCACCTCAATCAGAAACAATTATTTCAAATGCCCTATTACAAAACCAAGGCTTTGTACACAATTCTCATCGCTGTCTGTTCTTGAATCCCATAAACCTCGATGCAATCATTTTCCTTTCATTATTACCATCTTAATGAATGAGCTCGTACAATACATACTCGTACTAATACATACGTACATATAATATGTATTAGAAGTACGAGCTGCAGCAGCGTTGCAACGTGGGATAATTTTTATGACAATAGGAAAATGTCAGTCAGAATGAAATCGAAAAGTTGCTATGAAAACAATGGGAACATTGTGACCAGAAACGCGATTGCGCCATTTACAGCGGGTGGAAAGTAAAGAAACAGTTCCCAGTGCGTCGATACTCGTATCTTGCGAATTCGACGTGGGAAACTACCAGAGTTTCCTCCTCAAACATCGTCAATCCGTATTAGTTAGTGCAACGGGGGGAAATTTCCGAAAATAATGTGTACGAATCTCTCTTCTTGGTGAAAAATAGTTTAATTAATGCCAAAAAAAAGGTTAAAAAAGTCACATTTATAAAGATTTGATGCTAAATTGTAAATCTATATATTTTTTCCGATTATAAAGATTTGTAAAGATTATAAAGATTTGATTTATAAAGATTTGATGCTGAATTGTAAATCCAAATGGTTTTAAAAAAAAATCTAATTACTCTCTTCATATAAGGGCTATATGAGGGCTTCATATGAAGAGAGTAATTTTAAATTTTTATAAAACCATTTCATAAAGGGCTGTTTGATGTGCGTAGGAGCCAGATTTTGATGTAAGTTTGTTGGCCGATCGCAAAAATAACTCTGAAATATCAATTTCTCAGTAGAAACGCTGACAACAATGCCGAATATATTAAATAATCATTTTAGCGATGAAATTTAATTCCGAAGCGATTTTTTTTCCGTAGTGCTTGCTAAGTCACATTACGGAAGCAATTGTTGTGGGCTACTAAAATGTAGTCCACAACAAATTTAAATGGTGGTCAGAACAACCGATAGCTAGAGAGTAGTGGACGTAGTGTCCACATATGGCCAATAAATATTGTTTCGATCACAATAATGAGTATCTTTAATGTGATATGGGCACTATTATTTCAATGGGGTATACACTTATTGTTGAATTCTTTCTTTTCCCGTATCACCATCTAAGTATAAGAACGCATGTCGTTAAAATTTACTGCGTTTAATTTTCGGAAAATCTGTAACTATAGAATCTGTAAAGCCATGCATAAGTGCATATGATTCTATAGTTAAAATAATAGTACCCATTTATATAGCACATAGTAAGCCTCAATAAAATTATTATAAAATGTCATATACTGCGAGGTACGATCATAATTGTGATCGAAACAATTTAATAACAATATTTATTGGCCAGGATGGCGGTGTCGACTACAACAGGCGAACCCGTCACCCTAGGCTGGTATAACGATATAGATCGTTCTTTCAGCCGTGGGATGAGCGTAGAAGACTTGGGGACAGGACAATCTACTGTCTGGTTCACCAGCAACCCGTTAGAGACCAACGCCTTACGGCGAGGCACCGGAAATGGTACCCAGCGGGCAGTCTCACCTCCTAACTACCAGTTTTGGCAGGATATCTCCGTCTTGAATTAACCTTTAGGATACCTCCGTCCTCCCTACTGGTTACGGGTCCGAAGTCGCTTACGCAACCTATACCTGTTGTATTACAGCGGTAATTCAGTTTGAATTTATCGCGGACCTGGGCATTCTTTGCCCGTAGTGCCACACAGGATCGAGTGGCCCAAGATCATTTCAAGAGTGGCATGACATCAGGTGAAACATCCACCCCGCTGCTTAGGAAACAGTATATTTCCATAGTCTCGAGACCCCTTCAGAAATTAGTCAGAATGCACAGCCGATTGGCGTCGCCGACCGGTGCGCAAACCGTCCAGTGGCGCCGGGATGCAATCCCGCCGGGAGAAACAGGTCCACCAGCTCTGAGGCCTGAGAGACGGGAGTCTTACCCAGGGTAGCCTTCCACTCGAGGAGGCTTCTGACTAGGAGCAGAATCGTAAGTTGAGCAGATCCGAGATAAAAATAGATCTTTGGCCCAAGCTGCACGAAACCGTTCACCACCAAATTGGCCAGTAACATGTGTACACCACGTCCACTACTATCAGGCTATCGGTTGTTGTGACCAGTATATTAAATCTATTATTGTGGACAACATTCTCTATATTCGTAGTAGTTTCTAACCGACATTTTTTCTCAGTCTAGTTAAGAAAGAGATTCTAACGAATTTTAAATGAATTTCAACGTTGTGGTAATCCGCATTTAATTTAATTCTGTATTCTTACGATGCGTCCAAGGATAATCGAGTTTTGCTTTACGAAAGAAAATACTCACCCTGCTTTTTATATGGGATTTACCATTAAATAATACTAGCTAATTCTCTTCGGTTCCCGTTATTTTGTAACTCACCGGTATGAGGAAGCATGCGGAATTGCCTATTATCATAGAATCACGTACTTCTCGATATCTCTACCACTTTCACATTACCGGTAATATTGTGGAAAAAATCAGAAATTAAATTGCAATATGGCAATTTATTTATTCATGCAATTTTTGTAAGATAATTTATTTTCCAAATCAGCTCCTGTCGTTTTATTTTATAATACTGTTCAGAAGAGTTAGGTAACGAATAGTTTCTTGCAGCTTGGGCCATAAGATCCAATGTGTTCTCGGATCGGCCCAACTCACGATTTAGCTCCTATTCAGTAGCCTCTTTGTGTGAGGGACTACCCCGGGAAGGAATCTCGCGTCTCAGACATCGCGGCTGGTGGATCGGTTTTCCCTGGGGAGTGTGGAGACTATGGAAATAAACTGTCTCCTATGCAGCGGGGGTATATGTCTGTTGTGATGCCACTATTGAAACGACCTATCGGCCACCCGATCCCGAGTGGGCGATCCCGAGTGGCCGATTACGGGCAAACACGCCCAGGTCCGCGATAAATTCATATTAAATTACCGCTGTAATACAACAGTTAGAGGCCGCGCAAGCGACTTCGGTCCGGTAATCAGTTGATATGACCGAGGTATCCTGAAGGTAAATTCCAGATGGAGATATCCTGCCAAAACTGGTAGCCAGGGGGCGACGCAGCCCGTTGGGTTACCTTCCTAGTGCCAAGCCGCATGGCGTTTGACCCTGGCGGGTTCGTGGCTTTGCTGGACGGTAGATTTGAATCGTCCTCAAGTCTTCTACGCTCACCACACGGAAGACAGAATCATCAGTATCGTTAAAACTCCCTGGGGTGACGGGCTCACCCGTTGTAGTCGACACCTCCAAGTGTTCAGAAGAGTGTATAAAGGTTAATACTCTAGAATATATTTTTTTATTAAAATGTTAATACATTGTAATGAAAAAAAATCGACTTGATTTCTTCGAACATAATGTGAGACTGCCACATTAATAGTTAGTAATGAATCAAAACAAGAATACTGTGTATGTGCCCTTGTCTGTATAAGAACACCATCAAAATTCTTCAAAATTACTCTGCTAGATTCTGTCATGTCTCCCCATTTATCAAGGGAGCATCTTTACTATGTAACTATGAGGCATCGGAGGAAAATCTGTCCAGCCTCTTACGTGCTGAAGATAGTGGGATTCAAATAACCACGCTAGCTTTAATCAACGATGAGCTGGTCTGGTGATGTGCATTCCCAAGACCAGCTCATCGTTGATTGTGCATCTTTGACATTATGTGAATATTACGTAGCATTGTTATGAAAATAAACGGTTTGAATATGGCCTCGCGCTATTCGCGGGAACTGGTATATGCAGCTCGAATATTCAACACTCACCACTGGCGACGAACTGTGAAAATGTAGTGTAGTTTCATATAAAAAATCAATAACTTCTTTGATTATTGTAAAAGATATCTGAAGTTCTTCATATACATAATATGTACTTCAATGTATTGCTTCTTCCATGAATAATGATTTATAATAATGCGATGTACCTATTATAAATACTCTACAGATATTTCAACCCGGCAGACAAGCAGTTTATAAAACAAAGTTTAATCTTATGTGAAATATAATGCTAATTATAAATATATATTTAATATAATACCAAAATTAAATCCACGTTGTAAAATACTTCAACCAAACATGTCTGTCCGCTACTTGGAAAACATACGAAAACTAAGCCCTCATACAAATTATAAAAATAAGCGATTGGCTCTATGTCTAATATTTTGATAAGTTGATTTAAGTCTTATTATTGCGTTTTAAAAATACTAGGTAATATTATTTTCTCATTTTTTGAGAATCCTATACTTAAATATAACATAGATACCAGACATATTTTCGTATCACAGGGGTTGTTATATGATATCATATTAAACCATATCATATAATATAATATCATATAATATAATATCATATCATATCATATCATATAATAGCATAGCATATAATATCATATCATATCCTAGCATATCATACATCATATCACATATCATATTATATACCTATCATATCATATCATATCATATCATATCATATCATATCATATCATACCATATCATCATATATTGTTGAGTAAATGCCTAAAGAGGCATTTACTCAACTTATGATACCCCTCCTCCCTCCCGTCTCCTTTACTTGTCCTTCTATTCCATTCCTCCCTTCGATATCGACTTGACATACGTTACTAATCACCTTTTTAATTTCTTTATGATGACTGTTACGCAAGTGTATTCATTTATGACTTTCGCTGCATTATAAAATTGCTCCTTTTGTTAATCAATTTGCCCGCATAAACCTTTAGTCACAATGACCCTGGCGGTATGGCCGGAAGATATTGCCACTTGGCAATAGGCCCACCACGTTGTACTCTATTGTGTGTGCAATAAAGTTAATCAAACAAACAAACATCATTAGAAAGCCTATTCCGTGTAGTACCTATTTAGTGAAGCGATTTGGAAAACGAGGTGACAAGCAATATCATTTACACATATTTATTTTACAAAGTACCTGTCACATTTTTATATTTTTGATAATCATTCTTATTTTAATCATGTTACATCTATTTTAGTCGTATTATATTATTAAAGAAATAGACGTTGAGAAAATCTATGCTTTATTATTAGCTTGAAGTATTGAAATCGTTTAAACAATATAATTAGGTACGATTAAAAAATAAACCTTCAACTGACCCTCAGTTGTCATAAGAAAATTATTACATTTATTTATACTTAAATCTACTACATTTATTTAATTATTTAATTTAAACACATTAACGAAGTACATATTTATAATTACCAATAATCTTATCATTTTATATTCAAGTAAATATAAAATTGTAAAATATAAAAAAATCCTTGGATTCATATTAAAAAATGGAACACGGCCGATATGAGAAAGTCTTTCTTCAGGTCTTTCTTCAAGGCATCAAGCTGTCCATTTTAAATTATCAGTCTACTTTACTGAATACAACACATTACCGAACCACAACAAAAATGCTAATAGAAAGCTACTTACAAGTCGTAAAGCAAGCACGAAGCGGCGCGGGCGAAAAATTTAATTTTTTGTTCTCGTGTCTTATTCGAAATTCAGGCCGAAAATTCCAGGGATTCGGGAACAACATTTTCCCGGGAATTTCCGCGATGGTGAAACCGCAACATTAACAATCTAGCTATTTCATTGCGCCTAATAAACATTCACGATCGTGACGACGGTTGTACGTGAGTATATTTTTCTCTGTGCTCGGTTCATTTATTGAGTTTGAGTACCTAACTGTTAAGCTGAAATGGGAACTCAGCAGTGATTTTAATGGTTCAATAACCTTTAAGAAATTAACTCTCCGTCTATAAGTCAGTAAGTGACCATTACTAGTCGTTAGGCGAATGTGTGAGCCATTAGCGGAAAGAAATAGCTATGCCTTCTTTGGAGCAGTTCGAAATGGTTACGAGAAGCAGTTTCTAGCTAGTTTATTTATTACATAGAACCTGCCCTCAACCGCCTTCCCACGGGAAGAGTTTTAATTTTTTTGTTTAACGTGAGGAGACGATGTCGAACAAAATGTTGGTCGAATTACCGGCCAAAACTATACAAACTAACTGTAGGTAACTGTATTAATACGAATCAATTTATTAGTTAGCTTGTTTAGTTATTTTTTAAATAACACTATCGCCCACGTGCGAGTATTGGCAATGTATCTGTTTCCCAACAAACCTATGCTATAAAATCGAAGACTATCGCGGTTGTTTGACATTATAAATAGGATAGAAAACGAATTTACCGCGTGAAATTTGTAGGACCCGACGTTTCGGTGACGTTGCAGCCGCGTTGTCTAGGGTAGACTGTCTACCCTAGACAACGGCGGCTGCAACGTCACCGAAACGTCGGGTCCTACAAATTTCACGCGGTAAATTCGTTTTCTATCCTATTTATAAAACCTATGCTAACCTACTGGGGCACATAGGAAGAATCAACTAATCCCGATAAGTAATGTATCATCTTCTTTTCATTTAATATACAGGAGATACAAAATGCTAACCTACTGGGGACCACCTAAGGGTTAAGAAGGCGGTGCAGAAACCGCATAATTCACAACAACTAAATAAAAGGTTAACATTGACTTAATACCTACTGAGAGGGTCAGATACATTAAGATACAAAAAGTGAAAATAAATCTTTTAGTAGGTAAATAGTTAGTAGTAGGGGTATTACTTGCTGATAGGGTTTATCATCTATTTATCCAATTACGGTCCCGAACCATCCTTTTATTACTTTTTTCTCTTAATAGTTTCTTAGGCCATTTCGTTGCAAGCATTATGATTATTATTTTGAGTTCTGTGCGGATGAAACTGATAGAACTATCTTCCATTTTGATCGAGAGCCTTCGTTTAACCAGAACCTGTGTTCGATTGTGTGCTTTGATCACACTTATTTAAAGAAAGTGAACACACTTGAAGAAATTGAAAATAAATCTTTTTGTAGGTAAATAGTTAGCAGTAGGGTTATTACTTGCTCTTAGGGTTTATCTTCAATTTATCCAATTACTGACCAGAATCATCCTTTTTGACTTTTTTCTCTTAATAGTTTTTTTTAGCAATTTCTTTGCAAGCATTAGGATTATTATTTTGAGTTCTGTTGTGGTGAAACTAATGTAACTAGCTTTCATTTTGATCGGGAGCCAGAGTTTAACCAGCACGTGTGTTCGATTGTGTGCTTTGAGCACACTTATTCAAGAGTATGCCTAAAACAAGTATGCCTATCATAAGAAAATGTGTACAGTTGAAGATCATGCTGTTCTTTATGAGCATGTGTTTCAGTAACTTAACGAACAGCGAAAACCAGTAAACAGTCTTTATCACGACCAAACAGACAAATAGACAAAAAGACATACGCGTTTTGGGGCTTGCTTAATAATTGTTTAGATTATTATTATGAACTTACATATTCCGCAATCCTCCATCCCGATATTATTACCTCATCTTCTTATCTAATCTTATTAATTAAGATTCCACTTAACATCAGTTAGGAGAATAATATTGCGATGCCAAAGAAAGCTAACAAATAAATAGTCCACCTTTTCCTCGCCTTTCCAAGCGGCTTGGGTGGTCCTGTAGTGAAGACAGTAATTTGCTCCACCTATGCGTGTTCTTTATTTTTATAAGCTTGCCCTGTCTAATCTACGAAGCAGCAATACCAACAAATGGTCAGAGCGGTTGCCGCGCTGCGATGCCGGTTTTATTATACCAGGGTTCAGAAAAATTTCAATTAAATGTAGAAACAGCTTTCAGGAAAAAAATAAGCGCGTACCTACTCAGTCGTTCCAAGCCGTAGTGTTTTTCTTAAAAACGTCTTAATTAGTACATACAATCTCATGTAAAGTATACTAGTCCTACACCTATATAAATACATTCAACAGGCTCATTATGTGTAAATAATCGATCTGTACTTATTTAAAAGATCTTCCTAATCGGCAGTTCAGTCCGAGATTATACTTACTGGTTGAAATGCAATGTAAACAGATTTAAATTACAACAGCTGAAAATATATTTCTAACGAACAACTGAAAAAAGGACTGATTTCCTCTGAATATTAAATTCATAAATAAAATCTATGAGCACTCACTCTCGGCCGGCGGGTAAACTCGGCTGGGTACCATTGCGACGCCTCAGGCAGCCCGGATCCTTTCTTGACTAGACTCAATATTAGATTAAAATGTGTGGCGGAATTTAGTCATTAGTGCAGCTTGTAGGTATATGAGATATTCATCTACAATAAGGCATCTGTGTACTAAATTTCAAGTTTCTACGCAAGGGCGTAACTAAAAATACCCTTTTACCTAGCTACTTCTTATATTTATTTTGCAGCTATATAATAAATCGGCGTATTTATGTGGGGGCAATGCCTCGAAGATGTTTCGGAACAAGTTCTCAAGAACTTCAGCAGGACACGAGGGATTCCGCAGAAACATTGTTGCGGGAGAATGTTCAAAACAGATGTTCCTATATCTCAATAAAGAATAAAGAATCAATACTACCATTACTGTTAATTAAGCAACTGAATAATATTTCTCCATTTTTAAATGTTGGTGAGAAATAAAACGATAAAGCCATTTTTTATTACTTTATTTTAGGAAAAAGACCTAATTTGAGTAGTAGGACAAAAAAAACCCATTACAAATCTATTTTTTTTGCATATCTACATATTTGAAGCTTTTTGTGGAAACCACCTTGTTGCCTATTGGCACCATCTTCTAGGTGGGCATTTGACTGTGTGATGCTACAAGTGCCTACCTAGAAGATGGTGCCAATAGGCAACAAGGTGGGTTCCACAAAAAGGCAAATGCCTTGTAGATAAACAAAAATAAAATAAAAAAACTGTTTAATGTATTGTAATAAATAAGAACAAATACATTTCTAGAATGGTTTTCGTCTTGATTTGCACTGCGCAAAATCATCGATCAGTTTTGAGACATCCATCTTGTCGGCTTCCTTAGCTTCCTAACACGTCTGCCGTCGTAAATGAAAACAGTAACTTCATTTGCTGTGTTTATACAAGTTTGGTTCTTTAAAATCACGAGTTGGAGTACTATAAGGCATTTTTTTCGGTTTGTCTGTCGATGGCTAGTTACCGAGATACCTTAGATAAAAACACAGTATTTAAAAAAAAAACAGAATATTTTTAATAAAAAACACAGTATGTGCATTTTTTAAAGTTTAAATACAGTAACTTATTATGTACTGTGATCTTTTTTAATACTTATAAGCATTTAAGAAATATTTTTGTTTGGTTACAACACGGCTTCTTCAGATACTGTGGTTTTAGGTAAAATTTTGCTAAAAGTTGATTTATAAATACAAGAATTAATCACAATATCTCAATTACTGTGTTTAAGGTGCCTGCAGATTTTTATTTATTAAAAAAAAAATGTATTTATTTTACATGGTTAGAACACAGTAATGGATAAAATTTACCTATAACACAGTAACCACTCAGTTACGGTGTTATAGCTTAAAATGTAAAATTTATCAAATTATTTTCCTAATTTAAAACACAATATCTAATTTAATAAATTAAACAATTTTAATTTAATATATATTTTTATGCAGAATTGAAGTTTTAACTATTTTTTAACATTAAAGATTTAAAGAAATAATCTATATTGATTAGTTTGTTCATGAAAACAAATATTTAACAACTGAACTTTGACCACGTTTTTCTCAAAACGTCTTTTTTCAAGTTACTGTGTTTTCATTTACGACGGCAGACCTTGGGTGGAACGTCTACCATAGAAATACCGTTTTGGGCCCCCGAACTACTGTGGGTCCCGGTGCGCCGCACCGGCTGCACCGGCTTAGTTACGTCACTGACCACACTAATAATTTAATTATAAAAAAATATATTATTGGTTTACTGCTATACTGGATAAATAATTTAAGAACACAATAAAAACCATAGATCCAAAGTAATTCAGGAACGAAGTTTTTCATAGTAGGTATTTGTGTTCTTAAGGGTCTCAAAATATCGACCTCCATCCTAAACGTAAAATGGTAGATAACATAAATAATTTCGTGACAGCCCTACCACTTAAAATGCACCATTAGGAAAACGATAATAGATTAATAAAGAAATGTGACCCATCCACGAGACGAAGCGAAGTGAGTTTTTTACTTTAAATTATGAGTCGCCTACAAAAAGGGCGTATCTGAGGGCCAGACGCGATGGCCCACCCACGTGGAGCCTCTTAATACAGAGAGATTTATTGGCCATTATGGACGTCTTGAAACAGGATGGATAGGATCGGTCATTGTCCTGCATACGACGGGAAGAAGTGGGGAGAAAGGTCGGATCCTTAGGGAACGACTACAGAGCGGTTTATCGCTTTGACCTAAAAGCAACGGGATAAAGTGCGGTGACCGCCTTTCTCCAAATAAATATACATATACCAAAATAGCACAATATTTTTATTTAAAATAACAGAAATATCCATAATAAAGTACTCTTAATTGTAATAATAACATCTTATTTTTTAATTTTCTTTTTGCGCCAGCCAAATATCAGACGTGCAATCTCCTCCTGGATATCTCATCTCATGCGCTAGTACTGGCCCATTCGGCTCGTTTTGATAATTCACCAAAAAGTTTGGATCTAGTTTCATACCGCCTTTTTCAGTGTCGATATCTAGTTTTGCAATCCATGATCCCTAACAATAAACAAAAACATTTATTATAAAATCGTAAAACGTCGCGAGTCTGACGTGATCCGGTATGGTCTAGTGGCTAGGATACCTGGCTCTCACCCAGGAGGCTCGGGTTCGATTCCCGGTACCGGAAACTTTTTTTTATTTATTTTTTTAAATTTATTTTAACTGGAAAATAATTACAAATGTTTAAAGCATTTTTAATACCTTTTTAACAGCTTCTGGGTAAAATTGTTTATCCCAAGGAGAATAAAGCGACGAGGAAACGTAGAGCCTCTTGCCATCTAGTGACAGTTGTAACATCTGGGGCGATCCTTGCAAACGCGTGCCTTTCACAGTTACTGGGAGCGGTTGCGCCTGAAATCGATAGATGGCGCGCATAAATTGGTTTGTGTCTTTCCTAAATAAAAAATCTGCTTGATGCTAAATTTCGTCTTGATGAATCGAGTCGAGTCGCTGTTTTAATATAATAGCTATAATAATCGCGATTATGTGGTTCTATTTTAAATGCTTCTTTATTTACCCATAATATTAAAATTTTAATTATTAAACTCGTCAACCACTAATGATAATAAAAAAAATACAAAACAATTTAGAGGCAGTATTCTTATGATACAAAGACGTATTTGTTTATCATTTTAGTATTAATAAAAATGGAATTATAAACTATTACATTTTCAGATAAACTTTTTAAATCAAAACCCGTTAAAGAATCCGAGAAGTGAGGTAAACAAGAGTTGTAGGCCATGTCCACCAAATTCTAAGGAACATTTATATATGGGCCCTAGATCAGTATTATTGGATTTATGATTTTTGAAATTTCGGAAAAGTTGCAATTTTGAAACAAGATTGCGAATATATCTCATCAGCTTTTTAAATAGGGGCATTAGAATGAATTATTATGTATATAATTTGGTATATAGTCTTAATTAGTCGCGTAGTTTCTGATATACAGTAGATACAGACAGACACAAAGACATTTTTCTGAAATTAGTTTTTTGGATTGCCAGGATCTCAAAACGATTTCTAAGCAGTAAATATCCGGCGCAAACTCGAATTCTAAATTTCGCTCAAAAGAAGACTTCATATTTATACAGCTGTCCCAGAAGTCGACGTCAAGCCGGAAACGGGTGATAGGGAGTCATGATAATTATCGGAACAATATAAAAAAAACTAAGTTACATATTTTTTAAATTATAGGCAAAAAAAAACGAGAAAAGTCCCAGAAGTCGACGTCAAGCCGGAAACGGGTGATAGGGCAAGTTATACTAGTTATAAGAAAAATATATAAAAAATCTAAGTTATATATTTAAAAATCTAGTATTAAAATTATAGGCAAATAAAACATGGAGAAAATCTACAGCCCGTATACACTCTGTATATTTCGTGTAAAACGATGTATTTTTTTAGGAAAGTAAAAAATAAACTCACATCTAATTCTTTGTCTTCAAGTACCTTCAGCTGATCAGTCAATATTTTACCTCCTAAAAATACCTGACCAGTCAATTTTGGTTTTTCCGGATTGGTAATGTCGTACTGGCGGACATCCCCATGCAGCCAGTTCGTGAAATACAAAAACCTGTCATCCAGAGATATGAGGATATCCGTCACCATGCCCTGAATCTCAGGTAAAAGCCATCCTTCGACTTTCTTCGGCGGTACGTCGATCACTTTTTGGGTGCCCCACGTGCCGTCGTCCATTTTGAAGAACCTGAATATCTTCGCGAAGACAGCGCACCCTACAAAGCCTTGAGATGCTTTAGGGTCGTGCAGAAATCTAATTTCCAGGGGAGCCGAACCTTCCAGACCCAAGTCGATGGTTTGCAGGAGCTTACGCTCGGACCAGCTGTAGAAGTTCAAAGACGTTCCGTAAATGGAGGGATCCATTATGTCATCGGGTTGGAAACCTCTAAAATATCAAACGAAATATTAGCAGGTTCTTATAGATTATCTAATAAGACAAAGCCAAAGTCAGCCCCATATTACGACAAAAATAAACGGTCCGACTCTACTCGGACAAATGACTCATATGTGCATTGAAAAAAAAAAACAGTTTTCCCAGAAACAACCAGTGATGGAATACTAACTGTAGGTATCTATAACGCCTAACTTTAAACGAATTTCTATCATCCTTAGAGCCGTTTTTAAGAAAATATATCATATATTTTTAGGTTATATAGGTAGCAGCTACCATTTATTTTATGTCTAAATCGATAATTTCAAAACGACTCGGAAAGAAATTTAAATAGTATCGCAATCAAATTTTAACCATATCGAACTAGTAGTTTTATCTATATGCATGGCCACGTGACCGACACCTTTTTTTAAACCCACTTTTTTAGGTTTTTGTGACCTCAAAACGTAAATTTACTAAAATCTCAAAATCTCTTTTTGGGATTAACATGGTGTTATTACCTCGCCTATTTTTCAGAAGAAAAAAAAACATACTATGAGTATTTCTTTTTTAGTTAGTTTTTAAGATATTTAAAAAATACCTAAGTTAACCTACTTGATATTTTTCTATCTCTTTGAAGAACGATACCAATATTTATTTCATTCGTGGCCTTCACTCCATGGGTCAGTCAGCGGGTAATATATTTGACTGATCCTAATATTTTAAAGGTAATAGTGAAAGGATTATATCCATGGATTTAAAAAATATGAATAATGATAAAATGACCTAAATTGTTTTAAAACATATATTAAATGTCAGGCTGCACCCCCGCGGTAAGTAGCTGACTTAACCGCTACTGCTAGCCAGACTGCCATTTCTATGGTCCTAGGTTATCCATCTACGTACACAAATATGTTGAATATTTTTGTCGCAAAATGATGCGACTTTTCAGCACTAGCTCTTTGGGATGTTATATTTTGAAGCGCGACAGTTTGCAAACCTTTTAAAAATGCGCGGTGCGCCCCATTCCGAGGAGACCATGACGTCGTGGTAGGGTTGATACCAAAAGTCGTATCCGAATTTAGCAATTTTATCGCCATTAGTCCAGGTACCTGGAATGTGTGAAAATAAATAAGCTTTCTTTATATAACTATCACTTTTTATATCATTATCAATCACTTTTTATATCATTATGTCCAATATGCTATCTTAATACGTTTTAGCAACGGTTTTAGTCGTTTTGTAGAAGCTATCAAGTGAGGGGAGTCTAGGGTAGTAAACAGGCCTAAATATCTTATGGGAGAGGTTTGTTTATTTGTTTGTTTGTTTATACTCCTTATTGAGAAATTTCACAATGGTCGGATTTATTGTCATATGACAATCTCTACCAAACAACCCTACTATGAAGTGTTTATTTGCATGAGTGCCTGTAACATGCGTGTTTAAGTGTGTGCCTTGTTATTGTATTCGATCGACAGAATTAAAATGCAATTCTGTTAATTTTATTCCATCGAAAAATGGTTACCTAGCCGGGAATCGAACCCGGAACCTTACAATGTAAGATCAGGCGACCTATTTACTATGCCACCGGGCGTTGTGTTGAGGTGAGAGGCGAATGCAGGGAGACCACAAACCTAGGTTTTTAAGAACCATACACATTCATTAAAGAGTCATAATAAAAATACTGGTTTATGGTGGCAAACGAACGATGGCAGAAATCAAGGACGTATCCAGGGGGAGAAGGGGGGGGGGGGGGGGGGGCACAGGGGACGGGGGACTTGTCTTTCCAAAGTAATAGATGCCTAGCATATAGATTTAAGGCGGTAATACATTAAGTCTGGAATTGCGTTTCGCCATTGCGACTGCTGGAAGTTGTAATGGTATGAACTGAGTTCCGTATAATATGCAGCCATGACAGTATCGCGCATGGGAACTACACAGAACAAACATCTGAAGCGTTTATTAATAAGTATATGAAGTATATAAAGTAAAACTCTTGAATGTTCGTTAATACCGTAACAGATAGTTAGTTAATACCGTAACAAAACAACTTTTAAAATAATATCATAGTACTTATGATACTTTATGTAATTATGTTATCATCGTAAATGTCAAACGTGGTAAAAACATTGACATTTATTAGCAAGGTTTGTTTGATTTAACTTCCCTTTGAAGTGGGCCTAATCTTAAGTGAAAAATAAAAAAGGCGCTATCAGATAGACACATGCCCAGGGCTTACCTTTAGTCTTATACGTCTCTCCATCGATGAGTATAAATTCTCCTTTCCCATTTCCTTTGCTATCTCCCATAGTAGAAATCATAATATCGCCGGTTGCCAGGCAATGCGCTGTATGTGGGAATGAGCAATTGAAATAATCCATCTCCTTGCCATCAATTACCTGGGAATATATTAAATCAGAAGACAGCGTCAATTTAAATAGATAGAGATAAGCGATATCTAGCTAGAGATATGATAAGATTCATAAAACATCATACGTATAAAAATAATATAATAATACATCATACATATAATAATTTTATTAGGAAAAAAAAAGTTAGATTACAATGATTTCCAATACATATGTAGTTCTCCAGTTAGGGGCCTAAGAGATACTGATTTCTAGACCCGCCTTGAAGACGCATTTGCTAATTTATTTATTTATTTATAAGTAGGTACTTATTATGTACAATGGTTACGACTAATTATACCAAACAAGTTCAAGAATCAAACATAAACAGTTCAGAGAAACCTTCACATCGTGTTTGGCACCTGCCTAAAACTCATCTAACTAGGTCAACTAAGGCTTGTATCTAGATGAGCTAATTACAATACGTATAATGACAATGATAAGCACGTCATATCAGGTAACTACATATAACTAAACAAAATGTTTAATAGCTATAATATCTATAAATATATATATTGGATAAATATATACAAACATACATAAATATTTAAACGTACATATAATATAATGTAATAACATGGAATAATGTAATAATGGCATTCTTATTACAAATAGAGTCCGTAGTCACGTTGACACCGGTTCTCCTCGTTGTTACCGAAGTTAAGCAGCATTGGGCGCTGTCATACTTGGATAGGAAACCGCCTGAATGTTTGACTTGACTGCATGATGCTATAAATGCCCACCAAGAAGATGTTACCAACAGGCAACAAGGCTTGTTCCAAAATAATACACACCAGCCTTGTGGGTAAAGAAAAAGTATAGGAAGTAGAATTAAAAACAACCGTGAAAAGGAAATTTAGACCACAATAGTACAATTACTAAGAAATATCTATTATGATGATTTATAGATAGTTTAGTCTGCTTTAGAGACAACGCGGCAGCTAAAAACAGCAATTGGCTCATAACTTATAATATATTAAAAAAAACTATATATAGGCTATAACAACTACTCATGATCTGTAACTGCTGTAGTCATAGTTAAGGTGGCCATAGGCAGGGAAAGCCGTTTTAAGAATTGGTGGATGTTTTTTGCTGGAAGATTTTCGATACTCACTTTAAAAAGTTCTGGCTTCCTCGGGTCCTTTCCAGTGTCCACGATGAACACCCTCGAGGAGTGAAGACTTGGAAGTACCAATTTGTCTCTTTTCAAGGCGTGGTCGCTATGACAAGATGAGCATACGTTCCAACCGCTGTGGTGAAGCTCATCGCCGGTAAATCCAGTGTAAGTGCGGTGGATGACCTAAATTAAAATTTAACCCTTGGAGTAAATGGGTATTTTCATGGATGCATCTGTCTCTTTTGTAGGATTTTCGGCGACATCGACCTTAAAGTACTATAACTACGAAACTACTACACCAATCATAAAAAGAACAACTGCACAATGATTGCATTGAAATTTTGAATATAGAATATTGAAATATCATTTTGTAAAATAATTAGATAATTATGAATAAATATGAGAACGTCAAAGAAGTGAAAAAAACGCGGAACCAGATCTGGTCGTATCATACTCAACGGATAATTGTTTCAGAACCAGATTTGGTCGTATCATACTCAAGGGGATTCAAAGACTAAATCTACTTTAATTTATTGCATCTATGCATCTATGTATTGAATCCAGGATGATATTGTTTGGGAATCAGTATCCGCATTATTAATTCAGAATATACAGTAAAATCATGTTGTAATAATTACATAAAGCTAATTATCGCATATTAGAATTCGTCTTTTGTTGAAATGATGTTTGACTAATAAGAGTTATCGAACAGAATATAAATTCGATGTTGACAACATGAACATTAAACATAATTAAAATCAAATTTACTAATAGAATTTACCGATTTACTATTTACGACTTACGACTCACAACTTAAGACTTACTATTTAATGACTTATTAGAAGAAAAATTTATCTAAACTGGTCAAGTATGTTATATTAAACATCATAATCTACATTTATATAATCTCTTATTTATAATCATAATCTACATATTTTACATTGCTATGTAACTCATAATATTAATAATAAAAAATGAGGTAGCTAAATTACAGATTAATGTTTAATACGAGTAAATACATTTATAAATTGGCATACTGGATGCAGATGCGTGTGGATCATCGATATGTGTGGATCAATCGATGGTGTGGATTGCAGCTTTTGTTTGAAGAACCTTTCTAACGCCTTACTTTCTATCTGCCTTGCGGTAGCTGGTTAAAGAGATTGAAGCTTAAATCTATAGGACTTTTGAGTTTGTGTGTGGCGCAATTTTAGCAGGTCAACATCATCGAGTCTGCGTGTATTGTTAGATTGCCGATTCCCACTTAACTCTTAGTCGTCAATGTTAGATTTAGAATATACTAGGGCCACACTAAAAGTTTTCGGAATGAATTACAAAAAATACCATCAATAGAAATGTGCGGCCGAGCACAGCTTTCTCACAGCCCAATGCTTGTGTAGGATTGATTGTACCTCACTCATGCCTATGCCTAAGGATACCCGAATCTCATAGTCAGTTACATGCCTGTCTGTTTCGATCATCCGGCGCACAGCATCGATGTTTTTGCTTTCGACAGCGGTGGTCGGGCGACCTTCACGAAATTCGACACTGAGATTTACACGATCACCTTTAAATTCTGCAAATTGTCTATTTGTATGCTGCTTCATCGCCAAAAGCAGTTTGAAGCTGAGCGATGCTCTGCTGAATCGTCAAATTAGACTTATAATAGTAGAAAATCATACAGCGAAATTTAAATCCATCGTAATGCAGACGCGCGTTTCTCTTAGACATGCATAGCGTTTCTCTTGGATACAAATAATACACAAAATTAAATTATGATTTCCTTTCTATGTAAATTCACTAACTGATGCATTGTTGGATTTCCGCTTTCAATTGATAGAAAAGATTGACCGATGTCTAGACAATACAACGTTGAAATATACCCAACATATTTCCAAACGAGAAGAAGATAACGCTTTAAATTGTGAAATAAAAAAAAAAACACATTTCTCCCCGGCCGCGGCCGGCTCTAGTCCACACACGTTTTTCTTGTCAGTGTTATATGCATGACTATGGAAAATTGTCCACAGACACGGCGGCGGGGCCGTCCGTTTTTCCGCCGTGTCCGTGGACAAGCTTCCATAGTGATCCATACCCCACTGTCGACCAGGTGAATTAATCGGGGATTTTCACGGCGAAAAAAACGTGTGTATACAATAGGGCTAAGGCATCCTTATAAACAGTGGAGTCAGAGGGCTGGAAAATGGAAATATTTTCGAGGTTCAAGTAAATATTTTCAAGGAAAATATTCCACGCCGGTTATTCGCCGAAACGCAGCGCCGCCGATTATTTAGTAGTCAGAGGCCACCGCCGAGAAATTAGGTGCTGACGTACTTTCAACGACCCTCTGGGCATAATAATGGGCTCGATTGCATTTCTTCGTGAACTAAAACCGGAAATTAGTTCTTGTGAACGAGACAGGGCAATACGCTAGAGCGGAATGTGAAATGAACGGTTGTCAATTTTTCGCATTAAAACTACACACCAAAGATAAAGCATCTAAATCTAATACCGCACGAAATGTGTTCAAATTTATTCGGACGAGTATAAGTTCCACTGGTAGTTTTTATCGACAATCGTTCGTATTATATTCAGCTCTAACGTATTGCTCTATCTCGTTCGCTTGAACTAATTTCAGTTTTAGTTCACAGAGAAACGGAATCGGACCCAATATGTGAATTAATTCCCTGGGCCGATTTTAGATCCCAGTCGGCTATTTTGAAACCTGACCCATAAAAAAACTGCCAAACAAAAAATCACATTCACCTGACAATACGTTTTAGAATTGGGATCAACATCAACCGTAGACAGATAATCCATTTTAGAATGATCCGGTTGTACGCATACAACATACAAAATGTTCTCTTTTTCGCCTTTGGTGTATGCATCCATGGGCGTGGCGTACCCTGGACCACAAAGACAGGACCCTAAAATAGAAATTGAATATCTGAATACCGGTGATAACGCGTGAACTTTCACCGCGCGCAGCGCCCATGTTATCAGTGTCGATTGCATTCTATATTGTTACCGTTGCGGTTGCTATTTAATTTTGATAAAATAAAATGGATAGTAAAACAACGGCTCACCTTTCGACATGATTGTAATTCTGTGCACTCGTTCTCTATTCAAACACGCGAGCGCGACTGCTCTTGCAACTGGTTCAGAAGTAAATACACATATACACATAACTCTCTATCGCTTTTATGAACCTGTATTATCAGTCTGATCAGGGGTGCCCCTACACAGTTTTAATTCATCGCCTTACAATTATTATAACACGATAACTCGAATTTAGTAGTTCTGAGATAAGCGCGTTTGAATGTTGTTTTAAAGTTACAACTCGTGCACTATTTTAGATTGGAAAACGAGATGTCGAGTTTCTACTCTACGATAGCAGAGTGCTGCGATCTTTCAGCTAGATGAGTCTATACATGTCAATTTTTAGCATTATAGCTGGAGGTGATTTTCAACTTATCAACCACCGTTAACTCCTAGGGGCGGGGGAATTACAGTTATCTGGTTTTAAGGGAATATAGAGTTGATATTTTTACATCTTCTGGCATACTTATCTCAAAAAATGCAAATTTTAGAGTTATCAAGTTATAATCGTAAAGCGACGAATTAAATACGACACACCAGTCTAATAACATGACTACGCAGTAGGTACCTAAGATGAATAAACGATTTATCCAGAGACTCTTATATTGCACCACGGTTGTATAACCGACTGAAAGAGGTGTTAAAAATGACAACATCAAAATACATTTTCCAGAAACTAACCTTGCGGAGTCTTTTAACCATCCTACCTTTGGGTCATTATTCAAAAAGCAGGTAAAAAATCGTTGGATATTTTTCATTACATTTCCTAATAACAATACTTGTTTACAATATGCCAGACAATGTTTTTACACAATAGACCCATTTATTACCCTGTTTTGTGTATGAAATCGTAGGAACGATTTGACGTATCACGTACACTTTGTGGGTTTCGTTTTTTTTGTACCTACTCAAACTTACGTGATACGGTTTGTTGCGTTCGGGCGATAATATAGCCGTCGTATCACGTACGTTCGTATATGTAGAAATGCAACCTTTAACGCAATATTTCAACGGCAATTTTATTATGCGATGTTTTTATTTCAATGTCAATTTTATTCGTCATTTTAGTTACCTAATAATATTATTGATTAAACAAATTAACTGCCAACTACGAGATAACTCGTAGTTGGCATTAGCAAGAAGATTTTGTTGCATAGGCAATGTTAAGAAAATTCGTAATTACTTTATTGAAAAAGCACAATATGTATACTATTTGATGATCAATACATATTATAAATAGGATAGAAACGAATTTACCGCGTGAAATTTGTAGCACCCGACCTTTCGGTGACGTTGCAGCCGCCGTTGTCTAGGGTAAACTGGTCTACCCGAGACAGTGTGGCACCGTATCGTGAGCTTTAGCTAAATCGAGAAATACTGCTAAGCATTATTCGCCTTTATCGACACTGCCAGAGATGACCTTGGTAAACTCAGCTATTGCATCAGATGTGCCCTTGCCCTCAAGAAATCCATATCCTTTAAGTCCAAATATTCCATAAATCGCTTTTTTACAATCTTCTCCATAATTTTTGACACAGTGTTTAGTACTCCCATATACTCCCATATTAAAAAAAATAATACCTACTCATATATTATTAAAAAAAACTTTGTATTAGGATTATTAGTGGTAGCTGATCATACAAAACGCCAAACCCAATACGATAGCGTGATCTAACGCTATGATTTCATGATACTGCGACTTTATACTCGTAATTTGCATTAGCGTTTTATATGAGGAACTACCCCTCTACCGGCCGTTAATAAAAGATAAATAAAGATTTTGCCAATCTACTCGCAAATAAATGCAAAATAAAATAAAGACAAGGATATTATTTTAAAGAACGATGACCCTGAAACAATTGCAACGCATACAATGTTGAACGGGACTGATAACCAAATTCATTACCAAGGTTACTTTTAGTAATATTTATTTTGAAACAATTTGGTTTTCTGCGATAACCCTGAAACAACTGCCACACAAACAAGTGTTGAACAAGGCTGTTACCAAGTTCATTATCAAGGTTAACGTAATTAATATTTATTTTTAAATAATTTGGATTTGTCTACATTACTGAAAAGTGGAGGTATTTAAATAAAAAAAATAATACATCGATAAAAAAATACGATTATGCATGGACCCAGATTGAAATAAAAAAGTCAAAACGCAATAATACGAAATATTTATTTTCACAATTTTAAAATTTTACAATATTAATCCCTGTAACTCTAAATCATTAATGTTTTATGTATATTTTATGGATTCATTAGAAAAGTTTACTTTAAGATTATATTTATTCTTTTACTAGCCAAATATCCGAAGAGCAGTCTCCACCGGGGTATCTAATTTCATGGGCAAGAACTGGGCCATCAGGTTCGTTGTGATAGTCCACTAGAAAGTTTTTATCCAAAGTCATCCCTCCGTTTTTTGTGTCTACGTCGAGTTTGACGATCCGTGAACCCTGAAAAATTGATGTTATATAATATTATCTTTTGAATTATACTTGATTTATTTAAAAAAATATTTGTAATAACTAACTTCTTTGATTGCTTCGGGATAGAACTGCTTATCCCAAGGCGAATACAGGGATGATGAGACATAGAGCCTCTTGCCATCTAGCGACAGCTGAAACATCTGCGGCGAACCATGCAAGCGTCTTCCCTTGATGTATACCGGATCGGGTTGCGACTGAAACGGATAGATGGCGCTATATTCATGGTTTTTGTGTCTTGAATAAAAACAATCTGTTTATTAAAAACCAATCACAAAACTTCAAAGAAATACAATAACAGTTTACTGGTAATTCACGAACGCATGAAAAGCCTTGGTAAACTCCTTGAAACCATGAAACCAAACAAGAAAATTGTTTTTTTTTAATACACAGAATATGTTTTTAATTAGTGACAAACATCCTTGTAGTAAGTGAATCAGTACGACAAACTAAGCAAATTTAAAAAAAAAGAGAAAAAAGCATTTTTTTAAAACAAAATTTTATTTTTTGAGAATTTGATTATTTTTTATTGTCTGAAAAATAGTATAAAATGCTATTAAGCACAATGCGCAATCTAGTGGTAGCTCGATCTAGCTAGATGGCGCAGCGCGCTCAACGCTTCTAAAACTTTTATTCAATAGGTAAGGCTTACAAATTTGACAAAAAAAAAACATTTTATCAAAAGTTGCTTATTTTGTCGTACTAATTCATCCACTACAAGCTTGTTACTAATTAAAAACTCACCTGTATTGTTTTTACGTTTATAAAGATATTGTTGGATGGCGTTTTTTTTATTTCAACTCTCAGACATTCCTTTTTTATCAACAAAAGAGGCCAAAAAAAAGGCAAGTCAGTTTTTTTATGTAGAATAATCTTCTATACAAAAACACTCCTTATAACCAAAAACATGTTGATTCAGATAGAACAATCAGAATAATTTAATAAAATCCTAATAAGGTATAATAAATACACCGTCACCCCTTGGATATGTGTTGTTTTTTTTCGATATGGATGAAATTATGCACATACTTTGCGTATCCTTTGAAACAAGGGGAAAATACAGCCTACATTTGATTTACTAAAACTCACCCCCGTCACAGTATTTTGCCCCCCAGTGACCTCCATTACCCTTTAACCCTCTTTAAAAATTCCACAGCTTTATTCGATCTTAATGAAATATTGCCCACGTATTAAGGTAAGATATATAGGTAACTTACTTTCAACTCTAAATCCTCCACAACCTTCAATTGATCTTTCAAAATTTTGCCGCCCAAAAATACTTGCGCGGTCATTTTGGGTTCTTCCGGGTTGGAAATATCATACTGACGAATATCGCCATGCAGCCAGTTCGAGAAGTAAAGAAACCGGTCATCGAGGGATATGAGGATATCGGTCATCAACCCTGAAAAATAAATAAATATGTATTTAAAAGCACAATGATAATGAAACAAATAGAGCTGTCAACTACAACGGGCGAACCCGTCAGCTCAGGAAGTTTTAACGATTGGTCGTTCGGAAGAGGTTAACGCCTTATCCGCGAGTTTACCAGGTATATTACCCAGCGGGCTTACACTCACGCCCTTACTTCGAATTCCGACCAGATTACTCCGGTCTCTCGACTGGTTACGAGTTCGAGTCGCTTGCGCGGTCCTCTCCCTCACGAAGCGGTGAAACGGCGTAAATCGAATCTATCGCGGACCACGGCGTCCTTTGCCCGCGGTTCCACCCGGGATTGGGTAGCCGATGGTCGTTTCAAGAGCAGTCGCCGTAAGGTCAGCAACCACCCTCGCTCTATAGGAAACAGTACTGCATTCAGACTCCCCCGACTGTTAGTCAGAGTGCACAATCGATTGGCTTACGCCGCACGGTGCGCAGACCGTCCAGGAGCGCCAGAAGATTGACTCCTAGGGGAAACTAGTCCTAGCCCAATGATAATGAAACAGTGATAAAATAATGTTAACCGTTGATTTCAGGTGCTATCCATCCCTCAACCTTTTTTGCTGGCACTTCAATAACTTTATGGGCAGCCCATGTGCCATCTTTCTTCTTATAGAATCTGAAAAAAAAATGATTATAAATGCAAATCCAGTACATTAATTCTATTTTCTCTTTATATTAGTCTTCTTGATTTAAAAAGTCGTAAACTTTATAACATGTTTTTATGACCTTAACCTGTAACTTTGCAAAGCAAATCTTACAACCCACTTCTATAATGATGATGATGTAGGTAGGAGGTGTTCATAGGGACTCCTCATGGCTAACAAGTTCGGTCATCAAGTTTGGGCTCGTTTGACTTTTCGTAATGAGTTATTTGGTTAAAATAAAGTGGTCATAAGGACTCCTCATGGCTAACATCTTGCGGTGTCGACTACAACGGGCGAGCCCGTCACCACAGGACGTTTTAACGATTAGTCGTTCTGTCGCCCTGCAGTGAACGTAGAAGACTTAGGACAGTACAATCCTACGTCCAGCTACGTCACAACCCGTGAGAGTCCAACGCCTTACCGCGAGTGAGCCAGGAATAAACCCGGCGGGCTCGAGATACTCGCGCCCTCACTTCCAATTGTGACCAGATTTCTCCGGTCTCTCGATTGGTTCCGAGTTCGAGGTCGCTTGCGCGGTCCTCTCCCTTATGAAGCGGTGAAACGGAGTGCACCGAATCTATCGCGGACCAAGGCGTCCTTTGCCCGCCTCTTACCCGGGATCGGATTGCCAATGGTCAATTCAAGAGCAGTCGCCATAAGGTACGCAACCACCCTCGCTCTATAGGAAACAATACAGTTCCCAGACTCCCCCGACTGTTAGTCGGAGAGCACAATCGATTGGCTTGCGCCGCACGGTGTGCAGACCGTCCAGGGGCGCCAGAGGTTTGATTCCCAGGGGAGACTGGTTGACCCAGTGTCCTACCCAGGATTCGCACCCCATGCGGGGAGGCCGTCGGATGGGTGTTGACCCGTGAGTGTGACCGACCCTGAACACATGGGTCATCGTGGCCAACTCATCATGGGCCCGTTAGCCCCCTCATGGCTAACAATAAGGTCATCAAGTTTTGGCTCGTTCGACATTTCGTAATGAGTCTTTGGTTAAAATGATGTGGTCGTTTGACTTTATGTAGTACGCCGCTCGTGTGGTAAACCAGGATGTAACCCATATATTTAAACCTGAACTAGTAGGAGATTAATTTTAGGTAAATAAATACCCAAGATATTAGGTATGTAGGTACTTTATGCATATGTTTTTTTGAATTTTTATTTGGTCCTAACAATTTTCAATTTACCTATCTATGACTTGTTTTCTTCACTTTTACTGTACACAATTACCGTTTTTTTCTTACTGAACATTATTTATGTCTTTCACAGGTTTTAACTGCATATTTTATATTGTTGTGTAAAAAGTTCTAGCTTGTCTTCTAAAAAAATGAGAAATACAAAGTACGAAGCGCATTTTTTAAATGAAGTATTCAATTCAATATATTATATTCAATATATAAAATATTCAATTCAATATATAAAAATGTATTCAATATATTTTTCGTTACTTTTCAAAGATTAATTTACTACTCTACACTTATTCGAAGCATAATAATATTATTACATCCATAAATTTGTTAATTTGTGAACAAAGAAGAAAACATAGGATTTACATTTAAAAAGTGAAAACTATTACATTTTTTACACTTTTTTAGACTATAAACAAAAAAAAACATTAGGAATATAAAACTAAGCAATTTAGTATTGTTGTATGTTTAGTGGATTTACATAACAAACATGTTTTTAAATTATTCAGAAATTAACATTTATATAAAATACAATATTATTCAGAAATGACCAAATAACCTAAAAAATCAACTATCTTCACTGCAATTTGTATATCTATCTACCTTATTTATTGCTTGTCCCAGTAAAACCACGCATATAACAAACCTTTGCGTAATTTTCAGTTTGTCCCGATCCCGTCGGGAAATCTGGCGACTCGTTAGGGAGCGAATAATATCCTGTCGGACCGTGAGCGAGCGAGAGGGGAGAGGAGCGAGGGGGTGCGGCGCATGGAAAATCCGCAGGAAAACGGATAGAAGTGGACGCGAAAAAGGACGGGGGATTGTCGGAAAAGGCAACTATTTGCCGGAAATGTAAATCAGCGGCGAGCCTCTTGACAAATTGCTAATGAAAAGCGGCAGAAGAGGGGACCGACGAGGTATAAGAGGGCGGAAATGTCGTATTTTATGCCGTTTGCAAGATTCCGTTTTGATGGAGACGTCTGAAAGTTCGTGCAATTTAGCGAGTTCTTAAACGTCTTAATTCGTTACATCTAAAGACCAACGGTTTTTCAGAGATACTTATAAAATAAAATATATACAGCGTATTCCTGATATAAAAGCAAAAACTGACACAGGCTCGTAGACTCTTGTACCAATAAGTATTTTTTATCCAACTAGTCATGAAAATAAAGTAGTAATAAGAGATTTTCTTTTACATGAGAATATTCTAAACGTAAAGCTGAACTGAAAACCATCAACAACTATTTTGATTTTCCTCTGCTAAAAAAACATTTTTTCTTCCTGAAAAATTAAAATCACTAGATTAGAGCTGAATTGAAGCAAAATAACAACGAAAAAGCAGTTTGGTTATAAATCGGCGGTTGACGTTTTTTTAAAGTTTAGATGACGAATTTCAAATTCGTTCCATTTTTTGAAAACATGATTAAAGGAAGCCGCGATCATTATCAGACAGCCAAGAAATTATAATAAAAAAAATAAATCATATGCCCATTCCCATAGTAGGAAACACTCACTCCTTCACTGTGGGTTGATAAATTAAGCCTAATCATATATTTATGATATTTACAAGGTTTTACGAGGCATGGCAAAACAGTCCAAATTATATAATATAGGTGGTATTTGTTATATTTCTTTTTATAAAGCTTCATCATTTTAACGATTTCCTACCGATTGACAGCGAGATAAGTATATAACATAATAGAATAAATTTATTGTGCTAAAAATACAACATTACATAGTGAAGGTTACACTGGTGGCACAAATGGCGGACTCATCACTATAGTGATATCATACAGTCAACCATAAGTATCTTTAAATTTATTTTCTTTTTTTACATTTTTAATCATCTATACTAATATTATAAAGAAGTAATGTTTGTAAGTATGTATGTAGGGGGTAATCTCCGAAACTACTCATACGATTTAAAAAAAAACTTCACCAATAGAAAGTTCTATTATCGACTAGTGCTATAGGCTATATTTTATTTTGATAAACATTGGTTTTTCAATACGAAATCATGATATTTGTAAATGAAATCGGAGAAAAATGAGCTGGTGAGTTGCTTTATCGGCGTGCGCTGACGAAACAATTTGATATACCTATGTGAAAATATTTTTCGAAAAAAACATCAGCTTCAAAAAGATTTATAAAAAAGTCGGCGACAGCATATATCTTACTTTTATATTTAAGCTACAATAACTGCTTTTATATCTCAAAAAAATAAGAAAAATAAATAGGCAGTGTTTGTTGAAGACATTAGCAATAAAATAAGAATCCTTATCATAGTACATTGATTCACCATTACGCGTGTTAAATAGATACAATTAGCCATTTACTGTAAGTTTTTAGGTGGCATGATTTTAGACATATCATGAAATTAGTAACGCGTGCAAGCCCCTCGAAATACCAAGCGGGCGGCGAGGGCCGGCGGCGGCTGCTGGCCCAGCAATGTCAGCGTTAAGCGGAAGGCGTGCGAGTGGCGAGGAACAAGACGCGTACCTACGTCTACGTGACAGGTGGCGTGCATGTGAGAGGGGACGTCTTGCACTATATATCTAAAAGCACCGTCTAAAATGGCAAATACACGCCACCCTACTTAAATTAACAAATTGATTCGAAACTTTACGCGAAGCGAAGCCGCGAGAAACAGCTAGTATCCAATAATTTCAATATGTAGTAATAAGTAGATAATAATTATATTAAAATGTATATTTATACACGTATATTATGAAAGAAGTGCGAAATTGAAATTCGCAGGCTAAATATTTATGAGTGCGGGCGGAGTGCAAACAAACGGGGGTCAGAAGTGGTGAGTCCTGGGATAAAAGGCGGGTCGTTTCCGAGGTATAAATAAGGTTATCCCGCAATAAAAATACGTCGGCCGCTTTAAATACGTCCCGGGGGTGATAGCGAGCAATAAAGTACGCCACGCCATGCCACCGTCCCGCCAAATAATCGAAACTCCATTTATTCCGAAGCGTTGAAAGAGGGCGGGAACGCTATTTTAGGCGGGAAAATGCGAAAGGAAGGGGCACTTTGTAATATGTAAAGCGCACGAGTTGGGATTTTCCTGTGAGAAAAAATACGAAACGTTTACAATTTATAAAGAGAAATAATAAAGCCCATCAAAAGTGAGCGAGATAATACTAAAATATACAACAGATATATTGTCAGCTTCATCATATTTTAGATATTTCAAAAATCGTTTTAACAAACATGGGTTGTGTAAGTTTTTGAAATTGTATAAGATATTGCTAATGACTAAGTATGTTAACCCATATGAATCATTCCAAAGTGCTAATTAAGGCATACTACCGTAAGTTTGTAATCGCTAAATAGGAACAATCTACGCATACTGGTGAGGGCGCTCACGGGGCATTGTGGCCTGAACAAAGACATGTACAACCTCAAGCTCCGGGACACGAAAATGTGCAGGTTCTGCCAAGGGTCATATTGAGATGTCAACCACAACGGGCGAACCCGTCACCGCAGGACGTTTTAACGATTCATCGTTCTATCGACCGTGCAGTGAGCGTAGAAGACTTTGGACATTACAAATCCGACGTCTAGCTACGCCACAACCCGCAAGAGACCAACGCCTTTACCGAGAGATAGCCTGTAATGTTACCTGGCGGGCCGACACTCGCGCCCTTGCTTCCAATTGTGACCAGATTTCTCCGGTCTCTCGATTGGTTCCGAGTTCGAGGTCGCTTGCGCGGTCCTCTCCCTTACGAAGCGGTGAAACGGTGTACACCGATTCTATCGCGGACCAAGGCGTCCTTTGCCCGACTCTGAACCGGGATCGGATGGCCAATGGTCATTTCAAGAGCAGTCGCCGAAAGGTAGGCAACCACTACCGCTCTATAGGAAACAATACAGTTCCCAGACTCCCCCGACTGTTAGTCGGAGAGCACAATCGATTGGCTTGCGCCGCTCGGTGCACAGACCGTCCAGGAGCGCCAGAGGTTTGATTCCCAGGGGAGACTGGTTGACCCAGTGTCCTACCCAGGTTCGCACCCCATGCGTGGAGGCCATCGGATGGGTGTTGACCCGTGAGTGTGACCGACCCTGATCACATGAGTCATCGTGGCCACCTCATCATGGGCCCGTTAGCTGCCAAGGGGCAGAGGAAATTCCTCTCCCCATGCGTAAAAGATACACCCAGTTGGGTGGTCATTACCTCCAACTTGAGGAGGTAAAACTATCTGGCGCCAAAAGCCTGTTGCGGTTCTTAAATGACACGAGGCTTAGCGCAGAACTATAGTAGGTGGCGAGCACAATAGCTCAGTAATAGTCGTAGTGTTACAATGCTCGTAAAAACCTTAGAAAAGCCCCACAGAACAAATAAATAAAAACAAACCCATATGAGAATATTCGAACAAACTTTGTTTAATGGTATAAGATAGCAAATCATTTTAAATTATATGCAGTCAAGCGAATTCAGATGATATTTCCTTGATCTTTCGTTGGCGATGTCCTTTTTAAGTCCCGGTGCCCGATGAATTGAAAGCGATTATATAAAATCGTATATTAGAATACTTTATTATTACGTATACGTATTATGTATTACGTGCGTAAATTTTGGCAGTTCGGAGTGAATGGCTTAATTAAACTAATACATAAATATACCATTTATTTACCGACGTTGCCCCCAATCACTTTCGTCCGTCTTGCTTAATTTTAAAAATATATAACACCGTCGTACTTTGCGCGTGTATTTTTCGCTCAGTTTTGCTGTCTCGCTCGAGCCTAGCGCGTTATCCCTCTCTCTCACTTTTAATTAGACTTTCGTCATTGGCCGGTTCGATCGCAGCTGGACCGCCGCGAGTTTTAACCGCCGCGCGCCGCCGACAGTCGCCCTTCTATATTCGTCCTTGAAACAGTCAGCATGCGAAATTGGTCCAAGGCCCATGTAAATCAAATGGACCATAGACAAACTTATCATGCAAATTTTTTGAAGAATTACCCCCTGGAGCAGATTTCCTAATCTGATGTGATGTCGTTGTCCACCTAATTCCCAAACATCTGCTGGGTTCCGGACTCTTCTTGATTGCCGTGTTTCCGGGGGTGATGTTTTTGGTGATACCGTCGAAATGTTTCCGTTGTCGATACTATATTTATATCGGTTTCTTTTTTAATGCAATCTGCGTGTATTTGTTGATAAGCACGATAAATGTTCCTCTTTTTACACGACTGCCCGACAAAAAAGGAGTGTAATGTGTTCAGGGTTTATCTATATATGTTTTCTGTTGTTTATTCCACCATAACTTCTAAACGCTTGAACCGAACTAGATGTGTGTAGTATTGTTGGAATCGTTATGTCATCCCGAGTGATATAGGGTCTGTACTGTACTGTCCAAATATCAAGTAAGTATTTGTCTAAATTTCCAAATGAATAAATTAACATAAATATATCGTGTTTAGTGTCAAATGAAAGGTCTGATTGAGTACATTATGGAAATATACGAGTACCTATATATATATATATGTATCCATATCGACATAAACCACAAATGTTTCATTAAAAAAAAGCCATAATAAAAATTATTATAAATACAATAATTAATTTTCTGTAACGGCAGTCGTGTTTTCTATTCTTTTTAATATATTTTTTATTTTTTATTTATTTATTTATTCTATTTTTTATAGTTACATAAAAAAGATTGCGTTCATTTTTTTTACACATTTTAAAAGAATACATATGATGAAAATCGCGAAAGGGCATTAACTTGTCAGGATTACATCACCCCACTAGGTATACGCCTGTGTTGGAGTGATGGATTCAAAGTTCTGTGGTATTATTTGCTGAGCCTGTACGCCTTGCCTGCTGTCCTTCTTCCGTCTCATTAAAAACAATACGTAATATAATTTAGCATAATTACTTGTCTTCTTTCAATTCGTCTCTCGATACCTAATCCTTCTCCTTCATCGGTATATTCTATTATGCGCCGATTCCAGTAGTGTCTGCTATTTTGATGTTTAGGGATGCGCCGATTATGTTGCTCTGCTACAATATTGTATTTGATTATATTTGATTACTGGTTTCACTTCGAAACTCTCAAGGCATTATACTAAATAAAGTCGTTTGTGTTATAGAGTGCAACCAGATATCCTGGTCGTAGCTCACCGGGTCGCTGATATCTTCGCTAACGAAATTAAGAAAATACGCGGGAAACGGAAGTTCAAATTGCCTCTACTGAAAGATTGATTATGACAGCTTATTTTCTCTCCATTCGACTGAAAAGCCGAATTAGCCCCTAACGATGTCACCGCTCAATACTTATCAGTCAACCATTTGACTCCTCAAATATATCTCACAACCTCGCAAATATATGTAAAAAAATATAATATCCCTATTCCCAGTGCGCCTCTAAATAAACCGACACAAAAAGCCAGCATAACATAAATACCGATTTCAATTTGAAATAACATTCTTTCCGCTACAGGAATTTCCTCCGGCCTTGAGAAAGAAAATACTGAAGGAGGAAAAATAAGCCTTCTCGGGCCGTAAATGTAATCTCTATTCTCCAGGAAAAGGGTCGAAAGGCGGCGGGTATTTGCTGTGCGATAATTATCATAATTTCAGGAGCTTGTATTTTATGTCATGATGACGAAGTACATAAAATATTACGAAGTATTTTTTTACAAGCTTTTATTTACCGTGCAATGTATGTTAGTATGTTAGTTTGTTTTGGTCAAATATTGCAAGCTAATTTAGAACCACTTCCTCTTATCCTATGAAGTTGAAATTTTAAATGTTGCTTTAGTTCCGATGACAATAGGCTCGATTACGTATCTTCGTGAACTAAAATCGGAAATTAACAATACGCTAGAGCAGAATGTGAAATGAACGGTTCTAGCTTTTTCGTATTAAAACTACCCACCAAAGATAAAGCATCTAAAGCTAACACCGCACGAAATGTATTCAAATTTATTCGGACAAGTATAAGTTTGACAGGTAGTTTATATCGAGGATTCTTCGTTTCATATTCCGCTCTAACGCATTGGTCTCTATCTCGTACGCTTGAACTAATTTCAGTTTTAGTTCACAAAGAAACGCAATCGGGCCCAATGTATTTTTATGGTGAGCATGACCTAATTTTACACCCAGGATCGGCTCCCGGCGAGGCTACTATTCCACGGTCAGCAGCATAGAATAGTAGACCAATTTTGCAACACACAATTTTGTATACGCATTCGATTATGGTAGCCCGTTATAAATTTTACCATGACATGGATATTGCATCCAGGGTTGGCTCCCGACTAGACTCCCCAACGGTCATCAGCACAGCAACGCATTTTTGTATACGCATTCAATTATGATAACCCGGTCTATGTTTCACCGCGACAGGGCGGCTGCACCCAAGGTTGGCGTCCAACAAGTAGAATCCTCAAGGGTCAACAGCACAAATACAAATTCTGTTTAGCATTCAATTAAGATAGCCCGTTCTAAGTTCCACTATGACATGGCTGCTGCACCCAGGATTGGCTCGGGACAGAACATTTTAATAAAAGCTTGTTTTTAAACATGTGTTTTTACTATTAACTTATTTACTTGACTCCTTTCGCTAGTTTTAGAAATATTGTTGAGTATGGTGTGATTTGATATTATTATTTATTGTGTGCTTATGTTTGATAGACGTATACATTCTACTTGGGTAAATACTGTGGTGTGCCAATTAGTTGTGACAACTAAAATAGTGCATCAAATCAGCTCTTTATTGATTAACCCGATCAGGGTCCCGACAGAGACTAAGTTTGGAGAATATCTGCGCGCACTAATGCGTACATGATACTGTACAGAATAATGTTAAAGTTATTACATTTTCGAAGGCCGATGGGGTATGGTATCGACGGCCTTGCGCTGAAATGGTTAACAGGCAGGTTAGTAGAACACAAATGATTAATTTGTATCAAAGGGATACAAAGTGAATCAAACCACATATATAGTATTCCCTAAGGAAGTGTCCTTGGCCCAATTTTGTTTAAGATGTTCACGATGTTGTCCATCAATCTCCTATTTTTTGAAGCCCTTTCTTTATGACAACCCACATATTTTCAAAACGGTTTTGGTCGGTAGAGTTTCCGGCCATTCTTATACATCTCCATTCGTAAACCGTCTCAGAGGCATTGGAACAAGAAATCCATTTGAAATTTCAGCATACTCTCACTGATCATCATCCCTGAGATTGGTTTAAATCTCTAGGCTCTACTGATATCAAAAAGCCCCAGAAATATGTTGGGGATTGCACAATGGGCCTCTGTGTTGCGCTTTACTAGTAATCTATGAATTTCAAAGTGTCTTTCATCGGTTTGAACTACTCTCTTTCAGTCATCTGCTGTCCAGTTCTTATGGTTTTTATGCTCTTTATGCTTTTCGCTTTCATGACGAGAAGTTCATCAGTGAGAAGTTACTTCTTCAAAGGCCGCCTGGCCTTGCCCCAACGTCCAAGAGCCTTCAACGTACTGCAGAGCTGTCCATATGAATACCAAATAATGAAAGGTCTCTCTGAAGGTCAACATTAGTCTTCCTAGGTTTCAGAATACTGTTTCACATTCGAACCTTATCACCCCGTGCCGTGGTCTTCTGTTTTCGCCCATTTTGAAACTTGGCGTCGATTTGTAGTGCATTTAGTCTGCTTTTTTATTAATCAATTATTTTTTTACTTTAGAAATATAAACTTTAGAAATAAAATTATTATATATTAAAATTTTTAGACATGCGCTACATAGAGAGACTACAAACGCTAACCATCGGGATATCCTCGGATGATCTGAGTTTGGTTTTCAGTAAATACCGGGAATGGTACCTACCTATAGTTTATTATAAGGTAACAAAATAAAATAAAATAAACATTTATTAAACGGTAATTCTAAAGATATATGTATTCAAAAGATAGCATTTTGTTAACATCGAATGAATGTAACTACTGTTTAATAATTAAAGTTATTCAAACATATTTTCAACAAACAGCGATTTTTAATATAGAATAATTAGCTTTAAACATTCATTATATTATGCTTTATTGTATATTCTGAATAAATAAACTGATTTTGATAATAGGATAATAGGAGGAGTCATTCCTCGAGTGAGGAAAGACGTCATAAATCCAGAAAAAAGATATAATTATGCTGAAAGTATTGTAATGGTCAGAAAACCATTACGGGTTTAACAAACAATATAATAAACAATTGTTGCCAAAATTAGTTAACAAAAATAAAATAACAATAATATAGGATACAAGCGAATTTTATCGCACAATAGGCATCACTAGCGATTAGATGGAACACGGGTGTAGAGAATCGCTAGTGAGAGTTTTTTTTTTTTTGGCCCGAAGCACTCGCCTGGGAAGGTCGTCGTTTCAGCGCGGCGGTCGGTTTTTGCCTCGCGGCGATTACCGGCCGCCGGAGCTCATTTCACGACTTCGAAGTGGCCTACCTACATCTACGAATAAAATATAAAAGTCAAAGTCATCTTTAGAAATTATAACTAGAATCAAGTGCGGCGCAGGCAAAGCATTCCAGCGTGATCTCCACATCCTATTTGGGGCAAGTAGATTATATTCTCATTTTCGGTTTTTTTTTAAAGTAAAGTTCAATTTCTTTTATTCTAACTTGCAATACCACGATCGTGCAATACTTTTAGTCCTTCAGACCCGTCTTGCACGACATATACGTGCTAACCCGTTTTTCTGAATATAGGAATCCGTAGTTTCGAATATAGGATCAACGATAGACACCGCCAATAAATCTAAAATCATTTCGGCGATCTCTACTTAAAATGTAGGCTGTAAAAAATACATAAATATAATTAAAATCCACGTTAGACAATCTTGGGATTAAAACGTGGCGGAGTCAGAGTGGCATTGAGTTCTTCCCGAGGCAATTAAAAAAATCAGATAAATTAATAAAATAGCTTATGAAGTAAAATACCAAATTGTAGATAAATATAAATGCAACTCATCGTCAGGGAATACGTAATATTTCCAAATTTAAATATCAGGGAAAATAATAGAGCAAAAGACTACCGTCGTTTACGATATTTGAAAGTGCAGCGTACCCGACACTAAAATTGCCAAATCATTGTAGGGCAAAAGTAGGGAAAACCAGTTACGAATAATGCTCATCGAAACACGGGTAAAATGTAATAATTGTAACGTACGCTCGTAAAATCTCGCAAGGCCTTCGACGATCGACGGATTAAAATTAAGTTTCATAAATAATATAAATATTCAATATCACACATATAGTTTCGGGAAATGTCTTCGCAACAGGTTATAGAAAAATAAATAGTAGATTTGGGTCGGAAAAGTATCTTTTATTTTACTCATAATCATCTCAATATCAGAATAATTTCATTTTTAATATCATCATATATCATATATATCATTTTCATTTTTTTCATATAAATAAAATAGAATAAAAAAAACCATAAAAGGAAAGGATTGGTTGAGATACATTTATAAGATATTAAAATCAGTTCCATTATTATTTGGGAAAATTCATTAAATTCAGAATTCTTTACTAAGGAAAAATAAAGCACACTTATTTATGTTACAAGTTAATTTTGCGCATATTCCAGCAAGATTTAATTTAAATTAACCGAATCCGCCGTCGCGTCCGCGCCATCTAGCGGCGAAACGCGGGCATTAGTAGCACAATGCAGGTTGAGCAAAATGATGTCAATCTTTGCTAAGTAACTCGCCGCGCCACCGCTAGAGGGCGTTCGAAGGAGAATAATAATATATTATTTAGTAAGGAAAATGGTTCAAGTAATTTAGCAATTCAATATCCATAAAAGGCCGTTCATCCCATAGGGATGCTCATCTTACCGTAGACTGGGTCACTAAGGGATTCTAAATACCCCCGTGCCTGAGATGGACTGAGCGAACCGACGCAAATCCCGACGCAGCCTACATACCCCTGCCCCAGAGGAATTCTAAACGGTGGAAGGACTCTGGCACTTGTTCATAGATCCGAAATAAATCTTCTTCTTCTTCCGGGCTGGCGCCCACTATATAAACAAATCTTTCCATATCGTCCGGAAGTATATTGGTAAAATAATAATATTGTAATCTATAAAATAAACTGATATATAAAAAATTATTCGGGTCTCATGACAAATTGGCTTCCAACTTGGGGCTTATAGATCTTTTCATAATAATTTTTTTACAAACAATTTTTTCAAAATAATTTATCTTTTGATTTAAAGCGATCACGCTGGTCGCCTACAAATTGGGCCCAACGCGGTGCAAAATTTTCTTTCCATAACTGTCAAACAAAATTTTTTTTTCAAACCAATACATACAATTTATTTTTTTAATTTTTTTTTCATATCAACTATTTTTTACTACAACAATATTTCCCGCCCTCCCACCCTTTCTTTCTTATATATCGCAACTTTTCAAAATATTAATATATTACTGTTGCGAAACTATTATTAAATATTTATTATTATTTTTATACAGGCAACGAACTTGGTACTAATTAATTTTTTTTAAAAATATAAAATAAACACAACACACACGTACACGTTTACACACCGGCACGCCCTTAAAACACTTTAAAATTTTAATAAAATTTTCATAAAATATTTATAAATACAATTTTCATATAACATCTCTAATAAATGATTCAGTTTTAGCTTTTATAAACGAAAGATAAACATTGCGTCAACTATAATAATAGCAAAAATTTCTCTGTTCTTATATAAAATTGCAAGCACTTATACATTGACATGGAATACCTAGCGTCGCAAGTGAACCATAAGGAACTCTAACAAATGTGAAAACTAGAAATACGTACGAACACTACTGTGTGCGTCGAACAGTACATGGGCTTTAGGCACTTAGGAAAATTACGATTACAGGAAATTTAATATATCTGATAGTGACAAAATAAGTAAATGAATGAGAAACAAAACACTGCAAACAAAAACGTAAAGAAAGGAATAAACTTTAGGAAAAACGAAACAAACTAATTTTGAAAAATAATAATATTAAATTATGGTAACAAGGAACTACACTTAGAGGTGCACACGAATACAGGGTGTCAAAAAAATAATACACGCAGTAAAATTTAAAACTTACTTAACCTCATGCAAATTTAAATAACGTATAATAACTTAGAATCAACACTTAGAAATATACCCTGATATACAGGGTGGTTCAAAAAAATTTTTTTTCTTTTTAATAAATTTTAATTTTGTTTTTTTTCTCTTTAACTTGTATTTCTTTCATGTGAATCATCTTCTAGCTTTAACACTTATATATGTACTAATAATTTTCAGCATTCACCTTACACACTTGAAATTTTTAAATTGTATCTAGCACACGACTTCACACTGTTCAACTATAACAAGATTTGAATTTAATTTCTTTTTTTTTCTTCTCAAAACACTTACACACATAAATTTGGTAAGTGGTTGACACATTGAGCATATCGGGAAGCAATCGCAAAATGGCACCCAGGAAAACAAAAACGGCATCTAGATCACGACGTCAACAGTCACCGGAAAATATACGCGAGGAAACCAATATGAAAAACAAAATTTCGGAACAACGGGGAAAACAAGACTTTGAAAATCCAACTCACGGTAATATCTCAAGACTGGAAGAATCGATTCATTACGAAAAAACGAATAATTCGAGGATCTACGCCACTTCGGAAATAAACAGCGAAGATGAGGATTTATATACCAGGAAAAACAGCAACAAAACGCCAGATGCAGCAGCGGAATCGGGAATCTTCCAAACCTCGAACAGTGGAAAGCACAAGATTACACCCAGCTTATACAAATGGAATTTGAAGTTTGATGGCAGCACACCTGTCTTGGACTTCATCGACGCGATAGAGGACAAAGTTCAATCAAGGGGAGTTTCGGAAAAGGAACTAATACAGGGATTCTCCGACCTTCTCGAAGGATCATCACTCTTCTGGTTCAGAAGCATAAGACATCACGCAACATCCTGGAAAATTCTGAATAACGCGCTGATAAACAAATATGAGCAATTGAATTACCAAACACGTCTGGAAAATAAAATGCGGAACACGAAACAAAACATTGGAGAAACGATGAACGATTTCGTCACCCGAATTGACAGCATCAACAGCAGATTGTCGCCGAAATTGAGAGACAGCACTATTCTGGAGATTATAAAATTGAACGTGCTACCGCTATACCACACACTGCTAGGGACCACCAGACTGGAAGGGATAGGAAACTTATTGGACGTAGCCAAAAACTTCGAGCAGTACGCGCTAGAGCCAACAACTACAGAATCGAGCACCACCCAACATCGCCAAAATCCCTCAGGAAAAATACACAGTAAGGCCCAAATAGCAGCAATGGAGGAGAGCGACGAATACATCAGCAACGAACAGATGGAGATAGCGGAAATTCCCCAAGGCAACTACTACAGGCCACGTCATGTGACACCGCCACAGCAGCACAACAGGCCCACGTATGCTAGGCCATCGTTCGCTACACAACGACCACAAATCCACGAGAGGCACTACCAAAACCCCCCTCAGCAACAGAAATTTTGCAGAAAATGCGACACACAAGGTCACACGTACAAAGAATGTCAACGCTATCCGATACCTATCTGCTTCAAATGCAAGCTGCAGAACGTCTACACCCATTCATGCACTAGATGCAACAACCCTCCGCCACCGCCACATGAAAATCAGCCAAAAAACGCGTTTGGCCACGGGAACCGGAGTTAGACAGAGCCGCTACCGTGGAAAACTTTACTTTGTCAACAAAAACACAAGATTACGACGTGCGCCCACATGCAAATATTTCCATCCTCGGAAAAACGTACAAAGGATTGGTGGACACGGGCTGCGCGATATGTATACTTGGAGGACAAACACACAGCCGTTTCACGTCAATCAAAAAAAAGGCTATACACCCGGAAAACCGCATAACAACGGCGGATGGAGCTGGACAACGGATACTCGGCTCAGTAACACTGCCAGTAGTATACAAGGGAAGAAGAGAGAACATAAACTTCATCATCTGCCCAACAATAAAAAAGGACATCATCTTGGGAATCGAATTCATCAGCCGATTCGGCGTGAAAATTTCCGTCAACGAGGAAAAGGACATACAGCTCGCGGAACTAAGTCATACAATAGGACGACAGATAATCAACGTAGACGATTTGACGCCACATCAATTACGACGCCTAGAAGAAGTCAAAAAATTATACGAAGATATCTCCTTTGAAAAGGTGGGGCTGGGAAGGACTCACTTGATCGAACACAAAATCGTAACCACCGGAGACCCGATCAGACAAAAACCATACCTCCTAGCGCCGGAAAAGGACAAGTTAGTAAAAAAGGAAATAGACGAAATGCTTAAATTAGGGGTAATTACGCCAATCAAATCGCCGTGGTGCAGCCCAATATTGGTCGTCAATAAAAAAGACGGAACGCCCAGAGTATGTCTAGACTCCAGAAAGTTAAATGAGGTCACAATAAAAAACCATTACCCCATGGCATCGGCCCAACGAATCCTCGATAATCTTGGAAATTCAAAATACCTAACATCGATTGACCTGTCAAAAGCCTTCTGGCAAATTCCCATGGAAAAATCGTCAATTCAGAAAACCGCCTTCGCCGTGCCCGGAAAAGGCATGTACGCATTTGTACGCATGCCCTTTGGTACATGCAACTCGTCATCAGATCTCGCAGCGTTAATGGACCGAATTTTCGGACCGGAATACGACAGCAAAGTATTCGCGTATGCAGACGACCTAATAATAGCCTCCGCCACATATGACGAACATATCGACACATTAGTAAGAGTCAGAGACAACCTGAAAGAGGCCGGCTTAACAATAAATCTCAAAAAATGCGAATTTTGTAGGCCAGAACTTATATACCTCGGATATGTAGTAGACGGGCAAGGTCTGAGAACGGACCCTGGAAAAATTGAATGTGTAAGAGATTTCCCAAGACCAAATAGCGTGAAACGTGTAAGAAGCTTCCTCGGTCTCTGCGGCTACTACCGACGCTTCGTAAAAGAATACTCAAAAATAGCAGCACCTTTATGCAAGCTCACAGGAGGAAAGAAAGGCGTCAAAGTAAATTTCGAATGGAACGAAGAGGCAGAAAAATCTTTCAACACACTCAAGGAAGCGCTAATATCGGCCCCCATACTAAGATGTCCGGATTTCACCAAGAAATTTACCATAAGTTGCGATGCAAGTGACATAGCCGTAGGCGCAGCACTCACCCAATATTCGGAAGAAGAGGAAATGGACTTGCCAATTTCATACTTTTCGCGCACACTGAGCAAAGCAGAGAGCAACTTTTCAGTTACAGAGAAAGAGCTCCTGGCAGTTTTGAGAGCAGTCCTTCATTACAGGACATATGTAGAAGGTTCCAGGTTCAAAGTAATAACTGATCACAGCAGCTTAAGGTGGCTGACAAATCTCACCAACCCCACAGGTCGTCTGGCGAGATGGAGCACCCTGCTTTCGCAATTCGACATGGAAATCGTGCATAAAAAAGGCAGTCTGAACGTGGTAGCGGACGCACTGTCAAGAATCCCATGCATGGAAATGTCCACGAAAGTCACGAAAGATGATTGGTACGATCGGATGTACAAAACCGTAGAAAAAGAACCTTATACAGCCACGGAATACAGAATTGAGGAGGAAAAACTATACAAATACTTTCCCCCCAAAAAAGGTGAGAACCTCCGAAATGCGTGGAGACTGGTACTCAAATATGCTGACAGAAAATCGGCGATAAAAGACATCCATGAAGGGGAGTTTGCTGTACATTTTGGCATTTTCAAAACCCTGAGAAAGTTACAAACATATTATTATTGGCCCGGAATGCAAAAGGAAGTCAAGGCATATGTCAAAAATTGCGATACTTGTAAAGCATACAAGATAAAGACAGGACCTGCACATGGGCTCATGGTGACTCCAAAAACAGTGAACACTCCAATGCATACGATCAGTATAGATCTGGTGGGACCCATGCCAAGATCACTGAGCGGCTTCACCTATACACTCTCTGTGATCGATTTATTTACAAAATTTTGTTGGCTATTCCCGTTAAGAAAAGCCACCTCAGCCAATATTATCAAACACCTAGAAAATAACGTATTTCTGGCGTACGGAACACCTGCGGTAATAACGTTAGACAACGCATCATATTTTAGGTCAAAAGCATTCAAAAATTTTACGGAAAAATATAAAATCCCAAAATTATTCTATGGATGCGTATATGCTCCTCAATCGAACGCAGTCGAACGTTATAATCAAACTATAGAAACGAGTTTATCAATTCTAGCAGGAAAAGATCAAAGATCGTGGGATAAACATTTATCTTTAATCCAAAACGCGTTAAATAATCATCAAAATCTGGCAACAGGCTTTACCCCATCATACCTTATGTACGCTCGTGAACCAATGGGTGATGGCCGCTACCATAAAATGTTTAGTTTCATTCCAAAAGAAAAATCCAAAATAGCAATAGACAGTCCACAGGAATTCGCAAAAGGACTCGAGACGCTCGCGGACGCATATGACGTCGTGCGGGAAAGACTCATGGAAGCTTTCAAAAATAACGCCTCAAAATATAACCTGAGGAGAAAGCACGTCGAATTCTCAGTCGGTGATTTCGTATGGGCGAAAAACCACATGCAATCGCGAAAAGCAGAGTTTTTCTCAAACAAACTAGCGCCCAGATATTCAAAATGCAAAATCATCGCGAAAAAGTCCCCCATAGCCTATGTATTGGTTGACGAACACGGCAAAAATCGTGGGACGTACCACATAAAAGACCTGTGTAAAAATTAGGGTCACACAAAAAAAAATACGCAGAACATTTCACATTGCAAATAACAATCGCATAATATCCACATGTAATCCGGAATATGCAAAATCACAAAAAGCAACGACTATATTGGGTACACCGTGAGATAATTGCAAGTGAAAAGTAAAAGAAAAAATATAAAAACAGAGCAAAAATACAAAATATTAAGTAAATAAATGTAACAGATAAAGTATATAAGTATTCGATACAAGTATTCATGGCTAAATAAAAAAAATAATAATAAGCACACATAAAGAAAAAGTAACAGACACATAAGGGCGTAGCATGACAAAAATAAAAACACATACAACACTAAATTTTCAATAAGTAAAATAAATAAATATATAATTTCACATACAATAGATAACATCATTAAAAAAAAAAATTTTTTTTTTAAATAAAAAAAAATTTTTTTTTCTTAACATCTTATCCGGCTAAGAACCCGGATTGTCTAAAAAAAAATAGGGAGAAAGAATAGTACCAAGTTTCGCGTCAAAATATATTTATATAAAATATCATATATATGTATATATTTAACATATAATATAGTAAAAAGGAGCCATGCGGATAAGTCTAAGGATTGAGATACTTCTATACCTATCATTTTATACTATATATTTGCATATAAGCAAAATCAGAAGGGTTCGGTGATCTAACCCTGCTCATGGAGTAAAAACACCTGGGTGCTTGATACCCGTCTATGGTAAACATCACCTGACAGGTAGAATTAAAATTTACTTTGATCAGCTCTGAAGGATACAAATTATTTTATAGTATTATATTTTAAATAGAGTATACCGGACGTTAAGCCGTTCGCGTTCAAATTAAAATTGTTCACGGACAAGTCCTAAATTCATTAATGAATAAACTCCACTATTATTATTTATTTCTACTATTATGTAATTACATGGCAAAAACTGCTGACATTTCTAATTAGCGACTAGAAGGCTCACGATAAAAAAAAACCATTGTATATTACAACATATAGCTACAGAAAGATCTCATCCGATCCTGAATTTATCAGGACATGGAATATTTTTCCATACCATGAATTGTTTTTATTGTCTTTTTTCTTCAAAAAAGACTTATAGATTTTCCGTTATGTCCCGCTGAAACGCTGCTCAAAATTAGTTTGTCCATAAACGCTCATAGTTAGTAGCGAATTAATCTTAGCTGAACACGTAATTTCTGATGGAGTGTACAATACTGTAGAGAAGAGTCAATTTGTACTGTCAAGAATTGGTAAAAATAATAAATACAAGGCAGACAGTTTTAGGTATGAAAGGTTAAACATAAATAGGGCTTTGAACGGAGAGGTAAGAAAGTAGAATGAATGAGCCCATGAAAGAGAAAAACTTAAGCTAAATATTGAAAATTTTATCATTCACACTCAAGACAACAATAATAACATCTCAGTAAAATATATGTTCAACACAAACATTAAATTCGGAAGGCTTAAAAACCTGATAAGTTAAATAAATTCTTGCCGAACAAGGTATATAAGATTTACTATTAACCTACTACTACTAGAGTAAATTACGTAGTTAATATGCGCTTTAGATCGCAGAACAGTCACCATATATAGTATCACAAAAAAAAAATTTTTTTTTAAAAAAATCTAAAGATTTCCCATATTTTTCTATTAAATTAAAGACTATAGTGTCCACGCTTCCGCATGAATTAAAATTATGTGGATCGACGTCTATTATTGTTTCAACAGAGACTGGTCACCAATATATAGTTCATTTCTATACAAAAAAAACTTATAAATATTTTTAAAAGGGAAATCTCATATATATATATATATATCTTATATTTCACTCGGGGAGACCAATACCACTGAGACGGTGAACAATCTATTATATGAAAAATTATCAATGTCATTGGAACCCTCACCATGACATACTATTAACAAAAATACTTGGTGTAAATTACATAAATAAATTTTTTAATAAATTAAATATAAAAGTGCGAGATACTGTCCACGTCTCACAACACATAAATTTCATATAATTATACACTCTTCAATTTTTCCATACTCTTAAAAAGATATCACGCTAGAAATCTGCCCATAATTTATTAAGCCAGCCACACATATAAATAAAGATCGACGTTGAGACATAATTTACTTTGTAACATTTGATTTTGTAGTAATTAAGATAAGCTCTCACAAGAAGTGGAGCGTTATCAAAATGTTTATTTTTCTTTTTACTTAAATATTGAAATACGAAAAACCTCAACACTTGTTTGAAGAAGAAAATCTGAAAAATCGGAAGGTGTATCCATACGAACACCTAATAAAATATAGTCTTAAATTTAGTTACTGGAAGCTTATTTGAAAAGCAATGTGGGAGAATTTTTGTTTAAAAAAAAAAAAAAGTAAAATAAAAATGTTTTTTTTATTAAATAGTAAGAATAGATGTAGTAGTTTAAAAATTTCTGTAATTTGTAAAGAAAACGCAGAAGCACGTCTCTTTTGTTCCGTCAAATTTTTTGAAATAAAAATAAAGTTGTATACGAGAATATGCCCTTCCTGTCAAACCCTTCCTAATGAATTGCCAGCCAACCGCAATCCTAGTAAAAAATAAGAGACCATATGATGCAGCAAAGAAAATTATACATTCCAGAAAGAGACAGAGCGACGAGAAAGAGGACGCCGATAATAAAAGGACAAAATGGAAACGCTATATGGCAGCTGGAAGAGCCACGACGCAGACGACAGAGATCAGCAGCAATGGCTCACGACTCCTCGAAAGCGCAGCACACCCATACAAATAGCAAAAGAAGATACCGAGGATCGACCGAAGTAAATAAGATCCAATCACGCTTATCCGACTCCAGACCACGCAGAAACCTAAGGTAAAAAGTCGAACTATTTCCTTTTTCACCGCAACAGGAAGGCCAGGAGGCACGTAAATAGACGAAACTACCTATGACGTCAGCACCGGCAACATGCGACCTGCAGTATTACCAGGGACGGTATCGTGGACCGACCAGTAAAGCGAAAACGGACAAGCGCGTGAACGAGACAATTTCCCCAAGATTGTGAGAGAAAATGCGGACTGCATTGTGTAGATAGAGACTAATATACCAATCGACAGTGCATTGATCTTCAATCCAGTGTAGCAACTTTTTGAAAAAGGGCATTTGTGCAGTGAGGGGCAAAAATGGGAAAAACGGGATAAAGAAGTTAGAAATTGGACAAAATTTTAAACATTTTTTTGAAACAGTACATCTACACTTCGATAGACTTTATAAAAGCATCTGATGATGTGTCCAGATTTACATGTATAAATTGACATTTTCGTGTTCAAGCTCCGAAGCAAAAAGCTTTGGGAGCGAACCTCTACTAATATGACTTTCTTCTCTACATCTCTTACCAAGGTGACGAGTTCCGGACGTAACGAGGCAAAGACGACAATTGAGCATCATATGGGCTAATACGAACACAAATGAAGGAAAAACTCATAAAAGGAAATACGGCAAAACGGCAGACAATGACAAGACCCTGGACGGAGCGGAATAGACGACACAGGCCACTGTATTCACTGTATCAAAATTGTAAAATGTAAGGTTATAAAGGACGTGTTTCGCAGAGCATTTTTTCTAACTTGGATAAATAGCTTTCTTTTAATAACTTAGTAGAAAATCGGAAAACCTCAAAATTTCCAACTTCGGAAAATTTATTATAAAATATAATTTCTTTAAATAATAGGAGACTAGAAGCAGGGGTTATCTCTTAATAATAATGTACTTTAAACTGTCAAGACAGAATATAATAGAACTTTTAGAAATTTTTATGTCGTAGCAAGCGTAGCACGGCAACTGAAGAACCGTAGCGATGGCTACGCTTTAGGTGGTAGATTCTTATAATAGTTCGTTTAGTCTTTGGTGTTTGAGGTCTTCGTGGGCGAAGACTGAACATCTTTTCCGGCATGTAATGGTCAGAAAACCATTACGGGTTTAACAAACAATATAATAAACAATTGTTGCCAAAATTAGTTAACAAAAATAAAATAACAATAATATAGGATACAAGCGAATTTTATCGCACAATAGGCATCACTAGCGATTAGATGGAACACGGGTGTAGAGAATCGCTAGTGAGAGTTTTTTTTTTTTGGCCCGAAGCACTCGCCTGGGAAGGTCGTCGTTTCAGCGCGGCGGTCGGTTTTTGCCTCGCGGCGATTACCGGCCGCCGGAGCTCATTTCACGACTTCGAAGTGGCCTACCTACATCTACGAATAAAATATAAAAGTCAAAGTCATCTTTAGAAATTATAACTAGAATCAAGTGCGGCGCAGGCAAAGCATTCCAGCGTGATCTCCACATCCTATTTGGGGCAACTAGATTATATTCTCATTTTCGGTTTTTTTTTAAAGTAAAGTTCAATTTCTTTTATTCTAACTTGCAATACCACGATCGTGCAATACTTTTAGTCCTTCAGACCCGTCTTGCACGACATATACGTGCTAACCCGTTTTTCTGAATATAGGAATCCGTAGTTTCGAATATAGGATCAACGATAGACACCGCCAATAAATCTAAAATCATTTCGGCGATCTCTACTTAAAATGTAGGCTGTAAAAAATACATAAATATAATTAAAATCCACGTTAGACAATCTTGGGATTAAAACGTGGCGGAGTCAGAGTGGCATTGAGTTCTTCCCGAGGCAATTAAAAAAATCAGATAAATTAATAAAATAGCTTATGAAGTAAAATACCAAATTGTAGATAAATATAAATGCAACTCATCGTCAGGGAATACGTAATATTTCCAAATTTAAATATCAGGGAAAATAATAGAGCAAAAGACTACCGTCGTTTACGATATTTGAAAGTGCAGCGTACCCGACACTAAAATTGCCAAATCATTGTAGGGCAAAAGTAGGGAAAACCAGTTACGAATAATGCTCATCGAAACACGGGTAAAATGTAATAATTGTAACGTACGCTCGTAAAATCTCGCAAGGCCTTCGACGATCGACGGATTAAAATTAAGTTTCATAAATAATATAAATATTCAATATCACACATATAGTTTCGGGAAATGTCTTCGCAACAGGTTATAGAAAAATAAATAGTAGATTTGGGTCGGAAAAGTATCTTTTATTTTACTCATAATCATCTCAATATCAGAATAATTTCATTTTTAATATCATCATATATCATATATATCATTTTCATTTTTTTCATATAAATAAAATAGAATAAAAAAAACCATAAAAGGAAAGGATTGGTTGAGATACATTTATAAGATATTAAAATCAGTTCCATTATTATTTGGGAAAATTCATTAAATTCAGAATTCTTTACTAAGGAAAAATAAAGCACACTTATTTATGTTACAAGTTAATTTTGCGCATATTCCAGCAAGATTTAATTTAAATTAACCGAATCCGCCGTCGCGTCCGCGCCATCTAGCGGCGAAACGCGGGCATTAGTAGCACAATGCAGGTTGAGCAAAATGATGTCAATCTTTGCTAAGTAACTCGCCGCGCCACCGCTAGAGGGCGTTCGAAGGAGAATAATAATATATTATTTAGTAAGGAAAATGGTTCAAGTAATTTAGCAATTCAATATCCATAAAAGGCCGTTCATCCCATAGGGATGCTCATCTTACCGTAGACTGGGTCACTAAGGGATTCTAAATACCCCCGTGCCTGAGATGGACTGAGCGAACCGACGCAAATCCCGACGCAGCCTACATACCCCTGCCCCAGAGGAATTCTAAACGGTGGAAGGACTCTGGCACTTGTTCATAGATCCGAAATAAATCTTCTTCTTCTTCCGGGCTGGCGCCCACTATATAAACAAATCTTTCCATATCGTCCGGAAGTATATTGGTAAAATAATAATATTGTAATCTATAAAATAAACTGATATATAAAAAATTATTCGGGTCTCATGACAGTATGTATAAGATTGCTGAATCTGTATTTATGGATGTTTCAAAAGATGGCAGAAGTTTTCTTCGTTTATAACCTAAAAAGGAACCAGGTAAAAATGGCTATTATATTGTTAATCAATAGTCAGAAATATGCTCCGAAAAATGCAATAATGTTTGATGCATTATATCTAAATACAACCCGCGGATATTGCTACGTTTAAACCGCTAAAAGTTTATTGAAATTATAAAATAATAATAGAGTTTTTAAATTAATGATTTATAAAAGTGTTTTAAATTAATGGAATATTCTATACTGGGTTTCGATTATTTTCTTACCTTTTTTTAAACCGAAACCGAAACCATTAGGGCGAAACTTGAATTTGTAAGGTGAATCTTTGAATTTGTAATGTGGTTATGTGCTATAAATTGGAAGGCATAAGACCAATATAAATTCGACACTTCTGGAGTTATGTGGGCTATAACTATAGATCTATTACGAAACTGACCGAAAGATAGTCATGTTAAAATAAGGTTAAGATGGAAATGAAGTACAGTATTGTATTAATACCCATATTGCAATATAATAAGTAGGCATTAAGGTATATTAAATTTGGTGAGAGTTTTTGGAGATTTTTAATTACTTGGATCTTGCTAAGTATAGGCACCTCTAAAATTCTACAATCAGCATCCTCGCCATGGCTATTTGGGTGTCAGACATTTTTAGGTATTTGGATATTGCCAAGTATAGGCACCTATAAAACCCTACAATTGACATGTTCCATTGCGATTAGGGTGCCAGTGACAAGAATTTATTTTTTTTTAATACAGAGTGACTTTTTAACTAGTGACATCCTTGTAGTGGGTGAATTACTACGACGAACTAAGCAACTTTTGATAAGAATTTTCAGAAAAACATACAACATTTTTTTAAATAGTATAAAAGTTAAGAGCACGATGCGCTATCGAGCTGTAGATAAAATATCAGTAATATTGTTAATTAGCGATATTTTACCTACCGCTAGATGGCGCAGCGCTCTCAACGCTTCTCAAACATTTTTTCAACAAATAAAATTTAGAAATTTGTCAAAAAAAAAAGAAAGATAATATTAAAAACATTTAGGCCTTAAGAGCACCACTAACCGTTATTATTGTAAGTTTGCAGCAAAATGCTACAAAAATGATAGTTGTTCAAATAAAAATTGCTTTATTTTCGAAAAATCTAAAAATATAAATCTAAAAAATTGGGAATATATTTTCAGACAAATAGTTTTATTACAGCTCAATTATCAATAATATTATAGCTACTTTATTGTAGTTTTTGCTGTATTTTTGGTGTATTTTTTTTAACAGTCGATATCGCAGCATTGGCAAATTGGTCTTTACGAAGCTTGTCCAGGCAATTTTAGGCACTTTTATGTACTTTGGACTAATGCATTTTGTGTACGTTTGAATAATCCTGATGAAAAATTGAATCGACCGACACCATTTCAAAAGTAAGTAATATACTCGAAATTTTGGATTTTATGAAAGAAGGTAATGCTATTTTTAAATTTCTCAAAATTGAAGTCACAACTCCCTTCAACATTTTTGTCTATCTGCTATAGTTTAGGATTTTCTCATAGTGGTTTTTTATAAACCTCAACCCTCTATAGTAAGTATGGCAAATAGTCATATAGTAGGCATGATAAACCTGAACACTCTTGAGTATAGCGCGCATCCCACGAAGCCTTGCGATTCCTTAGGGTTGTGTAGAAATCTAACCTCGAGCGGAATTAGACCCTCGGTACCCAGATCGATGGTTTGAATCAGCTTGCGCTTGGACCAGCTGTAGAGATTTAGTGACGATCCGTATTTGGTAGGGTCTGTGACGTCGGCCGGATTAAAACCCCTGAAATAATCAAGATTAATATTTAATAGATTCTTCTCCGTTTGCATTTGTCACTTCCTCCTCCTGAAATCTAATTCTTCTTCTTCCTTAAGCACTAAAAATCTCGAAACTCCAGGAGAAACAAGTCTACCAACCGTGAGGCCTGAGACGCGAGAGTACTACCCGGGCTAGCCTTCCGCACATGGAGGCTTCTGAATAGGAGCTGAATCGTGAGTTGAGCCGATCCGAGAACAAAATGGATCTTATGGCCGAAGCTGCACGAAACTATTCGCTATCAAATCTGTTTTGAACACTGATAAGGGTTCATCTATGTATATTTCCCGTCTCTTTAACCCACCATAACTTCTAAACGCTTGAATCGATTTAGAAGTGTGTATAGTTAGAATCGCTATGTCATCCTGAGTGTCACAAACTGTCCAAATATCAAATCAGTAGTTGTCTAAATGTCCAAATGTCAATAAATTATCGTGTTTAGTATCAAATGAAAGGTCTGATTAAGTTCATTCCGGAAATATAGATGTATCTAGCCAGCACAATTGCACCCGGATTTTTTACAAACCTATGTAAAGAAAAGATAACTTCCTTTTTTAACGAACACCTTGTCATTCATTCTTCGGCAGCGCAGTTCGGACGTAAGTTCACGAGAAGATCGAAGACAGAGGCGAGGGATGGCTGTGTGGTCAACAACTTGAGCTGTCAATTACAATGGGAAAACCTGTCCCCTCAGGAAGTTTTAACGATATTTGATCGTTCTGTCTCCCGTGAGTTGAACGTAGAAGACTTGGGATGAAACAGTACACTGTCAAGTTACGCCACTCGCCCGTTATGCCGGCTGTACACTCCTCACCGAGACATCCCGAGACAGGCCGATAGCAAGTGTGTATGTAGATGGTGCTCTCGCCCCGTCTCGCTATGTCTCGGCTCGCCTCGCCAACTCTCGGCCGCGTGTCGCTTTTTTACGCCAGAGTCAAAGGATCTCGTTCGTTCCCGCGAGGAAAGCGAGAGCGAGCATGTACACACTCGTTCATTTAGTTGCCTGCTAACTTTGTTTGCGTGAAGTACCTAGTGTTTTGATAAATGTGTTCTAATGAGCATGGGATGGAGGTTTTGGAGTTGTACCAAAACGAACCGGTATTATAGAACCCAAAGGATTTGAGACACAAGAATTAGCATTATATCCACGATGCTTGGATTCGCGAAAGCGATCACCTTGGCATCCCAGTTACTGATTTAAACAATTATAAATTTTAATAATTAGAGTAGCTAGCAGCACATAGACAAAAATCAGCAGCAACGTCCAGGACCATCGTGGCTGGTACGGTGAACGGTGTCCTGTAGTTCGACTGATACGCCGAGTGTTTACATGGTGTGCGCTCGCCGAGATCCTCTCGCTCGAAACTCTCGGCGAGAGGCTCTTGGTGAGAGTGTACAGCCGGCATTAGAAGCTAACGCCTTACCGCGAGAAACCGGGTTTGCACCCAGCGGGCCGACACTTGCTCCTTTACTTTCAGTTACGGCCAGATTTCTCCGGCCTCCCGACTGGTTACGGGTTCGAGACCGCTTACCCGGTCCTCTCCCTTACGTAGCGGTGATTCGGTGTCTACCGAATCTATCGCGGACCCCGGCGTCCTTTACCCGGGTGATCTCAAACGGTATCGGGTAGCCGAATGGTCGTTTCAAGAGCAGTTGCCGTAAGGTTAACAACTACTGCCGCTCTACAGGAAACATTACTGTTTCCACTCTCCCGGGTGTTATCGGCTCAAAAAGTCACAATCGATTGGCTGACGCCGCACGGTGCGCAAACCATCCAGGAGCGCCCGAAAGTTCACTCCTAGGGGAGACTGGCTCGCAGGCCAGCGTCCTACCCTGGCTCGAACTTTTGCTTGGAGGCTACCGGATGGGTGTTGCCCTTTGAGTTGGGCCCACCCTAGCACATGGGTCTTAGCATTGCCGTCTCTATCTCGAAGGCTGTGGTCTTAGTCGTCCAACTGCACTGGGCCCATTAGGACCCTAAATCAGTGAGGTGCGAATGAGAGCCCGTATACCTGCGAGTTCCGAAAAGAATCACCGACAATCGCTCGCCCGTACTCTCTATTTCTGTCTATACATGTCCGCTAGAATTAGGTACTTTATGATTGTATTTTATTGTTTCGTGGTTTTATGGTTCTTGGCTACGGTGCTCTCGAATTTGGTAATATTTACAATGAAGCCTTTTATTGTCCTAATGCAATAATGTACTGCAGTTATTTTTTTTAAATAAATAAATAAATAAAAATTAATATATGGTCGTGGATATCTGCTATTTTAAAGCGAAAATCGCATACAAACAACCCAAAACAAGTAAATAAGAATAAAAAGCACGATTGCCGTTACAGAAAGTGAACTATTGTATTTACAATTATTTTTATTGCGTTTTTTATGCAATATTTGTTGTTTATGTATTTATCCATATATATAAATTTATATTTCCGGAATGTACTCAATCAGACCTTTCATTTGACACTAAACACGATAAATTGATGTTAATTTATTGACATTTGGACATTTGGACATTTAGACAACTACTTACTTTATATTTGGTCAGTAAAGGTACCCATGGCACTCGAGATGACATAACGATTCTAACAATACCATACATGTCTAAATCGATTAAATAAGAAGTAATGGTGGAATAAAGAAACGGAAAACATAGGTACATAGATAAATTCTGAACACATTACACTTATTTTTTGTTGGGCGGTCGTGTTATAAGCGATGTTGAGATGGTACGGTGCAGATTGCAACTTTGAAACAACTTTCAAATGGTACGGTGCAGATTTTTGGTCACCTCTGAGCCACTCTCACCTCCGAACTGCTTGGCACCCGGTGGACCCAGGTCGAACGGTTCAATCGAGGTTGGATGATACATCCAGACATAGAGAGAAACCTGAAGATTCGAGAGAAAGAGTCGATAAAAGTCCTTAATGACGTCGCTATCTTGGAATAGAAAAACAATCCTCATTTCGAATATGAAAAACCTCAAGGTAAGCCGTTGTTTATCACAATTTCATCGCCCTAGTTTCGCGTCCGCTCCTGCATTGAGATATCCACCATCCCTACGAGGTATTTTTTTTAAATCTAATTTATTTTACGTTCGGAAACAAAGGGCGCAGGAGACCCACATAAATTTAACCACTTAAGTCCTTCATATTTTCTCCCTCGCTGCCTGGAGGAATTGTTTCGGATTTCGCTGCGAATGTGTGCAAATAATTCTATTTCACCTCAATATGTGTGGTAATTTGAGATCCTGACGGTCTTTAACCCCAAGAACGTTTAAAGGGGTATGGGGGTGGGTTTTGACTTTGAGAAATTATAAAAACTGATTATTTAAATCACATATAAAGTATAAGGTTGCTTAACTCTATAGTAAGATTTGGCAGTCCTTCTAAAACGGCGAATATGCAGGTTCAGCCGATAGCATTCAGTTATCTAGATTAAAAACACTCTTGAGATACATACTGCTTATTTATGACAGCTATTAGATACATTTTTTCTTTTTCTTAGTTATATTAATTTGATAAGTGTGTGCACAAATCTTAATTTACAACTAACATAGTCTAGTATACATTGGTACGGACTTCGGCCTAGTTATCTCATTTCGGAAGTAAATTTATTCTTATTGCTATTTTATTACCTTCAAACTGCCAACTACTTATATGTCCATCTATAATTTGACAATGAATGTTTTTTTTTTATAAAGGACGGATTAAATATAAAAACCTAAATATTTAACCAATGATAACAATAATAACACTAAATTGCTAGTGCCATCTATCGCAAGATTTTTAATAGGCTGGTTACATCACAGAAATAATTTGGAGAGATAGACTGCCATAAATTATTCTACTTGAAAATTAAAGTGCGCAATAATTATACCGCATCCACGCGCTGGCCACGCGCTTACGAGCCATCCACTTGGATGGCTCGTAAGCGCGTGGATGGCTCGCAAGCGTTTGCCAAAAGCTTTCTTTGATTTGCGCACAAAACGGATATGATTTAAACATTCGCATATGATTTAAACATTAATAAAATAATAAGATAAATGATTTAAACATTAGCTTGTTATTATATTATTATTTTATAGTATATAGGCGTGTATAGAGCACATACAGTGCGCCGCCATACTCTTATATACCACGAAAGTCGTAATATTGATCATTAAAAAAGAAAATTAATCGATTTTTGGAACTATGTTGGAACTACGTTAGAAACTATGTTTTTGGAACTATATCTTCGCGTTGCATTTCTTAGTAAAATCCTGGTTGCCAAATTACAGTACGAGGTGGAGCAATCTAATGCGCTATATAATCAACGTGTATACGAAGAGCAAAACCAGGAAAATAAAAGTTTGCCCTTTATCGAGATCTATATTTTTTAATGGTTTTTTAAATAATTTTAATTTTAATTTAATTTAATTTTAATTCCCTTTAAGGGAATGAAACAGTATGACCAACTAATGAACTTTTTATTTTATAAAAATGTGTTTATTTTTTTTCTTGTTTTTTTTAAAACTTTTTTTTAACTTGACTGTTAAATAAAAGACAAGCGTTTGACAGCGCTGCGCCATATAGGTAATAGGTTATATAGGTAAAATATCACTAATAAACAATATTAGAGATATTTTACCTCCCTCTAGATAGCGCGTCATGCTCAGCACTTTTTTATACTATTTTTCAAAAAGTTAAACATTTTCTAATTCAAAAAAAAATATATTTTCAAGAAAATCCCGACTGTTTGTCTATTGCCTAAGGACTGTATATATATAACACACTCAATCCTTTTAAGCTTGGTTAAGGAACCACAAACAATGCTGTGTTAAGAAATGTTTCAGAACTCGACTCAAGATTTAAGGGTTAGCGCGGTGCGCTAAGTGCGGATAAGCAGGCTCTATGATAATACCATATTTCATGTCGATAGCTTTAAAAGTGACCGAGATAATCGACCATGATATATCCAGACAGACAGACAGACAGACGAGAGAGTCTCACCAATAGGGGTCCGTTTGCACTCTTTGTCGGAACCGTAAAAACTATCTATTGGATTTCAGTGGAATTATTTCGAAACAGTGAGCAATGGAAATAAACAAGTTGAACTAATTATGTAACTCAGGTGGAAATAAATCTATTACATAACATTAAAAATAATGGAAAAATGAAGATTAACCGGCATCCTTGAAGGTGTGAATCAGTACGAGCAAGAAAGCAACTTTTGATAAAAAATGTGGGTTTTTCTTTGTTTTTTTTTCTAAAAAATAGTATAAAAAGGGCTGAGCACGATGCGCCATAGGTAGAATATCGCTAATATCGTTTATAAGCGATATTTTACCTGCTGATAGATGGTGCAGCGCGCTCAAACTTTTACTTATCAGACAGGTTCTTTAAATTTTTAAATTAAAAAAAATATTTTTATAATTTTTTTATTATTTTGAATTTTGGGGAAATTAAAAAACACCGTATGGTATGTTCCTGAATATGTGGGAGTTCACCGTATGTACGGCCAGTGGGGTTATACTCTTTCATCTGCTCGGAATTTGTTCGTCAACTGTTTCTTTTATTTCTTCGAGTAGACGTTACTGAAAAGTGAGCTACCGTCGAGCTGCCATCGTTAGATGCCGGCGGCATCCGTTGATTCTACGAAATTTGGCGCTTTGCGGGGCTGGTTATTTTATAGTCCCAGACAGCAATAAGCTGAGAGCTCCAAAGCGGTAGTCAAATGCCGAATTCTTCTTTCGGTGGCAGAGAAATAACAAAACAATAAATCATACCTTTTTAACACCTTCGGCGCTCCCCACTCACTTGACACCATAATATCGTGATATGGCTGGTACCAGAAGTCATACCCCAATTTAGCGATTTTGTCACCTTTTGTCCAGGTGCCTATAAGAAAATAAAAAAGTTGTAAAATTTCTTTGAGGGTAACCATAGATTATAAACTGCAATGACGTCCGCTTACATATATCAATGGTAAATGGTAGACTTAGTTCTGCAGCGTTTGCTGTTATGAAAATGAGACAGCTGACATAGGCGTGACTGGTCTTTTTCAGATATTTGCATAGCATGATGTCTTATGGTAAACTACTATGGAAAAAAGCTGTTGATGTGCAATCTATATTTGTTTTGCAAAAGAGGGCTATTCGGTAAATATACGGACAGCAGTTCTAGGGACACACTGTTCACACATTTTTTTTTGGAAAAATAATATCCTCCCATTTGATTCTCAATTTTGCAAATGTATGTTCGCCAAAACTTAACACAGTTCACAAAAGTAACAAGTTCCGACTAAAACATTGGGCAGTGCATTCTATTTTATAATAAAATTCCAGTTTTTTTTTAAACTAAGCCGGGAAAACAATTTAGGTCTAACTTTGAAAACATGCTGATTAAAAAAGCATATTATAAAATAAAAGGTTACTTGGCTGATAAAGATGCATGGTACTAATTAAAATAAATATTTTCTCAACTGTCTCTTCAAGTGCTATCAGGCTGTAAATATTTATCCTTATTAACTATTTTAATTTAGGACTATTTTCTTACATCGAAATTTAGGATATTTTATTTGGTATTGTTCACTTTGGTACAAAACATGATTGATTGCTGGCTGATTGTTTTTTTGCATGTCTTTTAATTTCTGTGTCATGTTTTCAAGTCACGTGAACGTCGGGGACGTGAACGATAAGGACGGAAGACATATTTTTATTTTCTATGATGTAGAATCAAAATTGTATTTGACAATAATACGACCAAAAAATTGGTCACTGATTTTTATCGGCGGTTTTTTCCAGTAGAATCTTTCTTGAAGAATTCGCCGAGAAAAATATATGATTATATAGGGAAAGGGGGCCAACAACGGGCACCGTTATTTTCATCAGTAATGACCTACAGCAGTTTATTATTTACCTTGGGAAGCTTCATTTGACGCTTTTAAATAATGTTTGGTAAATATTGACAAAACGCTTAAAACAAAAAAATATAAGGCAAATTACCAAACTCTTACGAATGCCCGCTTTACCCAGAATAGGGGGAGGGGGGGGGGAGGAATACAACCAAATCACGACTATAAAAACACTCGATAATGAATGAGTAGTAATAATAACATAAAATATGAAAAAATACAGAGGGGTGCGGGGTTTACCTAAGCGATACGAGTGCACGCCAATTTTTTTGATGGCTGTATATACGAGGGTGCCCGCTTTACGCACTATGCCCGCTCTAATCCCCCTTCCACTACATAATGTACGTAATTTATTTACACTCAATAAAACCTGAAACTGAATCGAACATATTTTTTATATATTTTGGGTTTATTTGTCTGGGATATCTTGTTATTTATGATCTTTAGAATATTGATTGAATAACCTTTAGTTTTGTAAGTTGCGCCGTCAATTAGCACGAAGTCTCCCTTAGCATTTCCTTCCTTATCACCTAAAGTCGATATCATAAGATCCCCCGAAGCCAAGCAATGAGTAGTATGAGGAAATGTACAATCGAAGCCTTCCAATTCTTTGCCGTCGATTACCTGTAAACATAAATGGATAACGTTAAATGGTTAAATACTTTTCTATAGGTCGATAAAACCGAGTAAATTATGACAAAAAGAATCTTGTGCTGCCTTGAAGTAATGACGAATTTGGCAAATTAGTGATTTTACGTGCATACAAACATGACGGTTTGACACAAAAAAACAAGATACTCGTAATATAAAATCGAAGACTATCGCGGTTGTTTGACATTATAAATAGGATAGAAAACTAATTTACCGCGTGAAATTTGTAGCACCCAACGTTTCGGTGACGTTGCAGCCGCCGTTGTCTAGGGTAGACTGAAGAGCTGTCAATCCGTTGTTTTGCGGGTAGGCCGCATACCGCTGCCGCCACTGCGTAGATTATAACGGTGGCGGGGGCCGGGCTCGAAGCGCGGGAATTTTGAAAATCCGTCTTGCACACAACACTCACTGTATCCTGTTTTATGTCTTTGCGTTCGGCGTTCGGCGGCGGGAACATTTTAAGAAGAGGGTTCCACGTAGAACGGAGTTTGTAACCGTCGTCTCTATTGAAGTTCGGGGTTCTTCTTATTTCAATGGCTTCCCGGATCATGCGAGGAAAGTAGAATTGTTCCTTGGATAGCACGATGGGATTTTGAAACAGCATCCAGTGGCTACTTCCGCTATCCAATATATGTTCGCAGATCGCCGATTTTTCTCGCTGAACGTTTTTAACAGCTTTGATGTGTTCTGTCAGTCGTGTGGCTATGGGCCGTTTCGTTTGTCCAACGTAGGCTAGACCGCAGCTGCATTCGACTTTACACACCCGGGGTTTGCAGTGGTATTACTGGATGCAGTTTCAAAATCCTGAGTGTGTGTCCAAGACGGATTTTCAAAATTTCCGCGCTCCGAGCCCGGCCCCCCACCACCGTTATAACCTACGCAGTGGCGGCAGCGGTATGCGGCCTACCCGCAAAACAACGGATTGACAGCTCTTCAGTCTACCCTAGACAACGGCGGCTGCAAAGTCACCCAAACGTCGGGTGCTACAAATTTCACGCGGTAAATTCGTTTTCTATCCTATTTACAAGATACACGGTTTGCGATTTGTAAAAAAAAATTAACAGTTCCTTAATTGACTTAATATTATTATTATTTGGTAACGTTGGCCATAAAAGTAGGATTAAAAAATATCAAATCGATAAACGTATAATTTACAGCAGATTGCACTTCGTTTATATAATTTTATTTTCGCTTAATGATCTGTCGCTATAGTGATCTTAATTATGTTTGTATGTTTATTTATGGCTTTGGGTTCCACGCAAAATTTTTTTTAAAGAAAGTTGAAAAGATTGATCACCTCGAAATATTGGACTTAGAGACTTGACTGGACCATTGATTTTAAATCAATGACTGGACTAAGAATTTGGTACACATATGCTTTCTTGGCCCGAAATCACATTGTGAAATTTCCGTTGGAATATCTCATATACAAGCTGCACAAATAATGTTTAAATTCCGCCATACATATGTATGGGGAATGAAATATTTAAATTTGAACGTTAGAAATTTAAATCTTCATTGCATTGTGTGGCTAGTTTGATATTCGAATGTTTAATGACGAATTTTACGGCGACGCGGGTTTGCTATTCGATTTTTAAATTGAATGAGATGATGTTCTTGGCTAATTACCGGAAAAGCCTTGGAGCCAAGTTTAGATATTTAAAAAAATAAATTGTAAACTGCATACGAAAAGCAAAATTTTGGATAAATTTCCTGCCTTTACCGATTTTTTTCCCTGCCTTTACTCAAGTGCCAAAATGGAGAAAAATGTGGTTTTCAGGCATGATATTAAAAAATATCCGGGGAGTGGCCTTTTGATAAAGGGGCCCCTTAGTTACTATCCGAGGCACTAAAAAGGAGCCAGTCCGGATCTGGGCATGGTCCACTAGACTTAGATGACTCAACTGTGACGCCTTGAATAAATATGTGGTCTGGAATCCAAATATATATTTTTTCTGCATAAAAATAATGTATATTATAATGTATGTTATAATGTCAATTATGTATATGCAGGGAAAATTAAGGCAATTTCCAAACATATGCCTAATATAGATTTACCGAAGGGGAAAACTAGCACAGCAGCGGGCTCGGAAAAAGGGAGGGAGGAAAATATAGAATACCCATCAAACAATTTACTGTTTACTACAACGGAATTAGCCTACTACTAATTTTAGAATAATTCCGGACGATGTTAAAAATATTTATTTAGTCTTCGCTCTTTAACAATTCATCATCATCATCATCATCATTTATTCATTCCATAAAAGCATTTCACAATACTGAGGAACATGTCAAATTTTACAATCATAATTTACCGGATGATAAAACCGCTTTAATTAAAAGAAAGAAAAAAGAATAGTTGTAATCAGAGGTGATTAGTTAAAAATAGTCAAATTTACAAAATAATCAATGATCTAACAATAAATAATAATCAATACAATGAAAAAGAAAAATGCTGAAACAAGCGTAATTAAAAACAATGTCACTAAAATCTAAAACTTAGTCATAATATGGTTATTTATAATCAAGCAATTATTGTGGACGCAATATGATAAAAGTCGCCCAGTTTGTAAAGGGCATGTTTCACTAACTGATTTTTCAAGCAGATTTTATATGCTGTCATCTCAAGTCTTCACGTCGATGACGGCAAAGCATTGAACAATTTAAAACTAATATATAAAAACGTTTTTTGATATTTAGTTTATGTATATAATTATATGTATATAAGTATATAATTATAATATATGCTTCCCTTGAAGCTCTACCACATGCAAAATAAGTCATAGAAACTTTTATAATTTATACCCTCGGAGCTAAAAATAGAAGGACACTACATCCGACCGATTTGACCATTCGATTTTTCAATTTTTTCAATTTCAATTTCAATTTATTTCCAAAAAAATCTTAACAGATTGTAGAAACTTAATATTTAGGTACATTTAAATTACAGTATATTAGTTCGTTTTTACAATATTTAAATTTATCACCACGTACATATAGTTACTTCTTTATTGCTTTTAGGGCATCCAAATCATTTTTAAGATTTATTTACTAAAACCACAAATTAAAATAATTGATAAAAATAATCAAGAAATTAAAATCAGAAAAAGTCAGAATAATTAAAAAATGCTACTTAAAATTGTCAAAAAAATGACCAAAAAATTTGAAAAATTATTTAAAATTAACAAACTCATCGATCGAGTAAAAAGCTTTGTCTAATAAGAATTCTTTAAGTAACTTTTTGAATAAGCTTTCCACTTGAATAGTTTTTAAACTTTCTGGTAGCCTGTTAAAGTAATATGGCCCTGAGTATTTTGTGTCTTGCCTTGCTGTGTTTAGTTTAATACATGGTATAAAAATGTTTAATTTATTTCTCGTATTTTTAGTATGTGTATCTGAAAACTTTTTATAATGTGTTTCTTTATTTTTAAAAAACTCAGTTAATACTTAAAGAGATAGAGTGAGGTTAAGGTGAGGATTCTTAGCCTTTTAAAAATGGGTCGACACGACTCTTCCCTTTTCACCTTTGCAATTATTCGCACTGCTCTCTTTTGGAGTATAAATATGGGTTCCCTATGACAAGCATAACAATTTCCCCAGATCGTAATGGCATAACTTAGGATAGCTTCAATATAGCTGAAATAAACATTTCTTGTTTGCAATTCATCCAACGACCTTCTTACAATACTTAAAGTATAACATGCCCGACTTAACCTACTTTCGAGGTTTTCACAGTGAAAGTTCCATTTTAAAAGTTCGTCGACATGAACACCTAAAAATCTAGTACAATGAGTTTGAGGAATGGCAGTGTTATTTATTGAAAGTATTATTGGCGAACCTTTATTCGACCGGATCCAAACCATTCCATAGTTCAGAATTATAGAATTAGTCGAAATTGTAGTTTATAAAAAGGAGTGTCGTAACAATGTTAATTTCCTATCTATTTAACTAAATTTACCTTTATGAAATTACTACAGTTTTTACCTTTATGAAATTACTACAAAAATATAACTTGGAAGGAAATGACTTTTAATAAAGGTAAATTTACTGAAGTTCATAGCAAGTGTTCTTTAATACATCATACTTACAAAATATCGGTCAATTTTTATAGGCCCTTTCGTTTACAGCGTTATTATATGCTTTAGTACAGCCATTGATTATATAATCAATAGTAGAGCCAACAAAATGTTGTCGAATCAATATCGCATATAGACATGACAGATTTCTGGCGCGAACCAATTCAATACGCTCTGTCCCCAAAGCGTTTGGTTATTTGAATATGTATAATTCACTGGTTATTTTTAATATAATATGTTTTGTAATATCAAATAAGAATTGCTGGGCTGACGAGCGGCATATTTGTTTGATCAAGTATTTGTAAGAGAACAAGTGTTCATATACCAGTGTATAATGTATGCTAGACAGAACCTCTCAGAAACTCCAATTAATGCAGACATTCACTCGCATCCTACCCGCGGTAGCTCCCTTTTATGCGTATCACGAATACGACTGGCAAAAGTACAGAAAAGCTACTTGTACCTTAGCATTAAATTCTATAATCTACTCCCTACAAAATTCAAACAGCTGGAGGACATAACATTTAAAAAAACATCAAGGAGATGCTGATAGGCCAACCTTTCTATAATCTGCTCGAATTCGAGGGCATGATTTTTCAAATATTGTGCCCATTTAAATTACTTAAAAAAGTAGAGCCTTATTGTCTGCTTATTTTATATGGTCTTATATCTGTACTTTTAGTTTAAAATGCGTAACGTAGATTTAATTTCATTATTTAACATTTTACTGACAATTTGAATATTACGATGAATAATTTTACTACGTATCTTTTTGAATTGCTAACTACTTCAAATATTACGCTTCTATTTTGATTATTTATATTTATAGTTTGACAATCTAGTAGTTAATTCTTGAGTACCTATGTATGTTCAGTAAAGAGTAGTAACGAAACTTACTACCTAACCCAATTATTTTGACACGTCCAAGAGCGGTCTTTAGCCGTCAATTGGACACGACGAAAATGTAATGTAATGTAATACCACAGTCTACCGGAGTCTGCATGGCAAGATACGCATACGATCTCTGCAAAATTGTTCATTCATAGTACATGATAAGTCCTTGATAAACATACTTTGAAGATCTCTGGTTTTTTAGGATCTTTCCCGGTATCCACAATGAAGATCCTCGAGGAGTGGAGACTTGGCATCACTAACTTGTTTCTCTTCAAGGAGGAGTTGCCATGGCATGACGAGCAAACGTTCCATCCCGTGTGGTGAATTTCGTCGCCAGTAAATCCAGTATATGTGCGATGGATTATCTGCGAATTCAAAGAGATAAAAATATTTGATTAGATATTATAAGTTGGAAACAAAATAAAATAATGAACGTCAAGAAAAAAACTTTCAAACAAGAAAGAAAACTTCTAATCGGTAAATCAAAAAAACCTGTATAATTCCATATAAGCATTCAAAAAGACTGAATAATTCCATATAATCCACTCGGAATACTGCTTACTTTACTTTACTGAGAAAGTCGCACCGGGAGAAGTAATAACGGCGTTCAAATTCAAGAGAGTCGGGAATAAACCACACAGAAAATTTCCACTCTATTATCTGCCACTCCAAAGAATTGCAGTGCAAAGACAGAAGGCTGAACAGAAAGCTCAATAATCCGGCTGAGTTTGTACGATACGTCGAGTCAGAAACGTAGCTGAGAGGATTTTTACTTGCAGCTCATATAAAGGCGTTGAAGTATTGCTAAATATTTTAACTGATGATTCACCTGCACAAGGGACACAAAAACATGTTTTAAAAATGTCTATAGGGACTTCAAAAAATAAAATATTTATAATTTAGCAAAAGTTTTCATAAATTATAAAAAAAAAATTAAAACAAAATAATAGGACAGAACGAATAAGGCGATTTGTTTGTTTTTATTATTATTTTAATAAAGTCATTGTAGAGTAAAAGAATGTTACACGTTTTTACTCTTTTTAATCTTCAATTGCTGACGAAGGGATGTGAGAAATACCACTAATCGAAAACGCTCAATTTTTTCTGTGCCTTTTCTTTGCATTTTTCTCAGTGCTTTTCAGTCTATTTCAGTACCAGCGCAGTTCCTATAGTGTATCCTGTATGATCCTCACAGGTTTTTACATACGTGAGGTCAAGGTCAATGCTTCATGTCACAATAGCACTAGTGTAATATTTTTCTAGTGTTTTTTTGCCCTTTTTATTAAAATTGTTATATTACATGATTATATTCGAATCCAAATGGTTTTTTTTTAATTACAAAATTGCTAGATACGTAGGGTTACAGCACAACGGGCTAACCCGTCACCTAAGGAAGTTTTAACGATATTAATCGTTCTGTGTCCCGTGAGGTGAGCGCAGAAAACTTGGGACGAAAAACAATCCACAGCTACGCCACCTGCCCGTCAGAGGCCAACGCCTTACGGCGAGGCACCAGGAAAGGTAACCAGCGGGCAGCCTCGCCCCCTGACTACCAGTTTGGAAGGATATATCCGCCTGGAATTAACCTTCAGGATACCTCCTACCTCCTGCAGGATCGAGGTCGCTTACGCAGACCTCTCCCTTATGAAGCGGGGCCAATTGATGCCAGTACAGGATCAAGTGAGTATAAAAATGCCCTTGGTAGATGTAGTATAGAAAGGAAATGGATCGGAATTAAAAAAATATATAATTTCATATTTGGCTTAAATAGTCATTCATGTAATATTATCAAACTATGTGAAAGTAAGATATTATTATGTTTCATCAACATTAGTTACATCTACATGACCTTGTGTCTAGATGTCTCATCCTTCAACTTCCGCCAAGTCAAAAGCGAAAACGGAACCGCTAACAATAATTAATGTTATACAACGAATGACGTCTTGTGCCATTTATCCTTCTCGGTTGAAGAGATAAAAAAAACCCATTTGCCTTGGTTGTAATGTGTTGCTTGATAAAAATATGGCTAATCAGGCCATATTTTACGGCATAATCGCCTTAGAATATTTTCCAAAATAGTAATATTGAAGAGGACTGTTTTACATTTATTTTTGTATTTTTTTTCTTGACAGCATGGTTATTGGAGTATCCTAATGTTTGCTATGATAGATAAGATTTAATGATTTTTAATGATTAAACATAACATCTTTCTCAATCCTTAACTCGTTACTCTGAAGGTTCAACCCGAAGACAATGTAACTGAAGGGTAGACCCTCAAGAAATTAGCCCCTCTGATCCTGAATAGCTACTTTCATTTTCAGATCCCCTCGTCACACAATGCTAACAGGGCACGAGAGAAAATCCAGATTTGTAATTTTAAAAACTAACTAAACCTTAAACATTAAATTTAGTTACACTTAAACATTCAAAATAACCTTTTTATTGCTAAAATTATCATATTGATATATTTTTTTCTATGTGAAAGATATTTTTTTTTCATTAAATGAGATTCTAATGTGAAAAATCTTAAGTTTTACCGAAAATCATCACTCTTTCTTTATTTATTGTTAATTCTTCTATAATTTGAAATTTGTCTATTCTTCCTCTTTCCATTGTTTCACAACACTTCACAAATCGAAAATTACACTCATTACGAATTTAGGATTCCGTATTGTTAGGCACTGACCTGTTGCTTTCAGAGTTTCTTTTTAAAATACGGCAACGCATTTACAACTCTTCACAATCCGCTTATTCAAAGCCTCAATGAAAAGTTTCAGTTTTCATCTCTTATTTCAGTGCTGCCTACTATTGATGATGTGTCTTCTCAAAGCTATTAATTTCTTAAGAATAAAGAGTTTTATTATTATTATTATTATTTAAGAACTGCAACAGGTTTTTGGCGCCAGATTGTTTTACCTCCTCAGGTTGGAGGTAATGACCACCCATGTGGGTGTATCTTTTACGCATCAGTGGCCCACACTCGAACATGAGGTGCAGGGGAGTTTCTTCTGCCTCTTGGCAGAACCTGCACATTTTCGTGTCCCGGAGCTTGAGGTTGTGCATGTGTTTGTTCAAGCCACAATGCCCCGTGAGCGCCCTCACCAGTATACTCAGATTGTTCCTATTTAGCGATATGGCCTCACGGGCAGTCTTACTGTCGTAAGCCTTAATTAGCGCTTTGAATGGTTCAAACCTGGCGTGTTGTTACAGTGGTTGATGGATTGTTCTAAACATATTTTTTTGAGCATTAGGTTTGCAGGGCTTTATGGTACGCCACAGCAAGGTTCAGGGCCGTATAACGTTCCCTTTGCTCCCATCTTATCAAGTTTAATCTGCGTGGCCGGGAACCCATCTTAGAATTACCCTGTTCTTTTCGCCAAGGGAATTCAGTAGTCATACGCAGTTTTGCACCAGCATTGAATTAATGGTATTCGAGGCTAGTGCCATAAGAGCTGCCTTGCTATCCGAGTGGATATAGATGTGGTGCTTAGCGTAGTTCTTATGAAGGTTCATATCCGTACATTCAATAATGGCGTATACTTCCGCTTGCAATATGGAGGCGTATTTCCCAAAGTGTACACTTCTTTTGAAGTTTGGTCGCTCTCCATATATGCCGCAGCCTACGTCAAGACCCGATTTGGACCCATCAGTATAACATTTAAGGCTACTGGCCTCCCAGTGCCATCTATAATACATGTTGCGTTTCGTAGTAAAATCCTAGACGCCAAGACGTAGTACGGCAATGAGCAACTTAGTACCCTATATGATGAATGCTTTGACGGAAAGGTCACATCCGTCCAATTTCCTGCGTCAGAATGCATATCCAGCAGTTTCTTCTCTTAAACGGTACTTCACTACAAACTAGCAACATATATTTCCGGCTGTAATAAGCTGAAATACATACGAGTACGTACAACAAGCAGGAGAGTCCGTGCTGAGTGGATGGACAAAGGCACCTGTTGTGTATATGCATACTATTTGTAGCTGTCGGGTGATGGCCAGTTAGCGCCTTGCTAGCACAGAAACGCGAAAGCCACATACACATGTATAGCGCACCAACACTGATACGCGAATAGGGGTGGCATGTATGTAGGATTAATAGATCTAGACGTTAAAAAATGAGAGCGAAGAAATTCGCCGCTGTAAATCCTGCTTCAGACGATTATTTAATTTAATTTAACTTCATTTTGGGACACAGAAGAAGCCTCCACGAAGATTGTGCACATTTTCGACTGTCTAGTCTGCGACTATGAACAATCGGGCGTCCCTGGAAACGGTGAGCCTCAACTATCCGGCCAATCCTTCTACCACCGGGACCAAAGGACATTGTAACTAGAGACCGAGCCAATCTCGTCCGCTGGGGCTAACCATCGAATCCAACATATGCTGCAGGATGAAGACCATCTCCTATCCTGCCCGCAGCTGTTAACCCTCATCACACACCAGGACATGCAAGAGACGAACAACAAGGCAGGCGGCATAATTTTGGATAGACGTGCCCTAACCTGGACCGGACACGTTGACTAACTAACTAAATTATTTTTTATTTAACCTAATTTATTTTGTAATTCTCATTCATAATAACAAGTACAATTGAAATGTCATAGACAAAAATCCATTAGCAAAAAACTAATACCTAACATAAAGTGCCAAAAACTGTTGCCAGTGATCCTATGTTATTGTTACTAACTATTAGGCTATAGTCTGTTCTAAGGCGGAAATTTTAATTGTTATAAATATTTGTATGAACTGCATATTATATAGTATGACTAGAACTACATATTAGATAGTAGAACTACATATGAACTACGAACTACATATGAACGAACTACATATGAAAGACATATGTAGTTCGTGTATTAAATTTGAAAGATTGTTTGTACGAAGTTTTAACACTAACAGTTTTTATTAACACTCTTTTATTGGATTGAACTGTATGCACGAATATATCAATTAAAGGAATCTTAAAAGTCGAATTTCAACCACTTTTGATAGTCGTATCAACATGGAACTTGGCAATTGTATGTAGTTCAGATGACAATACTATAATATGGTACCATCGAGCTGATCTGATGATGGAGGCGGAAGGTAGTCACATGAACTGCATAACGAAACGAAGTAACCGAGCCGTGTTTTTTATTTTTTTATGTTTTATTTATATGTTTATTTATTTAACAAATCAACATTACAGTATACACCAATTCGTTTAGATGTAATATATTATACATAAATATAAAAGCCATTAAATATGCAAGCTGGAGCATTAAAAATAGTAAGAGTTACAAAATTAATTAAAAAACAATAACAAAACAATCGTTCTTATTCTAGCATAAACAGGTAGAAGAGATGTGGGCTGGCAGTAAAAATATCCAGGTCTGACGCTGTTGAACATAGCGCATTTATATGTCGCAAGGCACGTGTAAGGAGACTCCATCGACTTAAGTTGGTACGCGAGGACGGCTCCGCAAATACAGTAAGGGACCGAGCTGGAATGCAGTTATCCGGAACAAAGAGACAAGTTTGGGCTTGTTGGAATCGGTTTGAGATTTACTCTGGTCATAAATGATTTCCAGGGTCTGCTGATAGAGCCGGAAGGTTGGCACTGGAATTCTATAACGAAACAACGTATTTTAGCCGTGTTGGGCTTTTTGGAATCGTCTTGAGATGTACTCTGGTCATGAATGGTTTCCACCCGATGACGGAGCCGAAAGGTAGGCACTGGAACTCAATAACGGAACAATAAATGCTTAACGTGTTTGGGCTTGTTGAAATCGTCTTGAGATGTACTCTAATAATGAATGCGAATACTCTAATAATACATAATTGTAGTAAGACTGAAAGTACTTTTTATTCTTGTGACCTTTTGTGGTAAGAAATCACCTTTTATGGTAAGACAGTAAAAAAAAATAGGTACAAAAACTAAAAAAACATGCATTTATAAGTACTGCCCTAAAAAGCCAAAAATAAAAAGCAAAAAATGATTCACCACTCTACTTAATGTTAAAAAAAACTGATTTCGTTTTTGATTTATTATTCCTGCAATAATGGGTACGCGAGTTCGAGGTCTTTCTTGAAGTGGTACGCAGGAAAAACTACATAATTGGGAGCCACTGATCTAGAAGAATATTTAATGAAATCATCTATAGAAGTCCATACGAAGTCTTAAATAGTTCTGTCATCAGAACTCTTTAGGACTTCGTATGGACTTCGTATTCTAAATAATCAATTTATAGTAGGACCATTTTAATGTTAATACTACTCGCACGGGAAGAGCCTATTGCCTGCCACTGGGCCTTGAGGAAAATAATTTATTGTTATAATAAAAGGATATTCACTTAACCCCAGTTTACTTTATAGTTTTGTAGCAGCGGTTGCGGTAATTTTTTTTTTTTTTTTTTTTTAGTAACACATCTAGTAAACAATTAATGTCATATTTGTAAGTAAGATGTTAGCAAGAAATTGATGCGACATTATTTTTAATGTTTGACACAGTCGCCTAAGATAGGCCTGTTCTAAGACAGACTTTTAATGACGATATTAAGTGTGCACTGTCAACTTAAACTATAGTTAGTACTTATTTTTAAATCGACAAATAAAACGAATGTATGTATTTGCGAATCACCGCACACGGCGTTATACAACGTGTACCCGCACGTCGCTCCGCATGCCCCACTCTCCCTCTACCCTTCTGAGTCCGCAGCTCAGGGCTCTGAGACCCGGTAGTCGCAATTCCACCCCGGAATCAAGTAGCGTCATAGCCGCGTCGGCACGAGTGCACCACACTATCATCGTATCAGTGTCGATCACACTCACGGGTTCAACACCCATCCGGCAGCCTCCACGTATGAATAGCGAGCCTAGGTAGGACTCTGGCCTGATGGCCAGTTTCTTACAGGAGTCAATCTTCTGGCGCTCCTGGACGGTTTGACCACCGTGCGGCGTCAGCCAATAGATTGTGCATTCTGACTGACAGTCGGGGGAATCTGGAAACAGCATCTTGCGATGTCGACTACAACGGGCGAGCCCGTCACCACAGGACGTTTTAACGATTAGTCGTTCTGTCGCCCTGCAGTGAACGTAGAAGACTTTGGACAGTACAATTCTACGTCCAGCTACGTCACAACCCGTGAGAGTCCAACGCCTTAGGTACCGCGAGTTAGCCAGGAATAAACCCGGCGGGCTCGAGATACTCGCGCCCTCACTTCCAATTGTGACCAGATTTCTCCGGTCTCTCGATTGGTTCCGAGTTCGAGGTCGCTTGTGCGGTCCTCTCCTTTACGAAGCGGTGAAACGGAGTGCACCGAATCTATCGCGGACCAAGGCGTCCTTTGCCCGACTCTGAACCGGGATCGGATGGCCAATGGTCATTTCAAGAGCAGTCGCCGTAAGGTAGACAACCACCCCAGCTCTGTAGGAAACAATACAGTTCCCAGACTCCCCCGACTGTTAGTCGGAGAGCACAATCGATTGGCTTGCGCCGCACGGTGTACAGACCGTCCAGGGGCGCCAGAGGTTTGATTCCCAGGGGAGACTGGTTGACCCAGTGTCCTACCCGGGATTAGCACCCCATGCGGGGAGGCCGTCGGATGGGTGTTGACCCGTGAGTGTGACCGACCCTGAACACATGGGTCATCGTGGCCACCTCATCATAGGCCCGTTAGCCCCCTGGAAACAGCACTGTGTTCTATAGAGCGGGGATAGTTGTTCACCTTATGGAGACTGCTCTTGAAACGACCATCGGCTACCCGATTCCGGATGAACAGCCGGGCAAAGGATGCCGTGGTCCGCGATAGATTCGGTAGATAAGGTTTCACCGCCACGTACGGGAGAGGACCGCTCAAGTGACCTCGAACCCGTAACCAGTCGGGGGACTGGATTAATCTGGTTGCAACTGGCAGTAAGGGCGAGAGTCACAGCCCGCTGATTGACTTACTTAGCTATCTCTCGGTAAGGCGTTGGTTTCTTACGGGCATGTGGCGCAACTTGAAGGTGGACTGTTTTGTCCTAAGTCTTCTGCGTTCACCTCACGGAAAACAGAACGATCAAATTTCGGTAAAACTTCCTGAGGTGACGGGTTCGCCCGTTATAGTCGACAGCTCTAGTTGTCATTGTATCACGATTCGAACAAAGCGATTACGTGAATAAAATATCATTCCGCTCTTAACAAAGACTTTGACTCTTACGACTTTCACTAGTGCAAATGGAGCCAGAAACCATTCAGGAGAGAAATTATTGAGACCTTCTGTCTTAAAAAAACCGAAAGTAATATCTCAAAAGTTTCATTATATTTTGTCAAAATAATATAGGAGAAGGTGTAAAAACGGGCACCCCTCCCTAGTGGCTATGGGAGGTACTGAAGACTGGCGGCGTGGACTGTAGATGGCGCCATTTGCTAATATAAGATAGCAGAGAGCAGTTGGAAACATTCTTTCAAGTACCTATTGAGGCAGCGTGAGTTATTGTGCAAATTGGTGTTTATTCTGGACTGCAAACTTTTGAGAGGTATGTGAAATCGTTTTCTTTTCATGTTCTTATGTTTAGTTAAAAATAAATTAATAGTTAAAAAAAAAACACTAAAAACACGCTTTTGGGCTATGATACGATATTCACATACACACGGCTATGATACGATATTCCATCACGGAATGCCAGTGCCTATCTTTCGGCTTCATCATCAGACCTTGAAACCTAATCGTGGTCAAAGTTCATTCCAAGACTTTTCTAATAAGTACAAACACAGCTATGATACGATGTTCCATCATGAAGTTCCAGTTCATATCTTCCGACTCCATCATCAGATCAGTTCGACAGTACCATATTATTGTATTGTCATCAGAACTACATACATACAGCTGCCAATTTCATGACGCTACGATCCTTGGAAGATGGTTAAATTAGTTGGAAGATGGTTAAATTAGTTGGAAGATGGTCAATAACCTAATAAAAGCGTGTTAAAAAAAATCTCAGTGATATCCGGATAGCGGAGATTTTAAGCCAATTTTTGAAGCACACCTTTAGCCACGCACGATTTATGGTTACATGTGATAGTGGCCATATTTCTTAGGTGGGGCTGGTGTAGATATGGGCACCCTTTCTTGGTGTCACCTACGAAAGAAGATAGGTGCCAATAGATCCATTCGGGTAGAAGTGTGGGTGAAATGTGTTATTGACAAATGTGGGCACACTTAGATTGTTCCGGGACTGAAAAGCCAGTTATGTTTGCGATTTCTGTAATTGTTTTGTATTGTTTTATCCTGTTTTTAAAATATTTTTAGTTACTTTTTTAAAGAGGGCCCATGCTTACACCCCATTTTGTTCTGATGCTTTTGTAAAAGCTTTTTGTAAATCGTCGTTTTCGAAATGAAGTAATTGTTTTGTCTTCTCGCATTTAGGAAACTCGTTGTAGTTGTTTTTCAAAATGAAAGTAGATTTAAATCAAACACAAAAAAGGGTGCCCATATTTAAACCTTTTACTCTATATGTAATATTATATAAATATGTGTTAATGCGTTTAGGATATCTGTGTTTCCTTTTACACATTATTGTGGATTTTCCATTGACACTAGATACATCCCTATCCGGTAGTGACGGCAGACATGAGATAGCGCGGTGCAGTTTTGCGTTTCAGTTCGCAGACAATGGTGCTTGAAATTACGCCGTACGGCTGCTCTGCATACTTGTTACTGTGCTTCTCTGCTAACGGCTTTTCCATTCCGCATAGCATAGGGTAGCCACGTACAATTCCTGGCATAGCTAAACGACGTGTAACATTCAGGGGAATACGGCTGTGAAAGTCGATTATATTGAATTTTTACTCTTCCGGCCAACCTACGGTTAGGGAAAGTATTGTGAACGCGCATTTTTTTTAATGAAATGAAGACGGAAATCTTTAATTTAACCCCCTCCCAGTTCTAGATTGGGGTCTGTCTGTGTGTCTGTGTGGGTGTATTCCTCCACGAAAGCGCCCAAACGCTTCATCCGATTGAGCTAAAATTTGGAATGCAGGCATCATTTGAGCATGGCAAGAGTCGAAAAGATTGTGGTTATAATCGGTCCACCAGGGCGCGCTAGTCATACTTCATCCAATCTCGAAATATTGGAGTTAGAGACTAATTCGACAAATTCGGTACCACATTGTGGTTGGAATATTTATCATATAAGCGACACAATTAGTTTTAAATTCTGTCATATTTAAGAAAATACTACGTCATATTGGAAAATATCCATTTCAAAAACAGGGAAATACTACAAATATATTACATTATCGATCATAATCGCGACACAATCGCTATCGGGGTAGGGGGGGGGGGTTGGCACGTAGGGGGCTTGTCTGCTTGCCGGGATCGTCTTGGGGTGACACAACCGACTTTCACATAATATGCACGAATCCAACAATTTACAACAGAAAATCCTCCGTAAGTCCAGTAAAACGCCAAAATTGCGTGCGTCAGAATATCGAATTCTTACAGATTACATTCTGTGGCCTTCATATTTAATCAACTAATTAGTTCTTCACCCAGAGCGAGCCATCTTAATGGGCTAATGGATCCGCCCTGCTGTGCGATATTAATTTATAGGGCATGGCATTTAATTACAACCCTGAGTGTTTCGCTACTTAGCTCATGCACTCCTCTGATAATAACCTCATTAGTGTGACTAATTGAGCGTCAATCTGGCTGCTACACTGATAGCACATTAGTTTACGTTACGAGGCTTTGGTCTGCGCCGGTAATTGGGGCCGCAATCCATTCCATTTCATATTAATAAAAGCGAGCCCAATGGCTATAATATATAGCTATATTCCAGGATGCTATATTCCAGGATGTTGCTTAAATTTATTGTAATTAGCTATTAATTTTTCGAAATATAAGCTTTCTTTTGTTATACTCTATATACTGCATATATCCGATGTATTCAAAATGTTCTCTCTGGAGTGTAAACTGTAAAGGCAGATAGTGTTTTACTTATTGTAATGAAATACTGTCATTAAAACATATTATATTATGAAGGATTTTATATTCGTAAATTTCGGTCCAAAGAAAATTTGATAGCAATTATCCTTAATTCAGACAAAAATTGAAAATTAATGAAGATCGCTGTAGGTATACATAAGTTAGGTATTTAAATTTTTTGACATTTTAGAGGCTTTTTTCGTGGTAATTTATTTATACGATAATGTTCATGATAATTAACAAATTTTCATGATAATCATAGCGAGATAATAATATATTTTTAGTTATTATTTAGTACATTTATCAGTTATTTAAGAGTACTTTCCTCTATATTCCTAATATAAAGGGTCTCTCTTAGTAAATTATATTTTTATTGAAAAGAGATTATTCTACATCAAAAATTGACTCGGAAATAATGTAGTCTTTAACAATTTTAATCTAGGAATTATAGTTTTCGAGAATTATGGTTTTTGAGACAGCGGTCGCGAACGCGACCGCGACCGCGACCTCGAACGCGACCGTGACCGACCGACCGACCGACGAGGATGATTTGTCGGGTGCTATCTAAAGAGCAAGTTAGTCGCGATTGACGATTAACTGATTTAGTCGCGATTACTTCAATCGTGATTAACGTTAGTCGCGACTAATCAATCGTGATTGATTAGTCGATTGAAATATTCAAACTACTGACCCAACACTGGGTCCCAATGTACACACGACTGGCGCGAAGCAAATTTATTAATTAAATTTACTTAAAAAAAACTAAAAACAGATTTTGCCTAAATCGATTTTGTCCACGTTTTAAACATTCAGAATCATACACATATACAAAGAAATAATCTGTCTGTCCGTCTGTGTATGTCTTTTTGGCTCATTGATATCTCAACAACGCCTTGTTATGCTGCGTACAGACTGACGATAGGTAACATGCAATGGAACATGAAATGAGCATTTCATCAGTGTGGGAGCTAATGGGCCCTTGCTGAGTATTTTTATTTATTTATTTATTTTTATTTATTTATTTAGGTAAGGTAACAGGATGAACTTATAATTAGATACATAATTCTTTAAAAAACATGTTCTTATGCCGATTATAATTTACGCCGTTTGAAATGATTTGAAAAATATTTTACAAATTAATTATGAAATAAAAAATACATCCGTAAATATTTATTACTTGAGAGAAAACGGATCTATACCGCGCGGAAACAGACGATAGTCCTCCCGACGCGTTTGTAGACGGCCAATGTAACTTTGCCGAAAATGTAACTTTGCCGGGAAAAGTCATCGTCCTAGTCCAAACGGCAAGGACTCATCCCACCAAGCAAAAAATGTCAAATGACCGCAAAAATTGTAGAGTTAACCGCAAACATATATAACTGTATAACTGCAAACATATAAACATATATAAATCATATTTATATAACAAAAATTCAAAATAAGTAATGGGTGTACATATATAAATTATATTATATTTATATTATACATAGGTACATATTACAAATAAATAATTACTTGCAGTTGTCGCTGCTGCTTTAAGTTGAACACGAAGACCTATTAGTTCAGGGTCGGTCACACTCACGGGTCAACACCCATCCGGCGGCCTCCACGCATGAAGCGAGAGCCCGGGTAGGACTCTGGCCTTAGGGCTAGTTTCCCCTAGGAGTCAATCTTCTGGCGCTCCTGGACGGTCTGCGCACCGTGCGGTGTAAGCTAATCGATTGTGCACTCTGACTAACATCTTGCGGTGTAAACTACAACGGGCGAGCCCGTCACCACAGGACGTTTTAACGATTAGTCGTTCTGTCGCCCTGCAGTGAACGTAGAAGACTTTGGACAGTACATTCTACGTCCAGCTACGTCACAACCCGTGAGAGTCCAACGCCTTACCGCGAGTGAGCCAGGAATAAACCCGGCGGGCTCGAGATACTCGCGCCCTCACTTCCAATTGTGACCAGATTTCTCCGGTCTCTCGATTGGTTCCGAGTTCGAGGTCGCTTGCGCGGTCCTCTCCCTTACGAAGCGGTGAAACGGAGTGCACCGAATCTGTCGCGGACCAAGGCGTCCTTTACCCGACTCTGAACCGGGATCGGATGGCCAATGGTCATTTCAAGAGCAGTCGCCGTAAGGTAGACAACTGCCCCCGCTCTATAGGAAACAATACAGTTCCCAGACTCCCCCGATTGTTAGTCGGAGAGCACAATCGATTGGCCTGCGCCGCTCGGTGCGCAGACCGTCCAGGAGCGCCAGAGGATTGTTCCCAGGGGAGACTGGTTGACCCAGTGTCCTACCCAGGCTCGCACCCCATGCGTGGAGGCCATCGGATGGGTGTTGACCCGTGAGTGTGACCGACCCTGAAACAGAATGGGTCTTCGTGGCCAACTCAGCAAGGGCCCATTTGCTCCCACTAACAGTCGACTAACAGTCGGGGGAGTCTGTAAGCTGTACTGTTTCCTATAGAGCGGGGGTGGTTGCGGACCTTACGGCGACTGCTCTTGAAACGACCATCGGCTACCCGATTCCGGGTGCAGAACCGGGCAAAGGATGCCGTGGTCCGTGATAGATTCGGTTGACACCGTTTCACCGCTACGTAAGGGAGACGACCGCGCAAGCGACCTCGTACTCGTAACGAGTCGAGAGACCGGATTAATCTGGTCGCAACTGGAAGTAAGGGCGTGAGAGTATGTGCCCGCTGGGTAACATTCTTGTCTATCTCGTGAATAAGGCGTTGGCCTCTTACGAGCATGTGGCGGAGCTTGACGGTGGATTGTTTTGTCCTAAGTCTTCTGCGCTCACTTCACTGGAGATAGAACGACTATTTTGTTAGACTTCTTTCGACTTCCTGAGATGACGGGTTCGCCCGTTGTAGTTGATAACTATACATGTTTCATTTATTAATAGAATAAGCTGATTAGATTTTGGACGCCATCTATAAACCAAGCCAGGAACCTGCATTACAAACAGACGACTTAAAAAAATATTTGTAGCCGTACGAATACCAACTTTTTACTAGTTCTCTAAATTAGGAGCTAATGGGCCCTGTTGCAGTTTGGTCACGAAATCCTAATCGTTCAGGGTCGGTCATACTTACGGGTCAACACCCATCCAGCGGCCTCCACACAGAAGGAGAGCCTAGGTAGGATGATGGCCTGCGCGCCAGTCTCCCAAGGAGTCAACCTTCAGGCGCTCCTCGACGGTTTGAGCACCGTGAGGCGTCAGCCAATCGATTGTGCACTCCGACTAACAGCTGGGGGAGTCTGGGAACAGTAATGTTCCCTGAAGAGCGGGGATGGTTTTAACCTTATGGCAAATACTCTTTAAACGACCATTCGGCCACCCGACTCCGGCTGAATAAACCGGGCAAAGGATGCCGTGGTCCGCGATAGATTCGGTAGACACCGTATCAGGTAACCTGGAAGTTAATTCCAGACGGTGATATCCTTCTAAACTGGTAGTCAGGGGGCGAGGCTGCCCTCTGTTTACCTTTCCCGGTGCCTCGCCGTAAGGCGTTGGCCTCTGACGGGCAGGTGGTGTAACTAAACTGTGGATTGTTTTTCGCCCCCATATTCTGCGCACACGGGAGACAGAACGACCAATATCGTTAAAACTTCCTGAGGTGACGGGTTCGCCCGGTGTAGCTGACAGCTCTAGTTAGTTCTCTGAATAGTAAAGAATATCCGGTTGATACACGGTATCATGTAGTTTTCCAAATTTTGTCGCTGGTCTACCTATTGGCAATATAGATAATATTAGCGTTTTTTTAGCATTGCATTTTTAAACCCTTTGTTTCCTTTTATTAGATTTCATTGATTTTAATGGGCTATAGTAAGTGCGATTATTGAGGTTCGATTTTAAAATAATTTATTTTTTGCCATCATATCAAAATTTTAATTACTATACCTACTCGTTAACCACCAGAGATATTAAGAAATGACTTACAACAAAGTTGTAGGCAGTATCCCCAGATTCTAAGACATTTTTGATTTCTGTTCAATCATTAATAACAACGTGGTTATAAGTACCTATTAAATTTTCAGATTATAACATTTCTATTTCAATGCCGAAAAAAGTTGTAAGCTATATAGAAATGTAGGCAATGGGCCCAATTCTCTAGATATTTAACCTACTGTGTTTTCGCGTACGTTTGCTTGTTTTGCGTATGATACGGGAAAAAGCAGGTCTGCCACTTATCTCGTATTCTCTAGACGTACCTCTGCGAATAGACATAAGACCGCGTAACGATGACGACATACGCGAATACGCGCGCTGATGTGGTTACTGTTCACCTTTGATAAGTGAAACAATAGTGGCGAACATTTTTTCGCGAAGGAGCTCGACACGAGCTGTCAATGATGCCACTTAAAATGTCTAGTAGAATGATCCAGAATTCTAAGGCAGATTTATTTGGCTCAGGTTTAATTAAACATAGCCATGATGAAACATTGCCATAAATTTAATTATATAACAATTAAAACGTATTATTTGTAATGCATCCGGTGAGGTTATGATATATTTAGAGATGCCAATCGTTAGACCGTGACAAGTGATACACTTATATAATGGTAAAATACGAGGAAGATTATTTATTTCAAGTCCAGGGACCAACAAAGTAGAACCTTAATCAGATAAATCTTTATTGAATGGCGCGGCGTAGTTACAAGTGTAAAGTCACAGTAAGTAACTTTTCACAATATATATTTACAAAATATAGGGGGCAGAAATAATAGAATATATTTTTGCATATAAATAAAAAAAATATCGGCATAACTTACTTTATATGTAATAAACATATTTCGAACACAAAATTATATTGAGGTAAATTATTTTTAATTATGTACAATCCCTGCCTAGAATGAGAAATAATATAAATGAGATAATAATATGATGTAATGTGAAATTATAAACAACTAGCTGACCCGTGCCCACTTCGTTGGGCGGTAAAACTTTTTAATTGTGATGAAATTATGACTGTGGTTCGGTTAGTACTGAGTGCTATGATTTATTTCCTGACTGCCAATAGAAGGGTTATATTTTTACAGCATATGTATGCAGGGCCCGATTTACCAATAGGCTAATTAGGCTATAGCCTAGGGCGCTAGGATTTTAGGGGCGCATATAGGGCCTATAAGTCAGATCACTTATGTGCGGGAAATAAAATAAATACTCGAAATTGTGTTAGTTCCGCACGCGCGCTTTCGCCGTCTCACTCAACCAACATTGCATTTACAAATTATTTGAGACTTATGACACAACGAATAAATGGGAAATTATTAAATATATTAGAAAAAGATTCCCTTGTTCTGAAAACGATATCTAGAACTCGATGGACTGCCCGTGCTGACGCGAGTAAAGCTTTGTACAAGTCTTATCATGAGGTCATATCCGTATAAACGAGATAAGCAGTGATGAACCCCAAACGAAGGATGTTAAGTTAGAAGTTAAATCCATGGTGGATAAAGTTAAACTCCTTGAAATGACTCTATTGATATGTTTTTGGAACAGTGTACTGATGAAATTTCAAGAGGTAAGTAAAAAACTACAGGGAATAGATACAGATTTATCTAATGTTGTTTGCTTATATAGTAGAATCATTCTTGAATATGCATCTTGACGAAAAGGAATTTGAAAGATTTGAAGCTGAGGCCAAAGAAATGTGTGGCTCGGATATGTATAAAAAAGACATGAAAAGACAAAAGAAACCGAAAGTTCCTCTCGATAAAACTATTGAGGGTCATACACAGTTTAACGGAAGGCAGTCCTTCATAATGGAGCAATATTTCATTGCGATAGATTGTCTTAAAGTTAATTTAGAGAATGGCTAGCGATTTACAGAAAATTACATACTCAGTTTGAATTTATGTGGAACCTAATTAATATGACAAAAGATCAGATAACGAGTAAATCGCAACTACTGCAAATTTATAACACTGATTTGGAAGATGTGTTTCCTGAAGAATGTGCGTATTTAGCACAATTTTTGAAAGATAATATAAAACATGATAACAAAGTGGGGACACAGGAATCTGAACCGAAAAAACAATTGGTATTGTTAAAAAGTTGTAATGTCAAGTCAATGTTCCCTAATGTAGAGATCGTACTGCGAATTTTCCTTTCCATGGCCATCACAAATTGCAGTGGTGAAAGATCATTTTCGGCTTTAAAAAAAATGAAAAACTACTTTCGATGGATCGCCAAGAAAAACTTAATGCTTTAGCATTTTTATTCATTGAGAGTGATTTCCTACAGAATTTAACTTTCGATATTATAGAAAAATTCGCTGCATCTAAATCAAGAAAAAGGAATTTTATGTGATGTATATATATAGGTATTTACTTTCACGGCATGTGTATACCCTACACATATTCATATTGTAACTTGGATTGGTCTTGTAACATTAATTTTCAATTAGGCACCCACAATGTTTGTTAAAATGTTTGTACGTACTTATCTTAATATTTCTTGTAGGTATGATATGGTGTCTACTGTCTTTGAAATAAAACTAATTAAATGAGTTTGCATTTCATCTTTACCTCCATTTTTAACCGACTTCAATAATAGGAGGAGGTTCTCAATTCGACTTTGTGTTTTTCTATTTTTTTTTATTAGTTTATTACAAACATTTGTTTCCGAAATAATATTCCTCGGCGCTGGCTAGCGGCTAGGGGGCGCTACGAAAATCTAAGCCTAGGGCGAGCAGGACCCTAAATCGGGCCCTGTATGTATGTATGTATTTGCATGCCCATTTGACTACATATATTACCGTTATTTGTGAGTGTCTTCTTGTGAGTGTCTTATTTGTGAGTGTCTTATCTCTTTAACCATTTATGCAGTAAAAGGCAAATTATTTGCACTAAAAGGGAAAAGTCTTTTGTTTTAAACTTTGAGACGATAAATTTATTTATTTTGATATGAATTCATAATTGTTGATAATATGACCAATAAACATGACCGAACGATTTAAATTATTTTTTTAATAGAAAAAACTACTTTTTGTGACTTAAATATAAAATGTAGACATATGCTGTCGCTGACTTTTTCGTAGGCATTACCAAGCTCTACAACTTTTCTCTATAACTTAATCATATATCTCTCATCGTTAAGGCAGCGTTAGTTAGAAACGTTTTCGATCGACCGTTTTATCTCCGACTTACTTTGCAAACCCGACTACCACGAAAAAGTCTTTTCATTTTTCGGATATATAGCCTATGACACCCACAAATAACGTGGCTTTCTATTGGTAAAAGAATTTTCAAAATCGGTTCAGTAGATCCAGAGATTACTTCCTACAACCTCACAAACTTTACCTCTTTATAATATTAGTATAGATAACTATGCCAGGTGGTACCTAGCCAAGAAATTATATTAATACAAACTCTGTCAAGCCATTATTACATTCAAAAACCTCTGTGGTAATTAGGTATCATCATCATCATGTGCTACAAACAGTGGCGTAGCCAGGATTTCACTTCGGGGGCAGGGTCTACCTACGGGGAGTTTGGGGGTAATATATGGAATACCCCCCAAAGGGAGAGGGAAGGGAAGGAGGTACAGGCGAAGCCCCGGAAAATTTCGCATATTTACATTGAAAATGTTACAAATTGAGGCTGAATTCAACGTAAATTCCACTTCAAATTTTGGACAGTTTGCATTGGAAACGTCACGTAATATGATATATTACATCTTTGCATGTGTAAAACATATTACACTACCTTCAAAAATTTGAATTTTTCAAACCTCATTACTCATATACTCATTAAAATATCGTACTATATATTTAATAACCACTATAAATATTATTATTGTTTAAAAAAAATGTGTATAACAATATTATAAATGGGTATAAACTTATTGCCAGTTATAAAGTCAGTAATTGGGCCACCTGTATTATTAACACTTTATATCACGATGGCTTTTTATTATAAATATAGCTTATTTTTAGTTTTGATATTTTTTTAGCTTACTTTGAACTTAAAAAGATTTTTTTTTAGCCTATCATGATTTCGTTTAATTTAGTCTCGTTACAGTAATATGCTTCCTATTGTGATTTTTTAAAGTTCTATATAGGTATAGTCAATCTGCTTGGTTTAGTATAAAAATTTTTAGGCCTGCACATTATTTCCATGATGATATGGTGCTGTACAACATATAAAGGAAACCAAAGAATGAATGCTTAGAAAAATCATTTTCAATTTTAACATCATATATAATATCATAACACAAAAACATATATACATAGTTGAATCAACATCTTGTTCTTGAAATCCTACTTAAGTTCTTGAAAGTTCCTTATGAGAGAAGTTTCTTTTAGGTTTCTTGGCCCTTTCATCGAGGACTTGATCTGCCGTAAACTGAACGGGATAGTGTATAGACATTAAGACAAGACTGTTGAGCCATTCGTTCTCCATAGAGTTTTTTAGGTAAGTTATTATCCTTTTCAGAGATGAAAATGACTTTTCCACCTCACACGCTGAAACGGGCAATGTAGCCAATTTTTACTAAATTTAAGTCCTTGGATCAAACCTACCTTATTTCACTAGTTCTACGTACAATTAACTACAATACTATTCACCCACTGCGGCGTCGTAGTAACGTTGCGGCGCCGCACCGTGCACTGTACGTGTGTATCCCCATACGGCAAATTCTTTGCGATGCAGCGCTGCACCGCAAAGATTTCGCCGTATAGGCAGCGTACACCCCGTACGTACGGCGCACGGTGCGGCACCGTAACGTACCTACGACGCCGCAGTGGGCAAAGAGTATTGTAGTATGATGTACCTAGTACACCCTGGGATCGGGAGAGACGTAAGTTGTTGCTACTATTACTACGCTACCGCCAAAATCGACGTAAAAACAGAAGGCGATACTGGATCAGTTCACTTATTGCATTAAGGAATAGCAATGGAGAGTTTTTCCCAAAAAAACCACTTTTTTAAAATTACTATTCTTACATGAGTCCACATGAGACTTATCCCATTAAATTTCTCTTCCTTGAAGTAGGGAATTGAGGTAGTCAATGTCAATATCTTCTTCATTGGTACTCACATTATACAAATCGATTTTAAATTAGCAAATATACGTGGAAACAAATGAACCAGGCAAACATGTATCCTCCTTCGACTGCACTTAACAATTGAGCGGCGTCGGGGCGGTGCCGCTCGCCTAGTTGAAGTCCGGTGTGCTTTCGGTGCGGCGCCGGAACGCACCGTGTGTCATACCATTGATATTTGTATGTAGGACGCCGCAGCGGCACCGCTCAGACGCCACGTCAGCCGCACCGCATCGTGTGGCCCGGCCCTTAGAGAAGACAGAAACATTTTCCTCTGTAGGCCTAGTAGCAGTTGCAGAGGCTTCATTAACAACTAAAACTTCATAAGTCTCGTACTTAGCACACTCGCTCAAAAAACATATCTATCGTTTGCCTCTTCATTTTCAAACTTTACTAGCATCAGCATGAGCGCTCTAACACCCACAAACGATGAAATAAAACACACAGAACAAATAAAATAAACTCTACTAATGTCCACTACACGTACGTGCTGGACTGATTATTACTGAATATTTTAACACGATCTACACAAGCGCAATCCAAACTCCGAACTCTTCCGAGTAATACCGATCTAAGAGCGACCGTCGAACTCTCCCGAGCCGACTCACTGATATATCAGTCTGGAGCGCGGCGTCTGTCTACAGACCGGGCGCCGAGGCGGTACTGTCTCGTGCTCGTATTGGTAATATACCGACGTACTTTTAATGCTCCAATCAATTGTAAAAAAGCGAAAGTTGGTTTATGAATCATTTCGATAAATAGTAAATTTGAAAGTGTTACTACATATTTAATGATTAAAAAGCTATAATAAAAAAATAAAATTTCGGGGGGGGGGGGGCTCCCAGGACCCCCCATTGGCTACGCCACTGGCTACAACCCATTAAGAGGTTTTCGAGAAACGTCTTCTACTATCATTTTGGAAAATTACTTAAACCAACAGTGAGTTTGTCAAGCAAACTCACTGTTGATACAAGCAAACTCACTCATATAATCAAACTTCGGTTGGTTTATTGTCTATTTTAAATTTATTATTTAACTTTTATACCAACTTCGGTAACGTCCCACCTTATTGTCTTGGCATATTGTTGACAATTATGGCATATTGTCTACCAGGCAGCCGTCTATTAACAAACCGTCTTATTATATCTAGTATAACTCGGAGAGAATGGCGGCCATAGCTGATTGAGCGAAAGCACCCGACAGGTTGCTTCTATCGCCCGATCAAAAGAAAGTCACGCTGTCTTAACAGGCGCGAAACAAAAATACATGTTAAATACTAACAACAGCTTTAACGATGAATTCAACGACTCTGCGGAAAAGGTTTTTGATAAACAAGTGAAAATTATATTGCTGAATATTGCTGATTGTATTCCATACTAATTGTAAGAACAATTTAAATTGCATTACTACAATCGAAACGGCCTTACAATATATTGATATAATTTAAGGCTATATTGGGCTTAAATAAATGATTCAGAGGATTACAAAAAGGAATAAGTATTAATTATACCTTTTAAAACAAATCAAAATAAAAGTGGAAATATTGTCTGTATTATCGCATTCGCCGTACACCGCTGGGCTACGTTTGGGATTTTTCAACTTCTGAAAGCATAATATTAATTCGAAGAAATTAGGAGTTCATAATTAATAGCAGTATCGGCGATCATGACAATTTGTTAGTTACACAGGTTTTTACAAAATTATAAATAGGATAGAAACGAATTTACCGCGTGAAATTTGTAGCACCCGACTTTTCTTTCAGTCTACCCTGGACAACGGCGGCTGCAACGTTACCGAAACGTCGAGTGCTACAAATTTCAAGCAGTAAATTCGTTTCTATCCTATTTATAATGTCAAACAGCCGCGATAGTCTTCGATTTTATTTTACAAAATTATTATATAGCAATAAAAGGACATTTTAAGGAACCAAATCTTCCCTTTAGTTGGAATCTGCAATCTGGCCTGTTCATCATCGACTACAAGTCACCGGAGAAAGTGGAGAAAGGGCATATTGTGAAGTTCAGCGAAAAGCAATTGTGTTAAAAAAAAAATGATCAGCAGAAAGGATGAAAATGAGATAGTATTATAATATTCACAGTCGCTATGTGAACAGTAAAAAATCTGACGAGATTTGTTAATGCGTTCGGTAGTAATTAAATTGACAACTTAAGATATAAAAATATTTCGCTGTGCTAATATTTAACCTGACAACTAAATCTTCTCTTTTTATTTGTTGCTTCTAGGATTATGTTGCTTCTAGCAACATGACTATTTTAATTACTACTTCTTATTACTGGCTTTTTTATTTTATTTTATTTTTTAAAATTATTACCTCTATGTTATTTTTCTCTATTTACTGTTTTTTATTGCAATTATAATTTTATTGTATTATATTATTATTATTATTTTAATAATATTTTTTTTGTTATATTTTGATGTCTTTAGTACTTTTTTATTTTTTAACATGATTATGAATTAGCTATTAGATATCATTGAAATAACTCTTGAAATTTATACTACGTATTTATTAGAGTAATGAGATTAACTTTATTTCATTTTTTTTTCTTTTCCGCAGTATTATTACTTTAATAATTGTGCGCACAATATAAAACTTACAAGTGACCTAGTCGAGTCTACCTTGGTACAGGCTTCGGTCTAGTTAGACTTTGTGAATTAAGTTTTGGAACATTACTTACGAAAATAAATTTATTCTGATTCTTAATTAATGTACGAGAGTGGTACCTCGATATGTTGATGCTTGCATCGGTTACATGCGATATGCGACGACTTGGAGTGATGTGTCGTGTGTCGCTGTGACTGATGCCGCTGCGTTGTTGTGCATTAACCTATCTATATACTATATACTATCACGTGACCACTGACAACGGATAATATTACTAATTTATGCATTTAGGTAATTTACAAAAACTATTTTCTTAGTCTTAGCCAGGAGGCACTGGATCTAACACGAAGACAAAAATAGGAATAAAGGATTGATAAAAAGGCTCATACAAAAAGCCACTATGCCGCCTATCGCAGTGGACAACGTAGTTAATGGCAGGAGTTACGAGGAGATTGTAATATCTGGCATTTCGGGCCGAATGCCTGAGAGTAACAACATGGAGGAGTTCAAGCAGAATCTCATGGCCGGTATCGATATGATAACCGACGACGACAGGCGGTGGCCAGCCGGATTTCAAGGTCTGCCCAAGCGCTTCGGAAAGCTCAAAGACCTCGTCCACTTCGACGCCACTTTCTTTGGAGTGCATCCCAAACAGGCGCACCGCATGGACCCACAGCTACGACTTCTTTTAGAAACTACTTATGAGGCTATCGTCGATGCAGGTATATAACCTTATTGTTAGTTTTTTTTTAAAAAAACCTTAGATTTTGTTCCATCCCGGGCTTTGTCTTTGCCATCATTCGTACTGAATTTTTATAGATGTCTTTAATTCGTTACTGAGTTAAACCATGTTGTTCTCTTACATCATATTTTTTTCCAAAAATTAAATGTGAATAAAGCAGGATATGCTTTGTTTTAGGATTTAATACTGCTGAACTGAGAGGATCGAAAACGGGAGTATTCGTAGGAGCAACATCGAGTGAAAGTGAACATATGTGGATAGACAATATCGACAAGATTAATGGATATGCTCTCACTGGATGCAGCAGAGCTATGTTTGCCAATAGGATATCCTACACTTTCAACTTTCAAGGTATATTGGTACAAAGGTGGATTGGAAAGTTCACGGCCTAACCAAGGAAGGAAATACTTTACTTTTCTCCTTACTATTCAACCCCGACTTCGACGCGTTTTCCCGCCTTGATTCCAACATCATAACTCCACTTTAAAAAATGATTTGTCGAGGCCCTCGAAATAGTCGATAGCAGATTCCACCTTGTCAATTGTTAAAAATCTTTGTCCACCCAAGTGTTTCTTTAAATTCAGAAAAAATAAAATGCGATGGAGCTAACCAAAAACACATGGTTTGTGCCAATGTGTGAACACAGGCATTGTTTTGATAAAACAACCTAGTTTTTGGGAGCATAACCGGACTTTTACTTCTTTCTGCAAACTGCGTAGGAGTGCAATATTCAGTTGATTTTTTCTAGGTTGTCTATCATGACTGGGTAGATTCAAAGAAGGTCTTTTGACTCCAGAGACATGGAGGCCATCACTTTGTAGGCTAGCGATTACGCTAGCCTACAAAGTGAATTAAAGTAATTATACTTTAGCCTATTTTAGGGGCGGAGAATGTTGTTTGGCAGTAACAAATCTGTTCAAAAACTGTGGAGGATTTGCTTGAATAAGGACGTAGCACTCTCTAGAAAGCGTAAGACCAGTACACTTTTGTTCAATGGTTAAAAGCCTCGGCACATGTCTCGCAGATTGGAAATGATCAGTATCTCTAGTCTCCTAAATCTTCAATCAAAAGGCCTCCCACTTCGACCTTGTTTAAATTGAGCTTCTCAATTTTTGCAGTCGCCTACAATGGACACGATCCTCCTAATGTCTCTTGTATATTGCTATGGATCTGCTTCGACATTAGTCCCTTTTTATGAAGGTTGATTGAACTATGTTCAACTTTAGTACTTTTTGCGAAATCACACTGACATGCACGATAAACAGTTTCTACTCTTTATTGTAAAATTTCACAATAGGCGGGTTTATTATTATACGTCAATCTCTTACCACTAACCCTATTATGAAATGTTTGTTATTGAATGTCTTGTTATTCAATTCGATCGATAGGTGACCTAAACACTATGCCACCGGGTCGGGTCAAAAGACTAGTAAAGGAAAACGGATGATAGCAGGTGATTGACATTTGGTAAACCGATATTTCAATTTAGACATTTCAAGATATTGCAATGTTGCCTGTGAGAAAAAAACACCTCGAAGCCGTGAACTTTTCATTGCTCCTTATGGCCTATCTAAATAATTTATTCAAATTATACATCTAAAACACCATTTAATTTCAGGCCCCAGTTTCACATTGGACACGGCTTGTTCTAGTTCAATGTTTGCCCTCCACCAAGCGTATGAATCGATGCGCACCGGACAATGCGAAGCCGCCGTCGTAGCGGGAGTTAATCTATGCTTGAAGCCAAACTCTGCGCTCAATTTTTTGCAACTCGGGATGCTCGCCCCCGATGGCTCGTGCAAGGCATTTGATAACTCCGCAAACGGATACGTCAGATCCGAAGCTGTTGTCGCCCTTTTCTTGCAAAAGACGAAAGATGCTAGACGTAACCATGCAAGCATTGTGCACGTCAAAACCAATACTGACGGTTTCAAAGAGGAAGGAATCATCTTCCCGTCCGGAGACATGCAGAAAAAACTTATCTTAGACGTGTACAGGGAGGCTGGGGTGAATCCGGCCGATGTTACTTACGTAGAAGCTCACGGCACTGGGACTAAAGTAAGAAACTAACATGTTACTACACCTAACTATTTCAAACTAATCTTTGTCCAGTTAGTTCATGATATACCAGCGAGTGCTTTCTCTTTCGAATATTCCTGAACGACAGGGTAAATTGACTTGGAGAGTGGCGAAATATCGGGAAAAGAATATTATAAAGAGGAAGACACAAGTAAACTATTCTTGTTTTTTTTTGATTTTGCAAGTTCCTACCACAAGAATATAAAATTCAGGAATGTACAGTGTAATATAATTGACGGGCATTTTATGCGCATCCAATTCAATAGGGATTTTTTTAGCTCTGTGTGTAGTTTCCGATGAATGATGCCTCTCTCTTCGCCTCCCCCATTGTCACTACCGGAGAGAAATGGATGGACTATGTCCCGTCGGAATACAAGAAATATTTTTTACATTTAGTGAAAAACCAAAAGCGAAACAAACATTGTGGCTCCTCTAGTCGCAAGATAATTCTGTAGCGTTTCTTACGATTGCTTTATTTACTTCGTGTGATATGAAGGTAGATTTAATTTGGAAAAGTATAATCGTACATTTTATTACATATTGTTTTGCTATTTATTCATACTTCTATAGAATACGACCGTTCCTGGTTACTTTTACATAAACGCGTTGAATAAACCGCGAAGAAGCCGCTATCAAAATTAAATTACTTTGCTGAAATTACTCGTAGCAAGTATACTTCTGTGAATCGAATAGACATTACATTACGTTGCATAATGTTATCGCATGGATCCGACAATAGTATTTATTGGCAACTAATTTATTAAGCGTTCTTAGGTAATTTACTGATTGATCTAAATAAAATATTAAATAGCGTCACATTTGAGGTATTTTTTTGTATAAGAATAGAAGAATCTTTATCTTACTGAATCTTTTGTTCAGAAGATACCCACTCTCGTGAATTTCCATTATGACAATTGAAGCGATTGTTGCAGTTGTGTTGATGCGCGACTTGCAATATCAAAATGATTTCGACCAATCCGAGGACGCGATCCCTTCCCTTTACAGCTCAGTATATATAATCAAAAAATATAATTGTCCAAAGGTTGGCGATCAACAGGAAGTGAACTCGATTGCAGAAGTCTTCTGCGGAAACCGAAGAGGCCCGCTCCTGATCGGCACTGTCAAATCCAATATGGGGCACTCTGAACCAGCGTCCGGAGCATGCGCAATCGCCAAGACCATCATCGCCATGGAAGCTGGAGTCATCCCTGGAAATCTTCATTACAATATCCCCAACTGTAACATTCCAGCTCTTTCTGATGGTAGATTAAAAGTCGTCGACAGAAATATGCTATAGAAAGGAGGATACGTCGGCCTAAACGCCACGGGTTTCGGAGGGGCTAACTGCCATGTTATCCTCAAATCCAACCCCTGGAATAAGCATCCCAGGACGATGGGCAGCACTATACCGAGGCTTGTCGTAGCATCGGGCAGAACCGAGGAAGCAGTCAGGTATATCTTGGAGCGCGTCGAGAAAGAGAACCATGGTCCGGAATTATACTCTCTCTTAGACTCTATCCATAAATTCAACATCAACGGCCATACGTACAGAGGCTTCAGTCTGCTCAACGGAATCAAACACATAACCGTAAATTAAAATTCTCATTAAAATAGTTAGATAGGTTTTTACAAATCAATCGTATAATATTTTGCCATTTTTGTTTCTTAACTAGCCCACCCCAGCCGTGAATCGTCCGATTTGGTACGTATTTACCGGATTGGGATGCCAATGGCCTAGTATGGGTAAGGAGTTGATGGCTCTTCCCGCTTTCAAAAAGTCAATTGAACGCAGCGCCGCTGTTCTCAAGGAGTACGAGATTGATCTCGTCGAAATTCTCATGAATGGAACCGAAGAGACCTTCGAGGACATTGTAAATTCGTTCATCGGTATTACTGCGACGCAAGTGGCTCTAGTGGACGTTCTCAACGCAGTCGGAATCAAACCTGACGGGGTCATTGGACACTCTATCGGAGAAATTGGTATTTGCTATTCTCTTACTCCAGCTAGGTTGTCGAGACTCACCGTGTACCAATACCTAAACCATCATTTTTAATTAAGGTTGTGCTTACGCTGATGGATCGTTCACCGCTGTGCAAACGATCCTCACTGCATATTGGAGAGGAAGAAGCATCGTTGAATCTAAATTGCCAGCTGGTGCAATGGCCGCTGTCGGATTTTCATGGGAAACTGCAGAAGAAAAACTGCCATCCAACATCTTCCGCGCCTGTAATAACTCAGCAGATAACATATCCGTCTCAGGACCTCCAAAAGATATCGAAGACTTTGTGGAAGTTATAAGTTCAAAGGGAGTATTTGCAAAGGTCGTGAAGAGCTCCGGCTACGCCTTTCACTCGAAATACATTAACGATGCCGGACCAAGGCTTTTGGCATCTATGAAGAAGATCATCCCTAACCCAAAACCGAGGAGCCAGAGATGGATCAGCTCCTCTATTCCCGAATCGAAATGGAACGAGCCGATTGGTATGATTTTATTCTGAAGGTGTATGTATTTTCCCGCTCACTCCGTAACATCTGATTGGGGACATTTATGTCGGCCGCCTAAACCCCGTAACATCCGATACCGGACAAAGCGCTCGCCGCTGCGAAAAATGCAATTTACGATTCGAAACGTCGTACTTAATATGCTTTCTGACGGCGCAACGATATGGCCAAAATATCTTTAATTCAAGATTTCTGTGTGGCAATATTGAACGGCGATTTAAAAAGTGAGCATAGACGTCAAAACGGCAGTGTTCATCGGCCACCGCCGCGGCCGCGTATAGTTCCGCGAAATGGTTGATAAAAACAGTGTTTTGTGCAGTGTTTTGTGCCATTTACTGGAGAACAGTGAGTAATTTGCATTTTTAAGTAGTTGAGGCATGAGGATTAGTCAATTGAGATAGTCCATTTGCTGTTTTTCACGAATTTTTAAAGAAAACACTTCGGCGACAACAAACGGCTCGCGAAAAAATGGTTGTTATTATTATGTAATGTTTATGAAATATCCCGATATATTGCAAAATATGACGTAATGTCGCTTTAATTTGCTAGCAAAATAAGTATTGCTTCATTTACATCCTAAGTTATCACATAATTAGGCGTATTTTGAAAATTATATCTTGTTTTGCAAAATGAATCGCGCAAAGAAACTTGTTTTGATAATTACTATGAGAGAATAAAGTGCGATTTTCCATAGTTTTTCGATGAAATGTGACTCTTTGGAGTATAGTAATTAGTTATTAGACATATAATAAGTCTATGATAAGACAATATAATTGAAAAAAATCTAACGAATTTTATATTATGAGCATTCAAAGTTTATTATTAAGTTCGGACGCGGAAACTCTCAAAACTTTAGATTTTTCTATAATATCAGACAAAGCTCAAAGTTCTGGTGTGATTTCTAAGAAAAATGATGTAGTAATAAAGTTATTTTGAAAGAATTTCATATAAAAAAATACCATAAGTAGTCACAAATTAAAAATTAAAAAAAATTTTTTTTACGAGAATACATAAAAATTTTCTTGGCTGAATAAATAAATATTTTTGTATGCAAATAAGTAAAAAAAAAATATCGTTTTGGTAAAGCATTTAATAAAGAACATAACTGTATTTACAATTTTTGCATATTTTACGTATTTTGTGACAAAAAAATCGAAATGAGTTTTTTCAGTTTGCCAATTTTGTAATATTTATTCATTATTATCTTAATTATTTTACGAGATAAGGTTATAATGTTTTATATGTCAAATTTCAATGCGATCAGTTTTCTCTTTATCTTTTTTAAATCCGTTTAGTGGTTTATAAGTTATGATCGTTTTTCTCAAGGCCGTTGACTCGCGTCGATTTTTTGCCCGAATATGTCGCGCGCAAAAGTGATAGGTGAGTTTTTACTTCGCGACAGGAGGGGTATAACACTATTTATTTTTCTTTTTGTTACAGCCCGGGTGTGCTCAGCCAATTACCAAGTCAACAACTTGTTATCTCCGGTTCTTTTCCACTCCGCCATTTCTCACATCCCCGAGAACGCCATCGTATTGGAAATCGCCCCACATGCTCTTCTCCAAGCTATCCTCAAAAGGTCGCTCGGAAAGAAAGTTAGCAATATTGGCCTCCTTAAGCGCGGCCACGCTAATAACGTCGAATACCTTCTCGAGAATCTCGGCAAACTATATATAGCCGGAGCCCAGCCAAAAATCTCAGCCCTCTATCCGTCCGTCAAATATCCGGTGAGCCGCTCCACTCCGGCGATCGCGCCACTCGTCAAATGGGACCACTCCATGGAATGGGACGTTCCATACTTCAGAGACAAAAGCAGGTTCGGAAAAATGGATATTGAAGTAGATCTCAGCAAAGCGGATGACTCGTACCTATTGGGACACACCATCGATGGGAGGATCCTTTTCCCGGCCTTCGGATATACGACTCTTGCATGGAAGACGTTCTCCAAGTTCAACAACAAACCAATGAACGAAATGCCGATCGTAATGGAGAACATGACTTTCCACAGAGCAACAATTATGCCAAAAGAGGGACCCGTTCACTTCATAATAAACATTTTCGAAACGGGTAACTTCGAAATATGTGAATCTGGATCTCTTGCCATGTCGGGCAAGATCAGAGTTTCCGAAAACATTGAAAAGGAAGAAATTACCATCAAACCAAAGACAACCGCAATAAAAGGTTTCGATATTTTACCTTTGGATTCCGAGGACATTTACAAAGAGTTGAGGTTGAGGACCTGCGAATACAGTGGAATTTTCCGCGGCATCAAAAACTCTGACAACGATAGCAATGCGGGAACTCTCACCTGGTCCAATAACTGGGTGTCCTTTATAGACACTATGGCCCAGTTCGACATCCTGTCGAAAACGTCTCGAAGCCTGTACTTGCCCTCTCGAGTCCAGAAGCTAGTTATTAACCCTCAGAAACATCTCTCGATGATAAATGCAGAAAATGCGATCCCTGTTTATGATTACAGATCAATACACGTTATTAAAGCCGGAGGTGTCGAAATTCGTCACCTTAAATGGATTGCAGCGCCGAAAAGGCAACAGACTCAGGCTATCCCCAAACTAGAGAAATATTTGTTCATACCCTACGAAAACAAGACTCCATCTAAGGAGGACAACGATAAAGCTGGATACGACGCCTTAAGCACTACCATACAAATATTTCTTGAGAACTCGAATACTCCGAAGTTCAATATAGCAGAGATGGCTTTTGGTCGTTCTACCGGGGTCCTGCTCTCACCTGTGATCCAAGAAATCTTAAAGGCAGAGCCCATGGTTCATTTCGATATGTCACTATTCACATCTCAACAGAATAATGCATACAATGAAACTCTTAAACCGCTCTTAATCAATATAGTCAACAGTGACGTTAACACCACGGTATCCAATGCCAACTTCCACTTGGTGGTCGGAGTTGATTTGATCACGGATCAGGACATAGTCGCTTTCAGCAAAATGATCCAATTTCTTATTCCTGGCGGCATGGTTTTGCTCAAAGAAGAACTCAATGCTATGGACATACATCGTTCTATGATCGATAGGTTGGAACTCGAAGTCATCGCTCAGCAGAACTCTATATATGAGAGCTATATACTTCTGCGAAAGACCTTTACTGTCCCTCAAAATGCAACCGTTGTAAAAATAAACAACTACGACTTTTCGTGGGTTGAGTCCTTGAAACAGGCTTTGAAGGATAACGAAACTAAGAAAAGCAGGATTTACCTCGTGAGCCAGGATGAAGAATGTTCAGGTGTAATCGGTCTTGTGAATTGTCTTAAACGGGAATATGGTGGCGAAACCATTTGCTACTACTTTACTCAGGGGCTTAAGGAAATATTTAGCCTTACTTCTGCCACGTTTACCAATATACTTAAGAAGGATCTTGTCGCTAATGTCTACAAGAAAGGAGTTTGGGGGTCATACAGACATCTCAATTTGGGTATTACCAATGAAAATTCCGTACTCCAGGTAGGAACGCAATACTAAACACCTATACTTTTTTTAAATTAAGATTTTTTCTTCTTCTTAGTTCCATGCCTGTTATTGGGCATTGACGAGTTTTAAAAATTAATTTATTTATTATGTTGTAATTTACAATTATTTACAGTAAATAGACATATACAATTATAATGTCAAAGCCGAGAAACCAGTAGCAAAAAATATGATAACATGTTATGCCAGAAACTGTTGCCAGTGATCATATTTTAATGTTGTCTTACTAGGCAATAGCCTGTTCTAAGGCAGACATTTAAATTGATGTAAATATATTATAAAACAACATTAAAAACTAAGTAATTTGGAATATAGAAAATGAAGTAATGTAGAATAAAGTAAGTCTTACAAGCTGGAAAATCTATATATATATATATATATATATATATATATATATATATATATATATATATATATATATATATATATATATATATATATATATATATATATATATATATATATATATATATATATATATAAATTAATCGCCGTGCGTTAGTCTCGCAGGATCTCAGAAATATTCCACCGATTTGAATTATTTTACTTTTATTTTGTTTGCCTTGATTCAGGGGTGGTTTACAAAAAAAAATATTTATGAAAAACTCAAAGAAACAACTGAAAATCAAATAAAATCGAAATTGGTCATTTTGGGAACATTGGCCACTTTCTAGATGGCGTTCGCGGCGATCCTATTGTTTGACAGCTGCGCCACCCATAACTGTTATTCATTCAGTACAATGTGTTAAATTTCAAAAAGTCAAAAAGTAAAAAAAGTCGGAAAAGTCGAAAAGTCGAAAAAGACAAAAAAGTCGAAAAAGCCGAAAAAGTCGAAAAACTCGAAAAAGTCAATAAAGTCAAAAAAGTCGAAAAAGTCAATAAAGTCAAAATAGTCGAAAAAGTCATAGAAGTAAAAAAATACCAAAAAGTCGAAAAAGTAAAAAAGAAAAAAAAAGTAAAGTACAATTTATTTTGGTGGAGCCATGATTCTGTTTTCCGTTAATTTTCGTAAGACTCTTCCAGTTATTCCACGTTCAACTGTATCTGACGAACTAAACGCGTGCTTAAAATAATCAAATTTGTGTCGCATGTGAAGACACTCCGATTGATGACTAACATGCGAAAGTTTTTGCAACAAAATCGAAATGCAGATGTGTTTTTCGAAGCAATTGTCGTACATAGGTAAAGGGAAAGTCGCAGTTGACATCTCGACCGGATTCATCACATTGTCCACTGATTTCAGTCAGTTGACCGAATCGAAGAAGGATAACTGTTGGCGTGTTTTTCCGAACGTAGCGCAGAAGTTCAAAAGCCATAATTAGCTGACCGAACGAGCCAATTAGCGGTGAAAAACAAATATGTCGATGACCTCAACGCGATAATTCAAAATGTAATTCAGGGACAGTTGTTTGCCTTCAAATCGTTAGATACAATTATCAACCAGGTTGAGGTAGTCAACTATCCCACAGGATTTTTGAATTCGTTGGGATTGCCTGGATTTCCACCTCAGATTTGCAAAAGAAATTGGGCTCAGTCATCATCATGCTGCGTAACATCAGTCAACCACGACAATCAACATCAATCAACGGATTTGCCATCACCAAAAGAAACTCAAACCGTACATGATTCGGCTATATTGTAGTTTTAATGAATTGGATTTAGAAGGTTGATTAGGATTAATAAACGCTGATGAAGAGTTACAATCAAATCAATTTTAGGTGGTACGAAGTTCACCGGGTCATCTAGTTAAATATAAAATTGATAATATAAAAGTGAAATTGATAATATAAAATTATTAACCTTAACATAATCACAACAAAGATGCACAATTAGCTAGTATTTAGGTAATCATAATTGCTTAAAGATAGTGAGATAGTCAAACCTAATTATAAAAAAATAAGAAAATTAAATAAATAAAAATAAAAAAGGGAATTGAAATACAAGAGATGAAAGATATAAAATTGTTAACCATAGCATAACCATAATAAAAAATGGTGTATAAATAAATAATGTGTAAGTTATCATAATTGGTTAAAAACACAGTAATATAATCAAGCCTAATTATAGAAATTAAAATTAGGTAAATGAGGGCAATCATTGCTTTGCACTCAGCAGCAAGGAAAACTCTTTTAATGTTCGTTGCACTGTTACGTCACAAAGGTTTCAGCCAAAAGTGTCATCTTCTTTATGACCGTCTTGGCCTTGAGTTTTCCTTAGATGAGTTGAAGAAGGTTTTTTTTCGTTCCGTATGAAGTATCCACGGCCTACTTTCTCATATGTCCCAGAACGTATTTATTGCACATTTTCAGCATCCAGCTATTGAGCTGAGATTATATACAAATAATCTTATATTTTCAGGTAGAGCATGCCTATATCAATGCCTTGACTCGAGGTGATCTGAGCAGTCTTCGCTGGATTGAATCTGACCTCTGTCACTACACTCCTAAATGCACACCAACTAATCTACAAATGTACCATGTGTATTACGCTCCTATCAACTTCAGGGATATTATGATCGCTTCCGGCAAACTTTCAGTCGATTCTCTGCCTGACTCTTTAAGTGACAAAGATTGTATTTTGGGTTTGGAGTTCAGCGGTCGGGATGCCAGTGGAAAACCGGTGATGGGCTACGTGCAGTCCCGGGGTCTCAGTACTACTCTTCTCGCAGAAAAGGACTTCGTGTGGGATATCCCCGAAAAATGGACCTTAGCTGAAGCATCCACTGTTCCAGTAGTTTACTTAACCGTAAGATTTCTTATTTATAGGCTCTCATTTGATGCATTTTAAGAGTTGTTACAATTCTCCAGGCATACTATGCTTTGTTCGTCCGTGGCCACATGCGCAAAGGGGAAACAGTCCTCATTCACGCTGGCGCCGGCGGAGTCGGCTTAGCTGCCATTGCCGTCTCTCCCCACCACGGCTGTACCGTTTACACAACCGTTGGATCGCCCGAAAAGCGTGCCTTTCTCAAGAAAATCTTCCCCCAACTAACAGATGACAACATCGGCAATTCACGAGATACCACCTTCGAACAATTCGTTCTCGAAAAAACCGAGGGCATGGGTGTGGATCTTTTGCTGAACTCCTTAGCCGATGATAAATTACAGGCTTCGCTTAGATGTCTAGCACGCAATGGAAGATTTCTAGAAATCGGAAAATTTGACCTATCACAAAACGCACAACTAGTAAGTAGACAAGACGGGTGATGTGTAAAGCGACTAACTCTATAATGTTATTGTTTTGTTGTATATACAGGGCATGTCATTGTTCTTAAAAAATATCACCTTCCATGGAGTGATGCTAGATGCTCTTTTCATCGATGATTACAGCCATGACAAGCAAGAGGTCGTCAGGCTGCTTTTGGAAGGTATGAAAGATGGCGCTGTTCGCCCTCTACCTTCAACTATATTCACCGAGCATGAAGTAGAACAGGCGTTTAGGTATATGGCTACTGGAGAGCATATAGGTAAAGTCATCCTCAAAATCAGAAGTGAGAGCAAAGAACAGAGAATTACAAGGCCAGTTAAAAAAATAGTTTCAGCAACACCCAAGACCTACATGCACCCAATGAAGAGTTATGTCATTTCAGGTATGTCTGTATATATATAGTGTTATCTTATCATGATTATCACCTTATATGTTTTGTTGTCTGTAGGTGGTTTGGGAGGAGTTGGTCTCGAATTAACTTCCTGGTTAATTGATCGCGGAGCGAAAAACCTCATATTGACTTCCCGATCTGGTCTGCGCAATGGTTACCAATCTGTTTTGGTCCGCAGGTAACAATCGATAATCAAACTTCGAATGGACTATTTTTATTTATTTATTTCTTAAGGAAACCATAGATCGTTAAGAAAATAAACCGAATACATTCAATGTATGACATGTTGTCAACAATAGCTTTAGTGAATGAAATCTCCAATACGCGTAAATGCTTTCTGTAGGGGTTGGGAAAGGAAGATGGAAGGAATGGTTGTTGCCAGATTTTAAATATTTATGTGCAGTATAAAAATAAGGAAAATACACTACATTATATAGAAAGATCTGAGTAGAATACAAATGATTAATAATCTAACAATAGATAAAAAAAAACATAATAATAATAAGTCAATGAAACAAACAAAACCAAATAAAGAAACAAGATGTCAATAAAATAAATATGTTAAAATATAAAAGAATATTAAATATATAAAAAATAATATAAAAAATTACTTACTTTGTTTATCTTAATTACTAAGTTTACTAAAACTTACTTTGTTTTTCATTTTTTTGTGAATAGGTGGGGGAAACGTGGGGCTACTGTACGCATTTCTACTGCCGATGTTAGCACAGCGACTGGAGCCCAACTTATTTTAATGGAAGCGAAAGAACTTGGACCGGTCGGTGGTATCTTTAATTTGGCAGCTGTAATTAAAAGCAGTCTCATGGAAAATCAATCTGCTGAAAACTATGCCGCAGTCTGCAAGCCTAAAATAGAAGGTAAGAAGGTTGTGTTTATAAAATTTACTTCACAATGTAGTTAGTATGTATGTCCGACATATCTGCTAATGCAATTTTTAGTTGGACGTATAGGGCGTATCCGGATACAAACAAAGTAACACAGAATTATCCACGATCACGCATTATCCATGGCAATTATGCAGCAATTAAACGTGAAATTATCTATGGCAATTATGCAGTCATCTCACATCCCTATGCCGACGCCACCAACACGACCCTGCTGAGCTCAACGACACACTTCAACCTTCAGACAATTCGTAGCAAACTGCACCAAACATCCCATTGTGTCTAGAATTTTGCAAACTCCTGTTTCTTTAAGTTCCTCAGAGGAAATAATTACTTTTCTTCTGTCGTAGGTTCTATCAATCTCGATCTCGCGAGTCGCGAGCTTGCGCCTTCCCTCGACTACTTCGTGCTGTTCTCCTCCATAATAAGCGGTCGCGGAAACGCCGGCGATTCCAACTACGGCTTTGCTAACTCAGCGATGGAGAGGATCGTTGAAATGAGACATTCCATGGGACTCCCGGGACTAGCAATTCAATGGGGAGCAATTGGTGATGTCGGTATCGTATTGGATAAAATGGCCCGTAGCAATGATTCCACCCTCGCTGGAACTTTGCCGCAGAGAATAACTTATTGCTTAAATACACTCGATCTGATAATGCGACTGCCGCAGCCGGTTCTGTCGTCTTTCGTTCTGGCTGATGCGTCTAAGTCAACGACAGCAGGATCGCAGGCCGATGTCACGAGTGTCGTAGCTAATATCTTAGGTAAGAGCAAAAGTTGCTGTAATCGCATTACGAATACTATTTTAATGATTCTGATTATTAGGGGTTAAAGATCTAACAAAGATCATGCAGACCATGACCTTAGCTGACTTCGGCATGGACTCCATCATGGGAATCGAAATCAAACAGACCCTGGAGAGAAATTACGACTTGGTGCTCAATACATCGGAAATCGGAAAACTCACCTTTGCTAAGCTGCAGGAGTTAAACATTGACTCCGGTAAAACCGCACAAAAACCCGAATCTACAAAAGTTGATAACGGCGGAAAGGCGCATTGACATTTTATTGGTTTCCTTTTTTAATATTGCTGTACAGATATAATATCGATCTAGCTCATTATGGCTTCCTACAATAAAAAATAATTTTATTAGGTTTTCTTATTTTTCGGCCATTTTGGCAATGTGAAAGAGAAAAAAATATGGTTCAATTCTGTTTTTTTTAATTTGTTGGTTACATAAATATACTTTTAAACGGTTTTCTTTAGATTTACATTCCGTATACTTCAAATCTTGCGACTGGTCAACTACTTTTACTTAACCGATTGTCATGAAACTTTGCGAGAGTATTTGGTACCCATGAAATGTCATGGCAATTTCAAACTTTGATCCTCAAATCCTGATGCTGCAGAGGTACTGCCCGCTTAAACGGTGACACTTAAGGATTGACTGGTTTTTAATTTGTTTTGTGGGTCTCAGCCAGATTCTTCCTTATTGAACTCCAAGTTCCGATTTCTCAGTCCTGGCACTGGTAAGGTTTTGCATATACCATAAGGATTGACGATCTGCTTGTTCCAAACTGATATTCTGGGTCTCAAGCAGAGACTCAGTCATTATACTCTGTTTTCTAACTCCTCAATCCTGATGCTGCAGTGGTATGCCCAGCCCAAACCATAAGACTTGGCGATCAGCTGATTTCAATTTGGTAAAGCAGGCTAAACAGAAATGATTCCAGTCATTCAACTAACAGACTAAATAGACAAAAATAAAATAAAGGTAAAAAAACTTAAGTCTCTTGTATTAACGCTGATGTGCTAAAAGCCAGAAAATAATAATCGGTCACCAATCTGGGGCTTTGATTAAAATTAACCAGACTAAAATAAAATCGTGGAGCGCATTTAATCTGCTTCCCAAAAAGAATGTTGTAGAAATATTATTATGTATACTAATTTTTAAACGACTCCAAAAAAAGGAGAAGGTTATCGATTCGGTTGTACTTTTTTTTTAAATGTTTGTTACCTCAGAATTCCGTCATTTATGAACCGATTTGGAAATTTCTTTTTTATTTGAAAGGAACCAGATTGGAAGTTAACAAAATCTTGTTCTGATGATGGGGTCCATAAAGAATTGAGGGGACTCCTTAAATATTATCCTATTAAGTTGAAAATGTACATGTTGGTTCAGTTCCGATAACAGTGCATTTTTTATGGTAAGCATGACCTGATTCTACACCCAGGGTTGGCTCCCGTCGAGGGAACCTCTTAGCGGACAACAACACAGACACGAAGTTTTGTATAAGCATTCGGTTATGATAGCCGGTTCTAAGTTTAAACATGACATGGCTGCTGAACCCAAGGTTGGCTCTCGACGAGGGGACTCCTCAACGGTCAACAGCGCAGACACGAAATTTTGTATTTATTTATTTATTTATTAAAGAATTTTTGACGGCAGTACATTGTAAGTTTAACATTAGAGGCTTAAATGTAAATAATATCAAAATAGAAAGCACCGCAGACCACATTTTTTTTAAATCAACGCCGCCTAACTAGGCCTAGGCCAGTACTAAGGTAAGCGTACCAAGTAGACAGTGGCTTGTGCATACTTTAGACTACTTAATTTAAAAAAATATGCTAGGCATCAAATAATATTAAACAACAGTATATGCATTCAATTACGACATCCCGTTCTATGTAAGTTTTACCAAGACTGGACTGCGGCACTCAGGGTTTCTTCCAATGAGGGAACTCATCAACGGTTAACAGCACATACACGAAATTTTGTATACGCATTTAATTATGATAGCTGCTCTAATTTTTATCATGAATGGCTGCTGAACTAATTAAAAAAATGAAGTCGGTTTTTATTGGATATTTTTTTATAATGTAATAAAAATTAAAAAACGGTTAAAAATGTCTTTGTGAGACTTTGAAAATCATATTAGATAACTACATTATGGTCATTACAGCCTTTCTAAATACCTGCAATGAGAGTGTTTTATTATAATTTTATTACATTGACTGGTGTCTAGTGTCGGGCCTAGCCACATTTTGTATTTAGGCCCTAAATTAATAACAAATAATTAAAACGTGAGACCGCTCTGAGTGTGACGGTAAATATTCTTTGCCATTAGCACCCTTATACCACAACTGTGTAAATATAGTTATTTTGCGCTAGCGCTGCGATATAAAGTTTAGTATGCGCCTGGTCGCCGGCGCGAGCAGACGTGGAATCTGTGCATGACGCCTTGTCAACGCTGAATTTTTACTGGTCAAACCCTACAAAATTGACCCCTCCTATTTTTTCGCGTGTCCGCCCATTTCGAATATTTTTCTCAGGTCTCATGCCGCCTTAATTTATAGTTTTTTAAATACGGGAAAGTGCGAATTCGGTGTAACCAATAAATGAATAAATATCTGTCACGTCATTACCAGTTAGATTAAGTCTTATTTATTATATATGCTTCACGGCGCGGACACTTCATACCCTAAAGGCTCTATGTTCGGCGGAGCTAAAATTAGATCTGCTAGAAAGTACAGTAATGGTATTTCGTAGCTATCAAAAAATTAGGTAAATATATAGTATCTAGTATAAAAAATCCTAAAAAAGTATGACCTAGTAATAACAAAAAAGGTTAGACTAGAACAATAATTAACGATTTAAAATTGCCTCTAATGTTAATTATATTTTGGTGAATAATAAAGTAAGTCATTAAATTATTCTTAACAAATGAATATAAAAACATGACGCTATTGTCATTTATTAATTTTGTTATACTTATTACAATGGTCTTAAAAAATATCCTACATATAAAAAAATGGTCATGTGGTGTGCGATTGCAGAGCCGCAGGAGATGATGTAGTCCAGTCAAAATATCGAAAAAGGACTCTCATTTTTACTTTTAGAAGCAAATCATGTAACTTTTGGGCAACAGGTCTTTTCTCCTTATTTCGACTCTGCTGAATCTGAAAATGCTGGTTGCCCAAGCGATATACCGGATATGAGATATCCAAGATAGCCGCCAATATGGCGCCGAAACCAGAAATCGGCGCTGTAAAGCCCCCTTTCACAAAGAAACGCGTCCAAAATATCTATATGTATGTTTTTGAGCATGGAGAATTCAAAAATATACTGTAAAAAAATATTGTTTCGATATTTCAAGATGGCGGCCAAGATGACGCCAGCACCATATTGCTCTATTTTGTCTTAAAATGGAGCGTGACATGTCTGTCTCGATATATATATTTATACATATAAAAAAAACTTTAAAACAACGTTGAGCTAAACTTTTTGAAAATGGTACAAACAAGCGACTTTTTTGGCCACAAAAAATTATACATATTTATAAAGATTGCTGTTTGTCTCCAGAATTAAGACAGTTACGTTTGCAAGGAGTACAGTGTTATAAAATGGACGTTTTCTTTCTTGAAACTGCAGTTCTTTGAGTTACAAAACCTTTACAGTGGCAAACAACAATGTCTAGACACGTCTTAGGAATAGGATTTAGCATCATGAAACGTGGAATAGTTTGCACTCCATCAATGGTATAGCCGCAGTCTTCAAGCGATGGAGAGATGGCTTGGGAAGGTGAGCTTTTTCCTAAACACACACGTGTCAATTTAGAAAACGATTGAAACACGTTTTGACAGTCTTTTGTATTTTTATAGTAATGTGTTCACCAATGGAGCATTTTCTGCTATTCGCAGCGCGTCGTTCACCGAGGCTAAGGTTATAGGAACATTGCACAGTTACATAGCTTCAGTTTTTTTTCATTAATATTCCTTCCTCCATCATATGTGGAGATCAACACACGGAAGAATTCTCTGTCAGTCTTCAATACTAGCTTTTTACACTTGAGAAGTCTTCTATATGTAACGTTGCTTGGTAGCTAACTGTAAACGATTCAGTTGGACTTGGATCAAGGATCTGGACGCCGCGCTGGCCACTTAATATACTTAGCGGGCTCGGCTACGTATTATATGCTTACGGAAATCGGAAGCGAAGGGGGGTGGTTCTTATATATGCGAATACGCGTATGACTGTGTAAAATCTGTATATGGCACGCAGTATTTTGATCAATTAGATAAGAGGTACGCAAACTTTTTTGTCCCGTAGTTTTCCGTAGAAACCCTTGCTGTTTTCTGTAGACTGCCGTAGACTGCCGTCGACTGCCTGCATAATATTGAATTTTCCTAAACTTACTAACTTTAAATGGGTTTTTGACAGCTAGCACAGTACAAATCACTTACATAGGGTTTTTGGTAAAGTGGGCAGTTGTAAAAATTAAAAAAACACGTACAATTTTTAGTTATTCATTTCTAAGCGTTCACGACCTTGAAGTGCATTTGAGAAAGCAGCACATAACTGCATAAGAGGCACTAACTCGCTTGCTCATTCATGTGACGCGTCTATCCTACTCGCTCGCATGGATACCTATTGTAGCGCATTTTTTTCACATGACTCACTCGCACCTCCCCTCGTTAGTCCAGAGTCCTACCCGGGCTGGCACTTCATGCGTGGAGGCCGCCGGATGGGTGTTGACCCGTGAGTGTGACCAACCCTGAACTGAATGGGTGTTCGTGGCCAACTCAGCAAGGGCCCTTTAGCTCCCTTGCTTTAAATGGGACATAAAGTTGTCAACTACAACGGGCGAACCCGTCACCTCAGGAAGTTTTAACGATTAGTCGTTCTCTCTCCCGTGAAGTGAACGCAAAAGACTTGGACAGAACAATCTACCGTCTGCTCCGCCACATGCCCGTAAGAGGCCAACGCCTTAACCGCGAGATGGCCAGGAGTATTACCCAGCGGGCTTACACTCACGCCCTTACTTCCAATTGCGACCAGATTACTCCGGTCCCTCGATTGGTTACGAGTACGAGGTTGTTTGCGCGGTCCTCTCCCTTACGAAGCGGTGAGACGGTGTAAACCGAATCTATCGCGGACCACGGCATCCTTTGCCCGGCTGTTTACCCAGGATCGGGTAGCCGATGGTCGTTTCAAGAGCAGTCGCCGTAAGGTCCGCAACCACCCCCGCTCTATAGGAAACAGTACAGCTTCCAGACTCCCCCGACTGTTAGTCAGTGCTAATGGGCCCATGATGAGGTGGCCACGATGACCCATGTGTTCAGGGTCGGTCACACTCACGGGTCAACACCCATCCGATGGCCTCCACGCATGGGGTGCGAACCTGGGTAGGACACTGGGTCAACCAGTCTCCCCTGGGAATCAAACCTCTGGCGCTCCTGGACAGTCTGCGCACCGAGCGGCGCAAGCCAATCGACTGTGCTCTCCGACTAACAGTCGGGGGAGTCTGGGAACTGTATTGTTTCCTATAGAGCGGGGGTGGTTGTCTACCTTACGGCGACTGCTCTTGAAATGACCATTGGCCATCCGATCCCGGTTCAGAGTCGGGCAAAGGACGCCTTGGTCCGCGATAGATTCGGTGCACACCATTTCACCGATTCGTAAGGGAGAGGACCGCGCAAGCGACTCGAACTCGGAACCAATCGAGAGACCGGAGAAATCTGGTCACAATTGGAAGTGAGAGCGCGAGTATCTCGAGCCCGCCGGGTTTATTCCTGGCTCACTCGTGGTAAGGCGTTGGACTCTCACGGGTTGTGACGTAGCTGGACGTAGGATTGTACTGTCCAAAGTCTTCTACGTTCACTGCAGGGCGACAGAACGACTAATCGTTAAAACGTCCTGTGGTGACGGGCTCGCCCGTTGTAGTCGACACCGCAAGATGTTAGTCATTCGCCCTAACTACCAATTGTGACCAGATTTCTCCGGTCTCTCGATTGGTTCCGAGTTCGAGGTCGCTTGCGCGGTCCTCTCCCTTACGAAGCGGTGAAACGGTGTACACCGAATCTATCGCGGACCAAGGCGTCCTTTGCCCGACTCTGAACCGGGATCGGATGGCCAATGGTCATTTCAAGAGCAGTCGCCGTAAGGTAGGCAACCACCCCCGCTCTATAGGAAACAATACAGTTCCCAGACTCCCCCGACTGTTAGTCGGAGAGTACAGTCGATTGGCTTGCGCCGCTCGGTGCGCAGACCGTCCAGGAGCGCCAGAGGTTAGATTCCCAGGGGAGACTGGTTGACCCAGTGCCCTACCCAGGTTCGCACCCCATGCGTGGAGGCCATCGGATGGGTGTTGACCCGTGAGTGTGACCGACCCTGAACACATGGGTCATCGTGGCCACCTCACCATGGGCCCGTTAGCTCCCCAAAATGGGACAACTTGCGGTGTCAACTACAACGGGCGAGCCCGTCACCACAGGACGTTTTAACGATTTTCTCGTTCTGTCGCCCTGCAGTGAACGTAGAAGACTTTGGACAGAACAATCCAACGTCCAGCTACGTTACAACCCGCAAGAAGCCAAAGCCTTTACCGCGAGATAGCCAGTAATGTTACCTGGCGGGCCGATCCTCGCGCCCTTGCTTCCAATTGTGACCAGATTTCTCCGGTCTCTCGATTGGTTCCGAGTTCGAGGTCGCTTGCGCGGTCCTCTCCCTTACGAAGCGGTGAAACGGTGTGCGCCGAATCTGTCGCGGACCAAGGCGTCCTTTGCCCGACTCTGAACCGGGATCGGATGGCCAATGGTCATTTCAAGAGCAGTCGCCGTAAGGTAGGCAACCACCCCCGCTCTATAGGAAACAATACAGTTCCCAGACTCCCCCGACTGTTAGTTGGAGAGCACAGTCGATTAGCTTGCGCCGATCGGTGCGCAGACCGTCCAGGAGCGCCAGAGGTTTGATTCCCAGGGGAGACTGGTGCCCCCAAAATGGGACAACTTGCGGTGTCAACTACAACGGGCGAGCCCGTCACCACAGGACGTTTTAACGATTTTCTCGTTCTGTCGCCCTGCAGTGAACGTAGAAGACTTTGGACAGAACAAATCCAACGTCCAGCTACGTCACAACCCGCAAGAAGCCAACGCCTTACCGCGAGATAGCCAGTGTTACCTGGCGGGCCGACCCTCGCGCCCTTGTTTCCAATTGTGACCAGATTTCTCCGGTCTCTCGATTGGTTCCGAGTTCGAGGTCGCTTGCGCGGTCCTCTCCCTTACGAAGCGGTGAAACGGTGTGCACCGAATCTATCGCGGACCAAGGCGTCCTTTGCCCGACTCCGCGAACGCACACCCCAAAATGGGACAACTTGCGGTGTCAACTACAACGGGCGAGCCCGTCACCACAGGACGTTTTAACGATTTTCTCGTTCTGTCGCCCTGCAGTGAACGTAGAAGACTTTGGACATAACAAATCCAACGTCCAGCTACGTCACAGCCCGCAAGAAGCCAACGCCTTACCGCGAGATAGCCAGTGTTACCTGGCGGGCCGACACTCGCGCCCTTGTTACCAATTGTGACCAGATTTCTCCGGTCTCTCGATTGGTTCCGAGTTCGAGGTCGCTTGCGCGGTCCTCTCCCTTACGAAGCGGTGAAACGGTGTGCACCGAATCTATCGCGGACCAAGGCGTCCTTTGCCCGACTCTGAACCGGGATCGGATGGCCAATGGTCATTTCAAGAGCAGTCGCCGTAAGGTAGACAACCACCCCCGCTCTATAGGAAACAATACAGTTCCCAGACTCCCCCGACTGTTAGTTGGAGAGCACAGTCGATTGGCTTGCGCCGCTCGGTGCGCCGACCGTCCAGGAGCGCCAGACGTTTGATTCCCAGGGGAGACTGGTTGACCCATTGTCCTACCCAGGTTCGCACCCCATTCGTGGAGGCCATCGGATGGGTGTTGACCCGTGAGTGTGACCGACCCTGAACACATGGGTCATCGTGGCCACCTCATCATGGGCCCATTAGCTCCCAAAATGGGACAAGTGCGTTCTTGAGTTACAAAATTTGAAGCTGATTGACTTAAGGGACCGTAACCTATAAACGAATTATCTGCTTTAAAAAATATTAGCCGAGTAGTTTTGTTCGTCGTGTGGACGAGCTGATTAGAGAAAAATACTTGTACATATCTTCTTACTTTAAGTTAAATTTAATCTTTATGAAGCGGGCATTTATTGCTATTATTCCGAGGTTATAATCCCGATCTGTCAGATCCTATCTATAATTGCCAGGTGTGTTGAAATACAAACCGAACCACTTTTTTTTTAATAAACATATAACACATGTTTACAGTTATAAATTTACTGAAAGTCACATAAAACCTTAAAGTTAGTAACTTATTTTCTACTTCATTGCATCGGATGCAACTAAGTAGAAAATAATCGGGTATCTACTTTTTATATATTTATCATTCGATATTTTTAATAAAGTTTTATTGCCTAAGATGGCATCCTCGAAAACGCGCAATTTTATTTTTACAATGTTAATTGCCAGAAAAATTATTTCGCCTCACCGTACATTACCCATGATGCTAAATATTCGTTCCATAAAAGCATTCAATATAGGAATATAGGAATACTACACACATACTGCACGGTTGTCAACAAATTTGGTGCTGCTTCATTGTTCAAAAAAATGCACTACGTCGGCCCAAGCGCAAGCGCCAGGTATTACACGATTTTTATTATCCGGTTTACCAAAATTTCTTTGACCGGACAAACATAAAGAAAACCGGACTGTCCTGTCGGAAACCGGACATGTGGCAACACTAATCATACGCGATATTCTTCGTTATATCACAGAACAATAATAAACATTGGTCCTTTGAGTGTTGAATAAGGTTGGTCTATTTTGATAACATACAGTTTATCACAATAAATCGCAATAATAGTTTACTACAGAAAGTCCCACTCACCTGGCAGTACGTCTCCGAGTCGGGCTCGACGTCGACCGTGGACAAATAATCCATCTTAGCGTGGTCGGGCTGGACACACACGACGTACAAAAGCGTCTCCCGCTCGCCATTCTCGCAGGCGTCCATTGGCGAGGCGTAGCCGGGGCCGCAGTGACCGCACCCTGCAGTGAAAAATGAACACAACCTATGAACAGTCGACAATTGATAGATCGATCGAGGAAACGGAGGAGATATTTATAGAGAGAATTCGTTTTACAGTGTCCTTCCAGAAAGCAATTGGATGACAATGGTTTTGTTAGGTACTTTGGTTAAAAATTATTAAAATACCGAAGAAGCTGATTTTCAGATAAAAAATGTAGGTCATCTTTTCTATTTTAGATATTCGAGCGAATTAGACGTTCGCGCTGTATGCACAAATTGCTGACGCCAACTTGTATCTCATCACGCCATGTCATCAACGAAACATAATATGTAGAAGTAAATATATTAAAAAGAATAAAAAACATGACTTCCGTTTACAGAAAGTGAACTATTGTATTTATAATTATTTTCATTACGGATTTTTTATGAAATATTTTGATTTATATATTTATATATATATATATATATATATATATATATATATATATATATATATATATATATATATATATATATATATATATATATATATATATATATATATATATAGATACATGTATATTTACGGATTGTACTCAATCAGACATTTCATTTGACAATAAACATGATGTATTTATGTTAATTTATTGACATTTAAGCATTTGGACATTTAGACAACTACTTATTGATATTTGGACAATTAAGATGCCCTATGCCACTCGGGATGACATGAAAATTCTAACAATACCACACACTGCTAAATCAAAGTTATGGTAAAATAAAGAAACGGAAAACATACATATATGAACCCTGAACACATTACACTCTTTTTTTTGTGGGGCAGTCGTGTGAAAAATCTGGTTGATACACGGTATCATATACTTTCCCAAATTTCGTCTTGATGGAGCGACATACAATGCACCACTGTTCTAGGGAGCTAAGGGGCCCTTGCTGAGTTGGCCACGAAGACCCATTCTGTTCAGGGTTGGTCACACTCACGGGTCAACACCCATCCGGCGGCCTCCACGCATAAAGTGGGAGCCTGGGCAGGACTCTGGCCTTAGGGCTAGTTTCCCCTAGGAGTCAATCTTCTGGTGCTCCTGGACGGTCTGCGCACCGTGCGGCGTAAGCCAATCGATTGTGCATTCTGACTAACAGTCGGGGGAGTCTGGAAGCAGTACTGTTTCCTATAGAGGGGGGTGGTTGCGGACCTTACGGCGACTGCTCTTGAAACGACCATCGGCTACCCGATCCTGGGTGAACAGCCGGGCAAAGGATGCCGTGGTCCGCGATAGATTCGGTATACACCGTTTCACCGCTTCGTAAGGGAGAGGACCGCGCAAGCGTAACCAATCGAGAGACCGGAGTAATCTGGTCGCAATTGGAAGAATGGGCGTGAGTGTAAGCCCGCTGGGTAATATACTGGTTATCTCGCGGATAAGGCGCTGGCCTCTTACGTGCATGTGGCGGAGCTTGACGGTGGACTGTTTTGTCCAAGTCTTCTGCGTTCACTTCACGAGAGATAGAACGAACAATCGTTAAAACTTCCTGAGGTGACGGATTCGCCCGTTGTAGTTGACAACTCTATTTGTTCTAGGTATTGGCTATCAAGAATGACGTCTAATTTGCATCCGATTTTCAAACTCTTTTGTCGCTGTGCTAGTTATCGACTATAATACTTATTAATGCGATTTTCCTGTTAGATTTTCATATTTTTTGTTATCTGCCTATAATTTAATATTATAATTATTAAACTCCTAAACCGCTAATTATAGGAACGACTTAGTTGGCTTTATTCTCAGGATTCTAAGATACTTTTGTATTCCATTCTAGCATTAATAATAAGGGAGTCATGAAGTATTAATATATCAGATTATAAAATGTAGATGTCAAAAAACGCTGAAGATGACGAAAAGTGTCAAGACAAAGATTTGCAGGCAATATCCCCTAAAATCTAAGTCCCATTTATTTATTTTTTAGGACCAGCATTAACGGATTTATATTTTTTTTTATATTTTGAAAACGCCGCCGTTTTGAAACGATATGGCGGTTTTCTCACATCAGTTTGTCAAATCTCAGCATTAGGAGATATGGTAAAACGTATTAACTATATTGGCACGTAAATTGATCCTAATTGGTCATTTAGTTTCTGAGATACAGACAAAATACACATCCTAACACACACACACACACACACACACAGCCATACATATACACTTTTTTTGGATTCCCAGGACATTGAACGTGAAGATCCGTTGCAAACTTAAATTATTTCTTTTTCTAAAGCAAGACTTTCCCTGCCAAGAAAACACGATGTTTTTATGTTGAGAAAGTTAAAAGTACAATGGATACATATTAGTACATAGCTGAATTTGACCTTTCTTCTTATGTTTTCCAGTTAGTGTGAACTGATGTCGATACATTATTATAACGTAACAATATATGAAATAGGTAATTACCGATTTTCTATTGTCTGTAAATACTACAATTTTTGAAGATATCGTGGTCCACCTACGAATGTATTTCCTTGGCATTTCCTCAAGAGCGGCACGGTTTTACAAAAAATCGTTCTGTAGTCTTTAACTCAGCTTAGTTCATATAGGATACGTAGCCAACCAAATGCAGAAGCGAGTTTAAATCTACAGGGTATACTTTTCAAAAGCTTTCGACCCCGTCGATCACTATATTCTGATAAACAAACCCCCACTAATTGGAATACATGGGAATTACTTGCTTTTAATAAGCTTTAACCCTCCATTTTTTGGTGAAGAAAAACCAATTAATATGGGGTGCAGCAGGGATGATCCTTTACCTAATTGGCCATGGAGCCACATGAAAATGCCACGCTAATTATTATAGCATGGTTTAAAAGCGTCTCCAGTATTTGTTTTTTGCTTTTCCTTGATAACTATGAGCCGTAGTTTAAAATTGCAAATAGTAAAGAAATTGATAATATTCATGATAACTTATAATACGAAAATTCTATTCTTATAAAGATAATCGCCTGGAAAATTCACATTATTTAAAAACAAACAATTTTTCTTATGTTTTAGACTAATATTTGCTTTTTAATATATTATTTACAATAATAATCCTAATAGAAAGTTTGTAGAGTATTAGTGACACTTTTAGGTTACCGCGGATACCGAAAAAGGCAAAAAATAGGTACCTACGTTTTTGAAGCACCCCGTTCTTAGCGCGGCATTTTCATGTGTGTCCATAGTCAAATCAGTAAAGAACCAGAGCATCTGCTCACTCTACCGCGAGTATCGGCTCACTGTCCCTATAATGTATTGTCCAAAGGCAGTTTCAAAGTCGTTACCTCTTGAGTAGTAGCAAATTAAAAACCAATTTTAAATTGCCATAAATTACTCAAAACCACGTTAATACAAATATTTTTTCTTAATAATTAGTGTGACTATTTTTAACAGTTTTATTTTCAATTTATTTATTCGATCATTTTTATTGTTTTGTTTAATAAAATTATTTTGATTATTTTGATATATCCGACTTTTTGATTCTGATGATTTCTCGAAAGCTTTAATATTGTTTTATTTTCTTTGTCAAGTATATTTTTAAAACGGGTGTGTTTTTATTACGATTATAATTAATAAATTATACCGATTTATAATTATATTAATATTAAATGTCTTTATTATGATTACTCTTTTATTATGAATGTTTTAATTTTCCTATTTTGAGATTAGTTACATTTTGAATTTTTCGGGTTTTGATTAAGTATTTTTAATTTTTTAATTTTTATTTTCATGTTATAAAAAAATCTCGTAGGTCCTGGGAAGCAGTTGCGGTATACGTAATTATTTCGGTATACGTAAATGAGCACTAGCCGGTTTGGCTTAAACTATGATTTTTAATATGTAGAATATTTAAATAAATTAAACTTTTTGTAAAACATGCAAAATATATAAATTTCTTTTCGTTTAATTTATAGACCTCACGCAAGGACACAAGACTGCTGTACCGGATTAGGCCTTGTAATTTAAAGATAAAGCCTTGTTATTTTCCATATAAAGCCTTGCAATAAAGTAACTTTGATGGAAAATTTTGGAGGATTATAGCGAAGCCAGTAGGACGCTGGCTATTTTGCCTTTGGGTTAATCTTCTTACACTTCATGGCTGTCCGTAGCGCTGTATTCTACATAGTGCTCGTTCGCCGTAGTCGGTAGATATTTGGGCATTGAATAATGCGGCGCGGCGGAATCCGTATTTATCTTCGATCCGGGCTAATGGAGAATTTAATGGGTAAGATCGTTTATCGGTCCATTATCGTTATTGGCACGTAAGCCGAACGAAGGCCGGCTGAAATTAATCCACGCTGCACCCCGTGAAATCTACAACTAGGCGGAATTGCTTGGGCCACCGTAGATAATCTTGTAGGTACTGTAGAAAAAACGTCTCAGAAACGCATCCAGTTAATAATCGGATCGCGGACATCATACAATTCTATCGGTGCACAGTCAAGAAATAGTAGTACACCGCAGCTCAAAAGTAGGGTCCTGCTTTCCTATACAAAAAAATCGGTTGTGTCTACACAAGACTTTCCCGGCAAACACACAACCCCCATCCCCCTAAACTCCACCCCTCTTTACCCTCCCCCAACCCCCACTAACCCTCAATTCCCCCCCAAAACTGCACGGCGAAACCAAGAGCAATTTATTTAGCCATCTATAATAAAATTTATAATAAATGTTTTTTTTAAAGGACTGATTGGCTATAAAAAACTCACAAATCTACCCATTGATAACAATAATAGCAGTCAATTTTTAGTGACATCTATCAAATAAATCCCGAGTTTAAATCATTAGTCGGATTAATATGCTACATCGTTGTAAGCACTGAACGTTTGAGCGTTGTAATTAAATCGTCCACCAGATAACATACTGTCTTTCACTTCAACGACACTACGCCGCGCCAGTAAGTAGGCGGTGCAGAAAAGGATTATCCTTAGTGCAACAAAATAATAAAGAGAGATGGGCCCGTGAGGGCCTACACACATTCCTACAGTGGTGACCCGACAATTAAGCAGAACGCTCTAAAAATCCTTTGTTCTCTCGCGCCAGGCCAAGCCATGCCACGTGGCAAAAGTGCCACACCCAGGTCCACAACGAGTACATTTTTAGTTCGTGGGATCCTAATCATTCCCTGGTAGCCAACCGACACCAGCTGTGGCACCAGCTAAAGTGGCACCAGCTACAGTTTAGGACTGTTATTGTTGGAAATCGCGTCGATTTTCACCCGGGGGTGCCAAACCGCGTGCTACGTGTCATTTTAAATTCACCTAAATTCAGTAAAAATACAGTACATTCATGTTACAGTGCTCAATAAAGTGATCAGTGAACACGATTTTGCGAAAAAATCTGGCACGATTAGCCCAAAATGAAGTGTTTAAAAACTCACGCAGTCGCTTTTCAAGGAATCGGCCTCATCGAGCCCGCGCCGCGTGATATTGCGTCATCGTGCATCTTCGCGGCGGATTTCTATCAAATAATAACGTCGCGCCGCCCGAGGCTTGCTGAAACGAACCATATTCGAAAATAGCCATTTTAATACCACGGGAATACTACAACAATACTAAAATGTACTAGATTTCCTGTCATAATTAATCAGTATGGGTCCGGGGGAGGAAGGGGGAAGGGGGTAGCTGGTTTGGGGGGGTCAAAAATATTTATCTTTATCCGATATTCTTCTTCTTCCGTGGGTTTTTATTCTGCCTTACCTAGAATGCTTTAACTTCGAAGAAAAGTGCATTGCACATACAAAACACATACAAAATACACATTCAAACATTGCACATACAACTTGCATCGTACATACAAAATCGTTGCCAGCGTGTGGTTATTGGAGGATTTAAGTCCGACTGGACAAGTATATCCTCGGGGTGTGCCACAGGGTAGCATTTTAGGCCCCTTCTATTTACACTTTATATAAATGACATAAATACCTGTTTTAAATTTTGTAAGTTTTACTTTTTGCTGACGATATGAAAATGTACGCACCTGTTAATTTCCCTTGACGACTGTCAATTGGTCCAGGATGATCTAGATAGACTATCTCTTTATTGCGCCTCGAATCGTTTATTCCTGAATGCTGCGAAATGTGCTACCGTTAGTTTTACGCGGAAAAAACAATGTTCTACCATTTATTTATACTGTCAATGGTTTCTCGATAACCAAGAAAAATGCAATCCGGGATCTAGGTGTTCTTTTAGATAGTAAGTTATTATATAACTCCCACATAGATAACATCACGAAAAAAGCATATAGTATGTTAGGTTTCGTACTTCGAACTTCAACACATTTCGCAGTTAAAAATTCTCTATTACTCTTGTACTACGCTTTCGTCCGCAGTCACCTCGAATATGCTTCTCAAATATGGTCTCCTAGTTATAATGTTCACATAAAAAGAATTGAACGTATTCAAAATATGTTCCTGAAACGTTTGAATTATCGCTCCTTTCTTGTACTTTCCCAATCACAACGAAGCAGCTGCTTTTCATGGGCTTCAATCCTTACAATCAAGAAGAAAATGCGCAGACGTGGTGTTTTTCCATAAAATATTGGCAGGTTATATTGATTGTTATATTGATTGTTCTGATCTTCTTGGAATGATATCTTTCCGTGTACCATCGCGACTCACTCGCCAAACGGAGTTATTCCACCTTCCGCAGGTTAGTACTAATTATGCACAAAACTGTTTCATGTATAGGGTATGTAAAATTTGTAATACGCAGCTCGGCGATATTGACGTATTCAATAAGTCATTATTCGCTCTTAAGAAAGCAATTATTAATGATGGTATTGATTTATCATTGTAATCGCAATATATAATATATTATAAATAATATTTATTCAAGAATATCTTTAAATAATATGTATGTCTATATTATGGAACGTGTATTTACATAAAATTTTATTTACCTTTATGACTCCTTTCTTCCCAGTTCCCACCTGTCCCTATGAGTGTTAGTTAATTATTCAAAAAAATATATTGTTGTGTTTAAATTATGAATGTTTAAGTGGAAACATGTAATTAGCTTTATTTTTTTTTAACTTAATAATTCTGTAACAAATTTATTGTAACAGCTGTAAGTTTCCTTAAAAATAATAATAAAAAAAAAAAAAAAAATAGACCAAGTACTCAGGATGTATAAAGTTCCAGGCGAAAATATTTTCTTCTTACGATATTTTTCTTTTCCGTGGGTTCCTATTCCGCCTTATCTAGAGTGCTTTAATGGATACCCAAGTGCTTAGGATGCAAAAGGGGGATGGGGGTGGGGAGCTTTGGATAGAGTTAAGGTTTGGGGGAAAGAGGGGTTTGTTTGGCGGTGGGGGGGGGGGGGGGGGAGGGGGGCTGGAGGGATGAGTTGGGGGGTGTTTGAGGGAGTGGGAGGAGTTGAGAGAGATGGGGAACTTGGGGGAGAGTTTGGTGGTTAGGGGGGGGGATAAGGGTTTGGCATACGGGGGGGGGGGGGGGTGTTTGTTTGCCGGGAAAGTCTTGGGGTGACACGAGTCTTGGGATGGGAGCTAATGAGCCCTTGCTGAGTTAGCCACGAAGACCCATTCTGTTCAGGGTTGGTCACACACACGGGTCAACACCCATCCGGCGGCCTCCACGTATGAAGTGCGAGCCCGGGCAGGACTCTGGCCTTAGGGCTAGTTTTCCCTAGGAATCAACCTTCTGGCGCTCCTGGACGGTCTGCGCACCGTGCGGCGTAAGCCAATCGATTGTGTACCGATCAAAATTGCAATGGCTTCGTATACGGGACCGGAGAAATTTGCATATCCTTTCACTTCTATATATGTCCTACACAACCCTACATCTCCCTCCTACCTCAACGAGGCTTTTACCGGATTAGGAAGTCATGGTCTCCCACTTCGTTCAAGTCAGAATAATATCCTACGTATCCCAAAACACAATACCACTTTTTTTCCTACTCCTTCTCCGTACATGCAGCTCGACTGTGGAATCAGCTTCCTTTAACTATTCGAGGCGCTAGCTCGCTGTTCACCTTTAAGCAATCATTGAAAAAGCACTTCCTTTCACAATAAATATTAATCATAAATGCTAACCTTTCCGTTATCCCCTCCCTTTCCTTACCTTATTTTGGCAGTTTATTTATTTACTTATTTATTTATTTATTTATTTGTTAATATATCAAAATATGTATGTATATACATATCTTCTTCTTCTTCATCAGCGCGTATTCGCCCACCGTTGGGCATACGCCTCTCCAATCACTCTCCACCCGGATCGGTTGTCCGTTTCCCTCATCCAGACTGGTCCAGCTATCTCCTTGATGTCATCTGACCATCGGGCCGGTGGTCTGCCCACACTTCTTCTGCCTAGCCGGGGTCTCCACTCCAAAACGCGCTTGCTCCACCGTTCGTCGTGTTGTCGGGCCACATGGCCGGCCCAAGCCCACTTCAGCTTGGCCACTCTTTGACCCACGTCGACCACCTTCGTGCGCTGTCTGATGAGCTCGTTTCGGACTCGATCGCGCAACGATATGCCAAGCATGATTCGCTCCATGTTACGCTGCACCACCTTAAGCTTGTAGATCATCCCAGCAGTCAGTGTCCATGTCTCACACGCATACGTCATAGCCGGTAACACACACTGATTATACACTTTTGTCTTGAGCGATTGGGGAATTCTGGACTTCAGCACGAAGCTCAGCTTCCCGAAGGCTGCCCATCCCAATTGTTTTCTTCGCTTTATCTCTGCCATCTCGAGTCCCGGCCGAGCTTTATCACCTGTCCTAGGTATGTGTACTCCTGCACCTGCTCCAGCGGTTGTCCATTCAATGAAATGGGATTCGGTGTGAGATCGGCTTTCGCCATAACCTTTGTCTTGTCCATGTTCATCTTAAGACCCGTTCGCAGGGACGCGTGATATAGTTGCTCCAGCATGAGTTGTAGGTCTTCGGCACATTCAGCGATTATAACTATATCATCCGCGTAACGCAGATGATTGAGATACACGCCGTCAACGTTGATTCCCTTGCCACTCCAGTCCAATGTCTTGAATATATCCTCCATAGCGTTGGTGAACAGCTTAGGGGATATAACGTCACCTTGTCGGACTCCTCTTTGGATTGGTATAGGGTCTGTTAGTTCTTTCAGCTGTACGGTCATTGTTGCCGCTTTGTACAAGCTCTTCAGGATCTGTATATACCGGTAGTCTATATGACATCGATGTAGCGATTCGGTGACTGCCCAGTGTTCTATGGAGTCGAATGCTTTTTCATAATCGACGAAGGCTAGATAAAGGGGCCTATTGTATTCTTCGGACTTTTGGATAACCTGCCGAAGTGTGAAGATATGGTCGATCGTTCCAAAACCCTTCCGAAATCCTGCCTGTTCCCTGGGTTGATATTCATCCAGTCTTTGTGTCAAGCGTGTAGTCAGGATTTTGGAGAATACTTTGTACACCTGACTTAAAAGTGAAATAGGACGATAATTTTTCAGAAGGGTCTTATCGCCTTTCTTATGGAAGAGCACAACGATGCTGTTAGTCCAATCCTTGGGTACTTCACCAGTGAACAAGACCTCGTTGAACAGCAGACTTAGCTCCTTTACGATAGCTCTGCCTCCAGCTTTTAGTAATTCCACAGTAATGCCGTCCTCACCCGGAGCATTGAACTTCTTGGTGCGCTTCAGTGCTTGCTTCACTTCATACATACTAATTTCAGGAATATCTTCCGTGTAGTGTCGCTTGATAGGCGCACGCCTGTCGCTTAAATCAAGGGCAGTGGGCTGTTGTGTGGTGGTTGAGTATAGATCACTGTAGAATTTCTCTGTGATTTTCTTGATCTCACAGATGTTACTTGTCGGGTTGCCGCTGTTAACTCTCAGGGTGTTTAAGTCGTTTCCTCCGTTATTTCGCTGGAACACTTTTAGACCCCGATTTTTCTCTATGAGCTCCTGGATTTTTAGTGTATTCTTTTTACGAATTTCACGCTTGAGAGTCTTGTGAATTTTTCTGTTTAGCTCCCGGTGTGCATTGCTATTGAAGTCATCGGCTGCGAACTTACGGCGTTCCTTCATCATGTTCGCCACGCTTTCTGGAAACCCAGATGATGGTTTTGTTACTCGCTTGAACTGTTCTTTTGCTGTATCCGTCAGGATCTTTGTAAAACGGTTGTATTTCGATTGGAGGTCATCTTCGAAATGTTCGATCGCTGTTCTTTTCAGGGATTCTTCGAGGGATTTCTCAAACCTTTCGTTGATGCCATCTGGAACATACAGCTTGCTCAGCTTTTTTCGAACAAGTTTGGCCCTTTCCAGCTTCGTGTTTAACACGATCGTTCCTCGGACAAGTCTGTGATCGCTGCCTGTCTGGAATCGATTGAGCACTGTGACATCAGTGAAAATGTGCTTGTTGTTGGAGATAATGAAATCTATCTCGTTTTTCACATTTCCGCCCGGGCTCACCCATGTCCACTTTCTTTTGGGCTTCTTCTGGAAGTGCGAATTCATCGCAAATAAGTTGTTTGCTGCGAGATAGTTTAGTAGCGTTTCTCCACGTGGGTTCCGAATGCCTATTCCATGAGGCCCTATACAGGTATCTACCCCCTCTCGTCTTGTGCCAATCTTAGCGTTGAAATCACCCATAATTATAACGTAATGAGAGCGTCCTTTTTTCATCGCTTTGGATATGTCTTCGAAGAACGTCTCTACTTCTTCGTCACTATGTGTGCTGGTTGGTGCATACACCTGGATGATTTTGAGGGAGTACTTTTTGTTAATTTGTACGACAGTATAGGCTACGCGAGATGAAATGCTGCTAAGTTCGGTTATGTGCTTCGCAAGATTGCAGCTTACTATAAATCCCACACCGCCATATGCCGAGTTTTCCTCACCTCTGTAGTAAAACAGGTCACCCGACTGGAGCCTTATGGTCCCTTCTCCCTGTCGCCTAGTTTCGCTCAGTCCGACTATGTCGTAGTTTATAAGTGCTAGTTCTTTCTGTATCTCCTCTAGTCTTGCTTCATCTCTCAGAGTTCTTACATTATACGTTGCCAGTGTCAGTTTGGTTTGGCAGCCTGATCGTACCCAGAGATTCTTAGAACCCCCTGCCTCACCGTTACCGTAACCGCTGCCGTGGCTTGGGCTAGTGGGGATGCTGGGGACTAGGGGCCGTGGTAAGGTTGTACTGTTCATTGTGATTGGAAGTATTTAGCCCGATACCCGCCACGTCGGCCACACGTCTTGGCGAGCTCCACACTTTCAGAAAATATCTACATTTCCTAGGCTTGTGGCAACCTGGTCTGGTTTCTTAATCGCCGATTTGCACTATATTCATTATTTAATTATTTTTTATTGCTGAGAAAAAATTCAAAATATGTTGACACATAGAATTTAAAATTAGAATCCAATGTATGTATATACATATACATACATATAATATGACAAACTCAAAAATTTATTTATATATTTACATTTTACTTTAGATACACACACAATATATATTATATGCTATAATTTCAAATTTAATTTTAGGCTATAATTTGTTGCCTACTCTTCTTTTCACACCAGCATGTTGGTTGACTGGAAGATATTGCTGTAGTGTAGCAATAAGTCCGCCATTGTACCTTATTTTATTGTGTAATAAAGAGATTTTCATTTCATTTCATTTCATTTCATTTCATTTCATTGTGCACTCTGACTAACAGTCGGGGGAGTCTGGAAGCAGTACTGTTTTCTATAGAGCGCGTGTGGTTGCGGACCTTACGGCGACTGCTCTTGAAACGACCATTGGCTACCCGATCCTGGGTGAACAGCCGGGCAAAGGATGCCGTGGTCCGCGATAGATTCGGTATACACCGCTTCACCGCTTCATAAGGGAGAGGACCGCGCAAGTAACCTCGAACTCGTAACCAATCGAGAGACCGGAGCAATCTGGTCGCGATTGGAAGTAAGGGCGTGAGTGTAAGCCCGCTGGGTAACATACCTGGTTATCTCGCCGATAAGGCGTTGGCCTCTTACGGGCATGTGGCGGAGCTTGACGGTGGACTGTTTTGTCCAAGTCTTCTGAGCTCACTTCACGGGACGACTAATCGTTAAAACTTCCTGAGGCGACGGGTTCACCCGTTGTAGTTGACAACTCTATTTGGGGTGACACAACCGTTTTTTTTATTTTTCATGATTTAATTATTTAATGAATTTTACTAATAAGCTTACATATCTAAGTCAGTTATTATGGACTGTATGTACACTTTAGATTCAAGGGCGAATTGAATTAGTCTGTAGGGCTTCCGAGTAATATTAGAAATAAATAAATTTATAAGTATGCAGTATAAGTCAAAAGAGCCTCTTTAACGACACTACTAACGCCATAAAGCGCTCGCAGTTCAATCCCAAATTGACAGTTGGCTGCGATAGTTTCTTTGCTCTCGCCTGTGACTGTTTTTTGTGGAAATCTGTTTTCGGATAGCTTCTAACCGAAATTCTTATAGATTAACATTTGTAGAGGAGGAAACCTGAGACCACTATGATAACAGTCGTCCAGATATTTTTTATATATCAAGTGATCGCTTTGGGCCGCTTGTGTCGCAATATACAACGTTAGGAAAGATGTATTCGTGTTGCGGACATAGAATATGTTAATTTCGTATAATGCAACGTTATGTTTTAAGTAATTATGTTTTAATATAATATTTTATTATTTAAATAATAATAAAATATTCGAAAATCTTAGAATATTATTTTTGTAAGCTCTGCCATCTGTGCCACCCTTAAGCGCATTGAAAGCCACTCGCCTTATTCAAGTGTGTTACTGTTCTCCTTCTTCTTGTAGTGCCGTCTCCTAACGAAGGTTGGCAATCATCTTCCTGATTTCAGTCTTGGAGACCGCCGCACGGAACAATGCGCCAGTGCTCAGCTGGTACCACCGGCGTAGATTTAGCAGCCATGATGTCATTGGCCGCCCAGGCCTCCTCTTGTCTTAAATTTTCCCCTGGGTTACTATTTGCAGGAGTTCGTATTTTGGGTTGCGCATTATGTGGCCGAAGTATTCGAGCTTGCGACTCTTTATGGTTTTGAGTACCTCTGTTCCTTTTTTATTCAGTCTTTGAAGGACTGTTGTATTTCGAACCTTCTGGACCCACGATATTTTAAGCATTCTCCGATACACCCACATCTCAAACGCTTCAAGACGCATGGCCATCCTTTCTGTGAGTGTCCAGGCCTCAGCTCCATATATGAGGACGAAGAAGACGTATCATGTTACTGTTCGTCAAACATTATATTATAACATTATTCGAAATAAGTCTTTATTATAAATAATTAACATTTAACTTGAACGTTCTGAAAAGGAAGTATTTTTTCAAAAGATTACCTTAGCGCTTAAAGTTATTGTTTTGAAATTCAGCGCATAATGATAGTCAATTTTTAATATAATGCAGAGCCAAATGAAAATCTTTTGACCAGTCGGGTTTTCGTAGTCTATAATACGGTAGCGAGAGAGCGTTCGTTATATTTCATTACATTCTATAGCGACATCGAGAGTGTTGATAATGCAGTTTAAAAAGTTTATCGTATTTCTTTAGCCAAAAGCAATTCTATAGCGATAGCGTTCGTAATATGGATGCTGGTTTTAACAGAATAGGGCGTAACAGCTGTGAAACGAAGTTTTCAACCGTTTTAAACGTGACGTTGTAAACGTTCGACTGTGGAGTATTAAACGTTTTAAAGCGTTATCTAACGTTTAAGTGGAAACATGTAATTAGCTTTATTTTTTTTAACCTAATAATTCTGTAACAAATTTATTGTAACAGCTGTATGTTTCCTTAAAAAAATAATAAAATAAAAAATTAAAAAAAAACTGCATATACGAGTACATACTATGTTTAGTTGCACACAATTGAAACATTCCATAGAAATTCAAGCTTTATAGAATGCACAGGTTAGGTACGCTACTGTGTTAATAGTAGTAGGTGTTAGGGGCTCTCTAGATGATCAAGCATGCTTGTCAAGCATCGCGTTGCGGGCTGGGTAGGGATCGTAAACCGCAGAAAATATGCAAATATATTTTTTCAATATTTACCAAAAATGCCTAATTTTGTAGTTTATACCAAGGAGTCACGTTAAGTCACGTTAATTAGACGTAATTGATTAATGAATGACGTGACTCCCTGGTATAAAACTACAAAATTAGGCATTATTTGTAAATATATAAAAAATATATTTGAATATTTCCTGCGATTTACGATCCCCTCCCAGCCCGCGACGCGTGCTTGACAAGCACGCTTGATCGTCGAGAGTGCCCCTAACGCGCATGAAAAAATACTTACGTTGGGATAAAAAAGAGGGAAAACTAACTTGAACCAATGCCGCAATAGGGTATTATGATCAAGGGTTTCAAATAGGGTATTATTAAAAGGTAAATTAAAAAGGACCTTAAAATCGATCCATGTCAAACACGGATTGTGATAAGGTTCAAGATTTTGATATTGCTAAATTATTATATGTGAGATTGCACACTACTACAGCTCACGGTAACAATCTTTTATGCCCATTGCTACGTTTTTTTTCACCTTTTTGTTTTTCAATTTTAAGTCCGTTGTATTTTCTTGTTTACATTACCAATCTGCCTTATATAGTACAAAATAAGACAGACATAGTTTTATTTGCAGATGGTATCATTTGTGAAATTACTCGGCAAAAGTTTAATTTATACGACTTAAACGCAACGCAGTCTCTTGTCTTAGGTTGTTACGCTGTTAACAATTCAGTTATTAATTCTAAGAAACTGAAATACATTCAATTTACTCTTTCAAATGTGAGATAGGTGGAAATGAACATAACATAATAGACTTTACGATATAACCGTTTATCGGAACCGTAAACAACAGAATAGACTTTACGATATAACCGTTTATTGGAAATAATTTCAGATACTTTGATATAATTATGTCTTACGGTATTATGTTAAGGGGTGGGGCTGCTGATAATGAAATCCCTTCATGATGCAAGAAAGGGCTATTAGTTTGACATATGGGCTAGGTTATATGGTGCTGCTGCTGGACCCTGCTGGAGATTTTTCAGAAAAATAATAGTCCTACTGTCGCTTGTCAGGTTTTTTTTCCAGTACCTATAATATATGTCTATAAAAAAACTATGCAATAATTATATTATCTGTTGACGTTCGGTATGTCTACGCAATGTGTTAACATTGAAATAAATAATAAACATTTAATTTGATTTTCCTCTACTTAAACGTACCTACACAAAAATTTTGTAGGTACGTTTGTAGGTTACGTACGTTGTGTAGGTAACCAATAACACTAAAAAGAACGGGTGTGCCACCCCAAGACTTACCGGCAAGTAGCTAAAGACTTACGATATCCCTCCGGGAAGGAGATTGACCTGATTAAGAGGGATAGTCAGTGATGAGCGCGGATAGTGAGAATGCAACGCATTAAACGCGTTCTATTCAATCGTTTGCAGAAATATGCTGCCAGGAGTTGTGATTTCGACCTAATAAGGGTATACTAAAAGTATACAACCCATATATTTCGAGATTGAAATATGACTAGTGCGCCTCCTGGTGGACCGATTTCAACCACAACCTTTTAAACTCAAGCATGACCAAATGATGATGGCTGCATGCTAAATTTCAGCTGAATCGGATTAAGCCTTTGGGTGCTATCGTGGTGGAATCATCAGATATACACAGACAGATTTCCATCTAGAAATTGTCTCAACCGTGTCAGGGGCGCTCTAAATAGATATTTCCGTCTTCAAATCGAAAAAAAATGCACGTTTACAACACTTTTCCTCCTCATTGGTTGGTGGGCCGGGAAAGAAATGAAGAAAGCATTCATTTCCAAGATTTCCATTACATCGGCCTATATTCTTTTCAATGATACGTATATAATGTAAACATTTTCCCATCGTATAATACTACCATATTTTTGATAAGCTCGCCAATTCGCTAATTCTCGAAATAAATATGTAAAAGGAGAGGAGGAGATGTTATCCACCGAAAACGCCAGACGTAAAATAAAACAAGAGATGGAAACTCCGTCGCACGGACGACTTTCAAAATTGTGAAATTCAGCGACACTTTTCCGCATGGACAGCAGGGGGTGGAGGGGCTGATTCACAGCACGTCATGTCCGGCCCGAAGTGAAACGACAACAGGAAGTCGTCTTGGGAGCAAATGATTTGTGATTCGATTTCCGACGATGGCCCCTTCGGCCACTCTGCAAGAGGCGGAATTTATTCTCGGCAGAAACATTTATCCTGCGATTCTCTCCTGTTTACGGTAGGTATTCTAACAACTTTGTGCATTGGTAGGATTAACTGACTGAGGCCTGATGAAATTTGTCTGTCGTGTGACAGTCAGTGAGAGTAACTACGTCGAATTTAGTCAAGACGACAAAAAAAACAGCCCTAAATTAGCTTGTTGGTTGTGTGATAGAGATTGCCCTACCTGCCCTAAAGAAAATTAAACATATATAAATATTAAATAGCAGTTAAAGATTGATCTAGTAATTTCTACGGTCGTTTTTGTTAAAGGTATTATAATCATTCAGTGTTTTTTCTATTCTTCTCAAAAGCCTTTTATTCTTCTGGAAAGAGTTCTTTCTTCAGACAGAGGATAGACACGCAGTCGGAAAAGCATTTTTTAAAAATTATTATGTTTCTAAATGCTTTAACTAGTCAATTTAATAAAAAGAATAAAAAACACGACTTTATACAGAAAGTGAACTATTGTATTTGTAGTTGCTCTTTTTACGGTTTTTATGAAATATTTGTTGTTTATGTATTTATCCATATACCTAGATAGATTTATATTTCCAGAAAGTAAATTTATTGACAGTTGGACGTTTAGACACCTAGATATTTGACATTTGGACAGTTACGGTGCTCTATGGCCCTAAGGATTAAAAAACTTTTTCTGAAAAATAGTATAAAAGGCGCCGAGCACGATGCGCTATCTAGCGGTAGATAAAATATCGGTAATATGGTATTTAGCCATATTTCACTACCGTTAGATGGCGCAGCGCGCTCTAACGCTTGTCAATCTTCTATTTAACAGTCAAGTTTTTCAAATTGTTAAATAAAACTAAAAACAAAAAATATTTGTTTTTTTTTTAAAGTTTTTTGTTTTGTTTTTCGAACAATATCTATCAAAAGTTGCTTTTTTTGTAGAAGTCTTTATTCACAAAAAAAGATACAAATTACGTGTCACAGTTACAGTAAATATATGAGCTATTTACTGTGTCACAGTTCCCCACTAAGGCTAGTGCCTTTTCAGTGGTAACTAACAATAATGTGTTTATATCTGACTTATATTATCTATTATCTATTATACTTATATTACCTATTATAACTTTTTATCTTAACCCCTCAGGCCTCGATTGGCCGATATCGGCCACAACACACTTCAGCGTGACGGCCCCATTTTAATTTTATTTTAATTTAATTTGTTTTATTTTATCATGTTTTATTATGTTAATATGTTTTATTTTAATTATGGGTATAGTGGCTTGGCTGTAAATAATGTTTTGGTGAGACAGTGTTATAATTAATTTTTTTTACTAATTTTTAGTAAAATATTTTGGGACATCAATTTTTCAATCGGCTGAGGGGCCGAGGCCTGAAGGGTTAAGTAGATGTATTGACTTCCTAACCTAACCTAAACTAACCTATATTTCCTATAATAACTAGCTGATTATACACTTATAAATATTTACAGTAAATAAATGATTTTCCACTAAATTATTATATCTACTTCCTAATCTAACCTAACATAAACTAACCTATACTAATATCTTGGTATACACTAAAAATGTGTACTTACTTTGTTTACAATTACAAAAATAAATGATTACACTAATAAAATGATTTACACTAGATATCTATACTTATGCCCTAACATAACCTAACTTATACCTTCTCGTACTGATTCACCCCCTTGAAAGATGCGGGTTAGTTAAACCTCAAGCTGTATACCTCTAGTTAGCCGGTTTATTAAAACTCAGCCTGTATAAACTGATAATTAAAAAAAAAATACGATTCCCGCACAGACACGATGAGAGCTCTTCAGAAAAAATGTAGCAGTAATAATCTACTTATCGAAGTATCCTCCATTTATTTATGAAAGTTATATTTAGGCTAATAATATATCTCAATTATGTCGCAAGACCGAGAAGCAGGAAATTGAGTTTTAATTGTGATAAATTACGGTCGGATACTGAAAATTTAATTACATCTCACTTATTTTCAGGCTGTTGCGAGACGTATTTGAAAATTGGTATATTCTAAGACTTATATCAGGCAAGAGAATGATATAAAATATGTAGCTAAGTAACGGAACATTACTTCACGATACCGTGGAGTGGAATGAGGTAGATTTCGCTGGTTCAGATTGATCAGTCGGCCATTTTCTTCTTTTTATTTTATTTCCCTTTACTGGCAGAACTTGTTTTCACATAATAGCGATATTGAATGTGACCAGAAGACCTCTGTCACTTTTCTCTGCGCCATGCGATAGTCTAAAGTTGTTTTTTTAATGGGCAATTTTGCTGATGTAGATATAGTCGACGTAAAAATACAAGGTTTTTAAGGATAATAAATAATTTACGTGCCAAAATAGGTATTAAAATTATTATTATTATTTATTATTATTTAAATTATTATTATCTAATTATTATTATCTAATTATTTATTATTATTTAAACCTTAGAAAACTAGCCATGGGAATGAAACTCACGACGGCATGTTTTCAACCCTCATTTTTTTGTAGTTGTGTTAGTGCACGCATACTAATGTATAATTTTATTTATTTATTTATTTATAAAGCAATTTACAATTAAAACATCAAATAAAACCTTAAACAAAATTATTTAAACCACAGCAAGAAATTAAACTCTTATAAGATGATGTTTATTGTCCGATGTCACCCAACTAAGCGAAGCAAGAAGCAAGTTCTTTATTGTGGGAATTATTAAAAAACATACAACGTTTAATTAACAAACTGCCCAGAGAGCATACAACATTTTGTTCAGAAGAAACTTCATAAAGAAGAAGCTATATAAGGCGCAATCAGTAAAACTAAAACTATCAACAATTAAAATAATCAATATCAGAAATGATCAAACACAAGCAATAATCATCAATAATCACATAATCAATCAAACTAATTTTTATAATGTTTTGTCCAAGAAGAATCTAAATACATTGTAATTACATTTAAATATTATAAGATACTATATAACTAAAACAAATAATAAAATTATTAATTCAAGTTAAAACAATCAACAAATGAAATAATCAGTATACCTACGCATTATATTAAAATAAAGGGGCTGTAAAAAAAGTCATTTTGTAAAATTTATAAATTCCTCAATAGAGTAAAACGTATTGGTTGTAAAAAAATCCTTTAAAAGTTTTTGGAACGTTCTGAGATTGCTATTGTCTTTTATGTTACCTGGTAGGCGGTTAAAATAATAAGGCCCTGAGAATTGGGTACTTTGCCTAGCAGCGTTTAAAACCACGCATGGTAGAATGAAATTATTCTTGTATCTGTTGTTTTTCTTATGTATATCTTTAAATTTTACGTAACTTTCCTTTTCGGTGTAAAAATCTAATAATAGCCTATATAAGTAAAGTGATGTGAGAGTCATGATTTTCAATGTTTTAAAAATAGGTCTACATGTTTCTATATGTTTAGCGTTGGCAATAATCCGTAATGCCCTTTTCTGAAGGATAAATAAGGGTTCCTTGTGACAAGCGTAACAGTTTATGCCTGTGGAAGCCTGTGTTTGGGCGAATATTCTATAAACATTTTATGAACAATTAATCTAATATATAAAAATGAATCGCCGTGCGTTAGTCTCGCAGGATCTCGGAAATGACTCGGCCGATTTGAATTATTTTCTTTTATTTTGTTTGGATTGATTCAGGGGTGGTTTACAAAAAAAAATATTTAGGAAAAACTCAAAGAAACAACTGAAAATCGAAAAAATCGAAATTGGTCATTTTGGGAACATTGGCCATTTTCTAGATGGCTATCGCGGCGATCGTATTGTTTGACAGCTGCGCCATCCATAACTGTTATTTAGTCCGTGCGATTATGTGAATGGTCATTAAATTATAATTATTACTTTTCAAAAAAGTTAAAAAGTCGAAAAATTCGAAAAGTCGAATAAGTCAAAAAAGTCGAAAAAGTCCATAGTCAAAAAGTCAAAAAAGTCGATTAAGTCAAAGTAAAAAAAGTCGAAAAAGTCGAAAAAGTCGATTAAGTCAAAAAAGACGAAAAAGTCGGAAAAGTCTAAAAATTCAAAAAAGTAAAAAAACTAAAAAGTCAAAAAAGACAAAAAAGACAAACTAGTCGATAAAGTTAAAAAAGTCGAATGGCTTAAACCTTACTAAAGGTATATACATCGCGCAATGCGAAGTCTTTAACACTACAATAATACGGACAAACACTCATTTTCCAGTGAACAGCGCGCCGTCCAATTGACTTATTTTTGCATAAGTCAAAAAAGTCGAAAAAGTCAATAAAGTCGAAACAGTCGAAATAGTCGAAAAAGTCAAAAAAGTCGAAATAGTCAAAAAAAAGTCGAAAAAGTCAATAAAGTCGAAAACGTCAAAGGCAACATAGACAAAAAAGTAAAAAAAGGCGAAAAAGTTTATGTTTATTTACGCGCCGGAAAACAAAACGAAAAACATAGTTTACCAGATTTTTTTGTGTTGAATGTGAACTGCATTTATATTTCATCATGTAAATTAAATACATTGAATTATTTTAATTATAAACGACTTTCATTTAATAACCAAACGAAACTCAAACCGGACACGATCCAGCCATATTATAGATTTCAAAGAATTGGATTTGGAAGGTTGATTAGGATTAATAAACGCTTATGAAGAGTTACAATCAAGTCAATTTTAGGTGGTACGAAGTTCACCGGGTCATCTAGTATAAATATAAAAAAAACAAAAATCACAAGTAAATAAGTTAAATTTAAAAAATAAGGAATAACTAAAATGATCTAAAACATAGTAGCTATTTTTAGTAGCTATTCATAGTAGCGATTAACCCTTAGAAAGCTATCCACGGGAATTAAACTTACGACGGCATGTTTTCAACCCTCGAAAATTTCTTTGTAAGGGATGTTAGTGCATGCGTATTATTGTATAATGGTGGCTTATTCAATGAAGGCAACTTTTCCCCCATATAATTACATAATTGCATAAATACGGAGATCGGACGCCCGCGAGTTGTAGCAACGGAAAAACCACCAATCGGTGGTATCAGCATTCCAGCGTTTAAAAAAGAAAATTAAAGAAAAAATACAAAGTGTAAAAAAACACTGTATAGTCGTAGAAGATTTTAGAAATAAAAGTTTATTTTCCGTATTCCTTTGTCCACAAGAATCAAAATTTAGTCCATTGAGCGCCAGCGGCATTTATAGGTTGTTAGTTTTATATTGAAAATTTAGCTTAATTTTTTTGTAAAAATATACCATGTACACATTGCCACAAAAACTAAAAACTTATAAGAATTCAAAATATGCCGATAATATTATGTGTTATGTTACGAATTTGAAAAAGTTTTCAATGTTTCTAATTTACCAGATTACTGAGATATTCTATTTAATTTCCTATGGGAGGGATTAGTTTTTCAAAATTGTATTTATAGATATATAAAGGTGTGCTATAGATATATTACTGGTGTGTTTATAGATATATTACTAATTTGCCTAGTAAATTAGTATTTTTCATTATAAATGAAAAAATAAATATTATCTTCGGAACCCTGAACTCACTACTACGATCAATTTCATTTCATAAATATAAGGACTTTTAATAGTACCGAAACTACTGATAAAAAAAAACAGCCATGTAATTGATAAAACTAAAGGCTGAAGTACGTTTATCTATACATTAAAATCGCTATGAACTATAGCACCCGAAATTGTTTTTAAGATTGATCATGATATTTTTTGGTTTATTAAAGTCCTAAAAATATATATGTGTTAATATATGTTTTAAAAAATATATGCATACTATATGCTTAATATTTATATAGATTTGGCTTTCACTATTATAAAACTTTAGGTAGTTCCAAGGTTACTTAAATTTCAATTTCAAAAATGATCAATTTCGCCCCATTCCACAGTATTTACTCAAATAGAAATACAATGTGGTGAACATTACCTAGTTCGACATTCTGGTAAGTACAAATGAAAAACTTTCAAATAAAGGAGGGTTACTACCATAAATATAAGTTTGAAATAATAAAATAAAGGTATAATTACAAATGGTTTAATTGTAAATGTAATATCAATAAAGATCTTAGGTTCTATATGGCTAAAGTATTATTTATTAATCTTCTATATATTAGAAAAAGATCTAATTTCAGAGAAGAGAAATAAGCAGAGAAATATCAATAAAAAACGAGCCCAAATGAATTGAATAATTTTCTGATACTGATTTTCTAAATAACATTTACCAGTGTAATTTTATATGACAATAAGTAATAAATCCTATAAAGAGATTGGAAATCATCCAAAATTCATTAGTTTCTCTGTAAAATAGGTCTTTATTTTTTACCAAAAGGCCTCACCAAAAAACAACTAAGCGATTTTTTGACGAATTTTAATTAAATTAACTAGCAAGCATCGTATCTTTGGTCTTCGGCTGCCTATCCGTATATAATTTATAGCAAACTCAACCGTAAGAATGCTATATTACCCTCATAACAAGTGCCTTTAGTCACTGGGTCGTTATACAGAACCATCACGTATGAATATATACAATACCATCACGTATATTAATGAATTTACGTCGTTTTCCTCTTGCTAAAATATGCGCTTAGCCCTACTGTTAATTACACACCCCCGCAATCTCCACTTTAGTAATCATTTTGCTTTGGGAATGCTATACATCCTGATGGGAGGCAAAATTTATTTGTGTGTGTATAGTGTGTGTGTGTATCTGTGCACACGATACGCAAGAATGCGTTGTCTGATTTCATAAATTCTTTCTATGGGAATTATATACTAGATTTAGCGTTCCGTACCCAAGATACAAACGGATATTCTTGAAATCATATTTTTAGCCTTACGATCAAGGCAAGTTGGGTGAAAGTGCGCAAGTAGGGTAAGTCCGGTCAAGTCCGGTGCTGACGAGTAGGGTAGGTTGGGGCAAATCCGAGTGGAGGTACGGAATGCGTAGGGCAAGTCCGTACAAGGCAAGTGCGGAATGATTATGATAAGACGAAGCATGTCATAGGGCGGGTGGTGGAGCTGAACATGTCGTACTTTCATAAAATATTGTACTTTTAAGGATATCATACTTTTAGGAAATATAATTCTTTCAGAAGATATCGCACCTTTATAAAATACTCGTATTGTAGGTGCTTTTTCAAAATACCCTACATACAGAAAATAAAGAATTTAAAAATAAATCCTATTCTTATAAATTTCTGGCAGAGAAAACATATTTTTAAGACCAACTATTTTCGCCATATATTTTAGCTACGTTCTAGAAGTTTAAATTCGCACTATTGGCCGTCTTCAATCGATTCAATAATTTCAACACGTCACCCCCCTTTTTTAATTATTTTTATGTCCGTTTCAGTTTAACCTAAACCGAAAGATGGCCAAACCAACCGTGAAAACTAAATTAGAATTGGTTCAAATGTTCTTATCGCGATCTAAGAGTTAGACAAGTTGTAAGCCAGATATTTTTCACTAACACTTCACTTGCCACTGTATAATAAGATTTGTGAAGCGATACAAAAAAGATTTGTGAAGCGATTAAATTTCACTTCTTTCACTAAGCCCAGCTCCTATGAGGAATCCTTAAAAGCCCACAATTTAATGTCATTGGAGAGCCGTAGAGTCTTGATCGATGCCGTATTCTTGCATGGGTTGGTAAATAATTCCATCGATGCGAACGCGATTTTGGAGCGCATTGAATTTTATGTTCCTCCCCGCCCTGTTCGATCGCATCGACTATTTCATCTCCCTGTGGTGAAAACCAACGCATCTCAAAATGCATTTCTATACAGAGCGTGTCATAGATATAATACAGACTTTTTAAGTGTGGACATATTACACTCATCAAAAACCTCTTATAAAAACTCAATAAAAAAATTTCTAGAATCTATCTAGATGATCACAAAACATTTATACATATTATAAATAGGATAGAAAACGAATTTACCGCGTGAAATTTGTAGGACCCGACGTTTCGGTGACGTTGCAGCCGCCGTTGTCTAGGGTAGACTGAAGAGCTGTCAGTCCGTTGTTTTGCGGGTAGGCCGCAAACCGCTGCCGCCACTGCGTAGGTTATAACGGTGGTGGAGGGCCGGATGCAGTTTCAAAATCCCATTGTTCTATCCAAGGAACAATTCTACTTTCCTCGCATGATCCGGGAAGCCATTGAAATAAGAAGAACTCCGAACTTCAATAGAGATGACGGCTACAAACTCTCTTCTACGTGGAACCCTCTTCTTAAAATGTTCTTGCCGCCGAACGCCGAACGCAAAGACGTAAAACAGGATACAGTGAGTGTTGTGTGCAAGACGGATTTTAAAAATTCCCGCGCTCCGAGCCCGGCCCCCCACCACCGTTATAACCTACGCAGTGGCGGCAGCGGTTTGCGGCCTACCCGCAAAACAACGGACTGACAGCTCTTCAGTCTACCCTAGACAACGGCGGCTGCAACGTCACCGTAACGTCGGGTCCTACAAATTTCACGCGGTAAATTCGTTTTCTATCCTATTTATAATGTCAAACAACCGCGATAGTCTTCGATTTTATATTTATACATATTATATTTCATTTAATTTAGTTCAGGGACATAATTTTGTCTCAAGTATATTCATTATAATAACTATATATCATACCTAAAATTAAATATATAAATATTTAAATACATACATAATATATTTTTATCTATTTTGTCTTTCCCTTTCACCTCACTTTCCATCCTGATTCCCCCCATTCTCAAGCGGAAACAATATAAAATTATATTGCGTTCATTTTCTATACTTTATATTCGGAATCACATTAATGGATTTTTGTCACTTTTAAATAGGTTTTTATTGCATTGTATGTAGTTCTGTTTGGTTCCAGAATAGAATAAAATAAAAATAAAATAAAATAAAATAACTGCCTTTTATGACATATTAACACAGAAACCTTTTTCGAAATACGCTCTAGCGATCAGTGGGACCCCATCAAAATCCGTCTAACGGTTCTTGAGTTTATTGAGATCAAACAGGCAGACAGACACTTTTTGGGGGGTTATTTTACAATTGTTTCGATAAAAAAATCTTTGAGAACTGCTGAAAGGCCAAATACTCTTTCAAGTTTATAAACGAAAAATCTAAAATTACATTTTACCTAGAAGCCATGCATGTCTCCATTCCTCTATAAATCTGACATCCTAAATTTGCTATGTTTACGTATGTGCATGGAAATAGTCCTTTTTTTAAATTAATTTATCTACCTTGTAAAGTCAACATTATTAAACACCACTATTATTTTGATATTACTGTAGTTTAGTAGCTACCTAACTTGTAATATTATGAACTTTCTTCTATTGTAAATAGATACAATCTACTAGAATAGATATAACATACTTATAATGATGTTTTATATTAACATTGTTAAAATCAAATCATTATTCTATTTTATTACAATATTTTATTAACAACTGGCGAATTCTAATATACGATAACTTGCTTAAGTGATTATTAAGACATGCTTTAATTGTATATACTGAATGAATAAATTGATACTGATAGTGATTTAAAAATAGCTAAACAAAATATTACCTACCAATAAATAAATTATAGTATATAATATAGTATAATATACATATCTTAATATATATAAATTACGTGTCACGTTGTTTGTCCGCGATGGACTCCTAAACTACTTAACCGATTTGAATCAAATTTGCACACAATGTGCAGTTTGATCCAACTTGAAAGATAGGATAGATTACGTCTTAATTTATAGTCGCGATATTATTTTATTGCAATGTCTATTATTTGACATTCGCAATTATATGTTAGTTCCAAACGATTTTAACAGATGGCGTTATCTATTGAGTAATCCGTAGATGGCGCTGCTATGTTAAACCTACAAACGTCAATAATCGGCCAAGCGTTATTCTAAATTCAAAATATTGTGAAGGTAATACAGTGAAATTATTCCTGCTTTTTAATTATTTGTGCTTCATTGTTCAAAACTCTTTAATTAAAATATATACATGTAAGTATTATCACATAGTTATAAAAGTGGAATAACTGCAGTATAGGAACCTCTCTCCAATTTTTTTCATTTTATTGCTAAATCTGGAAGAAAATTGTGTCGGTCGCTACAAATAAGCGAGATATAGGCATTCAAAGTTTAAATTTTAAAAACAGGCCAAAATAATATAATATAAAAATGGATGTTGGTATATCTGTATGCCCGTCTGTCCGAGTTTAATAGACTCCGAAACCGTTTGACCGATCACCATGAAAGTTGGCATATATATGTATGTTTTCATGGTTAAGGTTGTTATATATATCCGCTTTGTTGCGACTTTCAACTAGACGGCGCTGCAGCACACCAACTTCTATACTGCTCAACCGATCGCCAAGAAAATTGGTATACATTGGTATTTGAGAAAAGATATAACACGGGCAACGCCGGGTAATACCACTCGTATAATATAGTATAATATATTTTATACTGAGTATAAAATCAATAAATTATAGTGTAGAGTATATAAACAAAAAATAATTAATTTATCGCGTCAGCCTTAGCATCTTTTTTCCTACTAACCGCTTCTACTCAAATAGAGCGCGATGAAACGCTGCGTTTAAAGTCATTTATATAAGGAAATTGACATTTATGTTTTATTTTGCTGACATTTATGTTTTATTTATAAAGCTGTTTTTTAACTAACAAAATTAATATCTAAGTCGGACTATCTAAGCTTCGCCCGTACTAAGGTAGGGTTAATAAAAGAAAAAATACAATATAAACGTAATTAACCCGCTGAGCACGTAACATCCATTTGGGGACATGAATGGCGGCCGCCGAAATTCCGAAACGTCCACTACTGGATATAGCGCTCGGCTCTTACGAAAATGTCGTTTAAATTTCGAAATGCGATTGTATATTCTATCGAATGATGCCATAATATAGCCAAATATGCAACACTATGAAATTGCTCGATTGCCGCATGCGATGTTAGAAATATGAATTACTACATCCCTTACAAAATCGATGACCTCATTTCTGACGACAGTCGCGAACTGCCCATTCGCGGCGGCGTATAATTCCGCGACGTGTTGTGTTGTGAATTGTTTTGTGTATATAAGTGCAGTGCATACCGGATAAAAGTAAGTAATTTCCATTTTTAAGTAGTTTAGGCCTTAGGATTAAACAATTTACACAGCCCATTTGCTGTTTTTCACGAATTTTCGAAGAAAACACTTTGGCAAAACGTAACGGCTCGCGAAAGATGGCCGTTTTTATTTTGTAATGTTTGTGAAATATCCCGTTATATCGCGAAACATGACGTAATGTCGCTTTAATTTACTAATAAAATAGGTATTGCTTCATTTACATCCTAAGTTATCACATAATTAGGCGTATTTTGAACATTATATGTTGTTTTCAAATATGGCTCGCGAAAATGAAACTTGTTTTGATAATTACTATGAGAGAAAAAAGTGTGATTTTCCATAGTTTTTCGATGAAATGTGACTCTTTGGAGTATAGTAATTAGTTATTAGACATATAATAAGTCTATGATAAGACAATATAATTGAAAAAATCTAACGAATTTTATATTATGGGCATTCAAAGTTTATTATTAGGTTCGGAAGTCGGAAACTCTCAAAACTTTAGATTTTTCTATAATATCAGACAAAGCTCAAAGTTCTGGTGTGATTTCTAAGAAGAAGTGATGTAGTAATAAAGTTATTTTGAAAGAATTTCATATAAAAAAATACCATAAGTAGTCACAAATTAAAAATTAAAAAAATTTTTTTTTACGAGAATACATACAATTTTTCTTGGCTGAATAAATAAATATTTTTTCCGTATTTTTGTATGCAAATAAGTAAAAAAAAAATATCGCTTTGGTAAAGCATTTAATAAAGAACATAACTGTATTTACAATTTTTGATATTTACAAAAACTGTATTTACAAAAAAATCGAAATGATTTTATAGGCGAGTTTTTTCAGTTTGCCAATTTTGTAATATTTATTCATTATTATCTTAATTGTTTTACGAGATAAGGTTATAATGTTTTATATGTCAAATTTCAATGCGATCATTTTTCTATTAATCTTTTTTTAATCCGATTAGTGGTTTATAAGTTATGATCGTTTTTCTCAAGGCCGTTGACTCGCGTCGATTTTTTGCGCGAATATGTCGCGCGCAAAAGTGATGTTTTTGGGCGCGGTGAGTTTTTACCTCGCAACGTGAGGGGTTAAATACTTTTAATAGCCTCTTAAAAATTACGCTTGAAATTATTATAAATTAAATACTGCGTCAATAATTAAACAAGTAAATGCGAGAAGTAAACAAGTAACACGACCGCCGTTACAGGAAGTGAACTATTGCATTTATAATTATTGTTGCGGGAAGAAAGATAAAATAACGGGCAGGCATGATGATGATAAACATCACAACAAATAGTGTGTCGTCATGCCTAAAATTCCGTGCACTTCAAATTCCCCAACCTAAAAATATTATTTATGGCAGTAAGTGCACTTAGCACACAATATAGGTATACCCGGATTAGCTCCACTAAAAGCGGGAGCTAATGGATGTTAAACTAAAAGTGGAATATTTACAAGCAAACGCTAAAATTTCGAAATTACACGTCAACCCGAAAATAACCTTCGCTCGCGAACAGAGGAAAACGTCGGAAAAATCCCAGCACGTGCATTTAAAAAGGGTAATAAAAACTCACCCTAAACACACCGCCGGCAAAAGGATTAAGCAACCCGTCGCCGATTGTAAAATCGACCCTCCCCGCCAGCCAGGTAGGTACAAAGAATGACTCATATTTTGGGAAGCGCCAGCTTAAATATTGGATCACTAGAAATCCACAAAATTGCTGCCATGAAAATGTCTAAATGTTTAGAATAATTTAATTTAATTTTTAGACTAAGTCCGAGCCAAATCGGCCAATAAATGGTGAAAATATTTAAATTCAACCTAAAATAGGACATAGCAATAGTATGTATATAATAATCATAAGTTAATATAAGTTAGAGTTTAAGGTCGTATGTACACTCTTAACTTAGTAAAATAGTATACAATATTATAATACATTAACTTTACGGAAACGACATATAACAACGCGTCGGTCGGCACCCGCGAGCGAGGCGGGGTGCAACCCGCCCCACCACTGGGCCGGCCGCAGCGGTCATACCTATATAAGGTCGGTTACCCGCCGATATCGGGGCAGATCATTTTGAGCGTGCCTTGGGCAGATCATTTTGAGCGTGCCTTGGGCAGATCATGTAACAGTGCTTTGTCGGAGATCATATCGGAGATCATATTTAAAGTAGAACTATTAGTACGTGCTTTGAAGCATAAACGCAATTACTGTAAATTCGTAAATAGTGCAATAGACTACATTTTATAGGAAATAAAACTTTAATGGCTTAGAAGCTTTTAAAACGTAAAAATTATTATTATCTTTTTTATTAACAATACAAACCTCGAGTGCATATCCTGGAAATACTACCTACAGCGGATTAAACACGACCCGAGCGACGTTAAAAACGAGGATTTCGACAACGCCGTCCGACGTCACCTTTAGCCTTACAACCTGAAGGGTTGAGTCTGTATGTAGGCCACGCGTGGGAAGGCCCCACATCTTGGAAGCCCCCACACCTTGGAAAGACACCACATCTTGGTCCTTCGAGCCGGATAGGAAATCAGGACCTTAAGCAGAAAGCAGGTCCATCGAGGTAAAAAATAATAAAAAATTTTTTTTTTAATTTTTACAAAAATTTGAAGAATCTCCGAGATGTCGACGCCGCGTCAAACGAGCGCGGAACGGACAGAGAGCGCTAGAAGAAGCGCAAGGATTGCGGACAAAGCACGCGACAAAAGCCAGATCGACGCTCACAGACAAGAACTACGAGCCGATCAACAAGATGCCGCAAGATCTGCAATCAAGACGACGACCGCTGAGAGACCAGCCAGCAGAGCACAGTCTACCAGCAGCAGGGCGCCGTCAATGACTAGTCATCGATCGTCCAGATCAGCAACCACCACCATCAGGAGGCGACAATTGGAAGCGGAGATGGAAGCCGCCCAGGAAAAAGCCGCAGCCGACACCGCAGCCGCAGCCGCAGCCGCAGCAGCGAAAACCGCCCAGGAAGAAGCCGCAGCCGCAGCCGCAGTGAAAGCCGTCCAAGCGGAATCCGCCGCCAAACTCGCAGCCGAGACTCACCGAATCGAATCGGAACGGATCGACCGACAACTCGAACTGCGGAAACTCCTGATAGAAGCAGAGGTCGAGGAAGAGTTATACATGGACGACGACGACCAAATAAGCCGAGCCGACAGCCGAGCGGAACGACAGAGCCGCCGACTAACGACCGGACGTACAGAGGAATGGGTGAACGAGCGGGAATTAAGGGACGACGACGCCGCAGAAAAAACAGCGAGCGACGCCGCATTCCAACGAGCCGTCGCGAGCGCCGTCACGCAAGCGATCGCCGCCACCGCCGCCGCCGCCAACTCCCATCCAAGAGCCTCCTCCTACGAGCGGCAGTTAAGAGACGACGACGCCACGGACAAAAAGGCAAGCGACGCCGCGTTACAACGAGCCGTCGCGAGCGCCGTCACGAAAGCGATCGCCGATAACGCCGCAGCCGCCACCGCCAATCGACCGAGTGACACCGCCCGAGCGAGCAATTACGCCCGACCGAGCGGCGACGTCCCGACGATGAAGAAAGAGGAAGAATGCAGCCCGCCCGACGTCTACATGATGCAGACCCGAGCGAAGATGCTACGCAGCCTTCCCCAGTTCGACGGCAGCATGCAGGAGTGGCCAATATACGCCGCACTATTCGACCAGGGGTCGACAATGTGCGGATTCACCAACGCGGACAATCTGCTACGACTACAACAAAGCCTGCGAGGACCCGCGCGCGAGGCAGTACGCGCGATGTTACTGGATCCCGGCAATGTCCCGGAGATCCGGAGAGCGCTGGAACGCCGTTTTGGCAGACCTGGCGCTCGCATCGACGCGCTCATGCAGGAAGCACGCAGTACGCAGCAAATATTGGTGAGTGATTCGATATTTAAGTTGGTTGAGTACGGCACTACCGTTTGTAATGTCGTACATGCTTTAAGAAATATGGGTCATTCTGCGTATCTCACAAATCCACCGCTGCTAAAGGAATTAGTGATGAAGTTGCCACAACATTTGCGGTTGCAGTGGTACTCCGCCGGCCATGGACCGCATCCTACTCTTTTAGATTACGGAAGCTGGTTAGAGACAATAATAGACGCCGCCTCTCAAGAAGATCCCGTAAAAGATTATTCAAAAAATAAGTATAAAAACAATCGATCCGAGATGCCGAGCAAAAAAAGAGTTTTTGCTACAGACACTCAGGAGTCAACAGACGCCTGCCTAAAGTGCGGGCGAAACAATCATTTAACCCCTAAATGCCGCGAAATAGGAAAAATGACAATAAATCAACGTTGGACATGGGTTAAGGAAAAACGTTTATGCACACGGTGTTTTAGAAAAGACCACCGCCAAGCGCAATGTAGCGTAAAAGAGCCGTGTGGGATAGAAGGTTGTAAGTGGCCTCACCACAAATTATTGCATAAAAATAATGCCGCGATAAAAAATCAGCCCTCAAACGACGACCAAAATACAGTAGCTAATACGTGGGACGGATCAGAAAAAATGATTCAAAGGGTAGCGCCCGTGGAACTACGGGGGCCGAAAGGCGTTATAAAAGCGCTAGCGTTATGCGATGAAGGATCTTCAATCACATTAATAGATCAGAGCATAACGGATAAAATAGGAGTACACGGGGAAATTAGCCCCTTAAATTTAGTAGGCGCCTCGGGCATGTCAGTTGCGAACGCGACAACGCAGCGAATAGACTGTAAGATCCGACCGCTGAAAGGTAAAAAATATTATGATTTGCGTAACGCCAGGACCATAAAACAGCTGGATTTACCAGCACAAAAATTCTGTGCTAAATCTATGCTAAATAAATGGCCTCATTTAGCCGACATACCGTTTTGCGACTTTGAAGGAGCACCGCAAATTCTAATAGGAATAGATCATTATGACTTAATCATTCCCAGAACGATAAAAGCCGGTCCCCCGAACGCTCCGATAGCGACCTATTGCCGACTTGGGTGGACATTAGGGGGAGGGGGGGGCGGTGATTTGGCTACTTGCCGCGCCGTAAACCACTTACGGAATGCGGGCTCAAACCAAAGGATGGACGACATCATCCGGTCGTATTTCGAAGTAGAAGAAATAGGAACGCACATACGCGCCCATAAGGCCGTTACAAACGCGCGGGCCGAGACGCTTCTTCACGAGACAACGAAGCTAGAAGGCAATCGTTGGAGTACCGGACTGCTTTGGAAAAGCGACGAGGTGACGATGCCAGCCAGTCACGAGATGGCTAAAAAACGGTTGAAATCCATAGAAAACAAACTACTCAAAAATCAGCCGTTGGCCACTCAATATTGCGACACAATAAAGGATTTCCTGAAAAAAGGGTATGCCCATAAATTAAGTCCAGAGGAATTACGCACCCCTGGAAATCGTATTTGGTATCTCCCACACTTCCCGGTTGAAAATCCAAATAAACCAGGAAAAATGCGACTCGTTTTTGACTGCGCCGCGAAAGCCGGGGGAACAAGCCTAAACGACCAGCTATTATCAGGACCCGATTTATTAAATTCTCTGATTGGAATCCTATTCAAATTCCGACAAGGACGTTACGGATTCGCGGGCGACATAAAGGAGATGTTTTTACAAATTCATTTATCAGAAAAAGACACCCAAAGTCAACGTTTCCTATGGCGCGACCTAAAACAAGAAGAGGAACCATCCGAGTACTCCATGGATGTAGTCCTTTTCGGGTCTACCTCATCTCCGTGCTCCGCACTCTTTGTAAAAAATACAAACGCGGAGAGATTCAGGAAAAAATATCCCGAAGCGGTCGACGCCATAGTGAACAAACACTATATGGACGATTATCTAGATTCAACGGATACTGTAGAAACCGCCCAAAAAATGATCGCGACCGTTACGAAAATTCACCAGGAAGGTGGCTTTAACATCGTAAACTGGACGAGTAACGATCCAAAAATATTAGAGCAGGTACCACATAATATACGTTCACAAACAAAAATAAAATTGGCCGGTACCGACGAGGCGAGTGAGAGGATTCTCGGACTTATATGGGAGCCTCATCGCGACACCTTTTCATTCGACACGGACCTCAAGAAAATTAATCCCGACTTACTGAGTGGTCGCAAAACCCCGACGAAGCGACAAACGTTATCGGTGATAATGAGCACCTTTGATCCGCTCGGGATTTTGGGCCCACTAACAGTAAAGGCGAAAATCTTACTCCAAACCATATGGTTGGATAAGACGGACTGGGACGAGATTATTAGCGACGGTGCCAGTCAAAAGTGGCAAGTCTGGTTGGCCGAGTTGCGAAAAATAAAATTCGTAACTATAAACCGTAGCTACCAGCACACAGGAAAACTGGCCCGTGACGTACAATTGCATGTTTTTGCGGACGCGAGCGAACGAGCATATGCCGCGGTAGCGTATTTACGTTACGAAAATGAAAACGGCACCGCGAGCACGGCCTTTATAGCCGGCAAAAACAAAGTAGCGCCGCTGAAACCCATGTCGCTACCGAGACTAGAGCTGCAAGCCGCTACAATGGCCAGCAAATTAGCTGAGCTGATAAAATCGCAGCACACCTGGGAATTTTCCTCCACAACGTTATGGTCAGATAGCAAGACCGTACTATCGTGGATAAGACGTGACCCACGTGAATTTAACGTGTTTGTAGCTCACCGACTTGGCGAAATTGACCAGGTTACCACACCATGCCAATGGCGTTGGGTACCCACAAAATTGAATCCCGCGGATAACGCAACTCGGGACACGGCGACTAAAATGGGTGAAGACCAAATAAAAAAATGGATAAACGGACCGGAATTCCTACTGGAAAATAGCGACCACTGGCCCGCGGACGATGAATCTCCATCGTCAGAATACGGTCAGGACGAAGAACGTCGACCGGTATATGTAATGACCTCGATAAAAAATATTTTCCTAATCGAGACAAAACGATTCTCACGCCTAGAACGGTTACGTCGTACAGTAGCATGGATATTTCGATTCGTACAACGCTGCAAACGCAGCGGCGAAAAAACAAAACATTTAACCCCACAAGAACTTGCTTGCGCGGACCTCTACCTGATTCGGGTTTCGCAGCAACAAGATTTCAACGAGGAAATCTCATTATTAGAAATTAACAAAGAATTGCCAAAAAACAGCAGGATAAGAAACCTAAATGCGTACCTGGATACGAATAGGATCCTGCGAGTAGGCGGTCGCATACAGAATTTAGCCGGTGTCGCCCCCGAGGTAAAACAACCTGCAATACTGGACGCGCGTAGTCATTACACCCAGTTATTAATGAGATGGCAGCACGAGCAAGCCGGTCACAGAGGACGTGAATGGGTTTGTAATGAACTACGACAGCGTTATTGGATATTGCGACTCCGGGGAGCGATCCGAAAAATTACTCGCGACTGTCGAAAATATCAAATTGACATGGCGAAGAGACCAAAATGGCACGACGCGGTAAAACCCGTCCAGATAGGAGACATAGTCATCCTTGTGGACGCGGACCTACCCAGAAATACTTGGCTCCGAGGGCGAATAGAGCAAGTACATACCGCTCCCGACAGGCAAGTACGTTCAGTAACGATCTGCTGTCGCGGAAAATCATACAAAAGACCAGTACATAAAGTGGCAGTTATCTATTCTCCCCACCAAGAGGAAGTGAGAACAGCAATTTCACCTCCCGAAGAAGAGGAGTGAGGAGAAACACTTGTCTCACGGAGAGGGGCATGTTGCGGGAAGAAAGATAAAATAACGGGCAGGCATGATGATGATAAACATCACAACAAATAGTGTGTCGTCATGCCTAAAATTCCGTGCACTTCAAATTCCCCAACCTAAAAATATTATTTATGGCAGTAAGTGCACTTAGCACACAATATAGGTATACCCGGATTAGCTCCACTAAAAGCGGGAGCTAATGGATGTTAAACTAAAAGTGGAATATTTACAAGCAAACGCTAAAATTTCGAAATTACACGTCAACCCGAAAATAACCTTCGCTCGCGAACAAAGGAAAACGTCGGAAAAATCCCAGCACGTGCATTTAAAAAGGGTAATAAAAACTCACCCTAAACACACCGCCGGCAAAAGGATTAAGCAACCCGTCGCCGATTGTAAAATCGACCCTCCCCGCCAGCCAGGTAGGTACAAAGAATGACTCATATTTTGGGAAGCGCCAGCTTAAATATTGGATCACTAGAAATCCACAAAATTGCTGCCATGAAAATGTCTAAATGTTTAGAATAATTTAATTTAATTTTTAGACTAAGTCCGAGCCAAATCGGCCAATAAATGGTGAAAATATTTAAATTCAACCTAAAATAGGACATAGCAATAGTATGTATATAATAATCATAAGTTAATATAAGTTAGAGTTTAAGGTCGTATGTACACTCTTAACTTAGTAAAATAGTATACAATATTATAATACATTAACTTTACGGAAACGACATATAACAACGCGTCGGTCGGCACCCGCGAGCGAGGCGGGGTGCAACCCGCCCCACCACTGGGCCGGCCGCAGCGGTCATACCTATATAAGGTCGGTTACCCGCCGATATCGGGGCAGATCATTTTGAGCGTGCCTTGGGCAGATCATTTTGAGCGTGCCTTGGGCAGATCATGTAACAGTGCTTTGTCGGAGATCATATCGGAGATCATATTTAAAGTAGAACTATTAGTACGTGCTTTGAAGCATAAACGCAATTACTGTAAATTCGTAAATAGTGCAATAGACTACATTTTATAGGAAATAAAACTTTAATGGCTTAGAAGCTTTTAAAACGTAAAAATTATTATTATCTTTTTTATTAACAATACAAACCTCGAGTGCATATCCTGGAAATACTACCTACAGCGGATTAAACACGACCCGAGCGACGTTAAAAACGAGGATTTCGACAACGCCGTCCGACGTCACCTTTAGCCTTACAACCTGAAGGGTTGAGTCTGTATGTAGGCCACGCGTGGGAAGGCCCCACATCTTGGAAGCCCCCACACCTTGGAAAGACACCACAATTATTTTTAATACGTTTTTTTTATATTTGTGGTTTATGTATTTATCCATACATGAACTTAATCAGACCTTTCATTTGACACTAAATACGATATATTTACGTTAACCCTTGGAGTAAATGGGTATTTTCATGGATGCATCTGTCTCTTTTGCAGGATTTTCGGCGACATCGACCTTAAAGTGCTATAACTACGAAACTACTACACCAATCATAAAAAGAACAACTGCATAATGATTGCATTGAAATTTCGAATATAGAATATTGAAATATCATTTTGTAAAACAATTAGATAATTATGAATAAATATGAGAACGTCAAAGAAGTGAAAAAAACGCGGAACCAGATCTGGTCGTATCAAACTCAACGGATAATTGTTTCAGAACCAGATTTGGTCGTATCATACTCAAGGGGTTAATTTATTTATTTAGACATATTTTTTTTTGATATTTGGACAATTAAGATACCCTATGATACTTGAGATGACATAACGACTCTAATAATACCAACCTCTAAATCAGTTCAACAGTTTAAAAGTAATGGCGGAATAAGGAAACGGAAAACATACATAGATGAACCTTGAACGCATTACAGTCCTTTCTTGTTGGACAGTCGTGTAAAAAGGAATCCGCTGATAACCTACCTAGGACTATCTTTGGATATCATATTGAGATGGGAGAATTATATTAATAAAATTGCCAAAATTGCTTAGGAACGGCGCTTCAAGAAATTTATGATAACAATTAATTTTGTACAAGTACTATATTGATTAACGGCACAACCTCTAGGGCGGAGCTTCCCTTAGTGCACTATATGCTCTAATTGAAGCCTTAAAGTTTAATATTTACTCTAAGAGTAAATATTTAAAAAACCCTTTGTTAATCTTTATTAAATTGTAATCACTAGGAGTTCTAGCTAATTATTTGCGAAAGTAATTCTGGTGCAAAACAATCTAAATCCCCTACACCAATCATCGAGCACTGGATGCCGAAGACACGTACCAATTTTGCACAAGGGCATTTCTGCTTTATAGCTCCTAGACTATTATATAAACAGGTATATTAATCCCCTGGTATCTCTTACTATCTGCCTCTCTTATATGTATTCTTAATGCTCTGTATTTATATCCCCTATTATTGATGAAAACAAATAATATTAATTATTTAAAAAACTGCCATACTTCGATGTTTTTTTCATTCTCCCGTTACTCGCATAAACATCTGTATATATTATGTTACGACCATACTACATATATTATAGCCATGGAAGCAATGTACTATAAGACCGGCATAATAAACGTTCGCGAGATGCTCTTAGAATACTAACATTATTCAGTAGCCTATGTAGCTGCTAGCTAGTAAATAATGGCCTAAAAGTACAGTGATATAGAGAACAAGAAATAATGAAAAATAATAAAAAAACACGACTGCCATTACAGAAAGTGATTTATTGTATTTATAATTATTTTATTAATGAAATATTTGTAATTTATGTGTTTATACATATAGATACATGTATATTTCCGGAATGTTCAAAATTAGACCTTTCATTTGACACTAAACGCGATATATTTAAGTTAATTTATTGACGTTTGAACATTACTGCTTACTTAATATTTTGACATTTAAGGTCGGGATGATATAACGATTCTATCAATCTGATATAATACTTTTAAATCGATTAAAGCGTTAAAAAGTTATGGTGGAATAAAGAAACGGAAAACATACATAGATAAACCCCTCACCACATTACACTCCTTTTTTGTTGGGCAGTCGTATTATCATAGGTAGCATCCATCACATACCACTAATATTATACTTATAAAATTTTTGTGGCTTTACCTAAAACCTTAAAAAGGAGATTGGAAATATTTTATTAAAATACTAGCAGAATTACACGACGTAAATAGGACTTGAACTATACGATGATATATTTAAAATTTCTAGCACCCTATACCCCTTTTTTAAAAACCATTCGGTAAGGATTTTTGCTAAACCCTCCTACACGTATTTCTCCCTATTTTTCCCAAAACCCTCAAACGCTTATCCCTTAATTTTGTCAGGAGAATGTTTCAAGCAATTTTCAAATTGATCAGATTAAAAAAAAAATATCGTTCCTCTTTTTTTACTACCTTAATAGTTGATATTCACATAAACGTCGAATATGAATTTCTTTATTTTCTAAATAGAATAGAATTATTGATCTAAACCCCGAACTCGTGTCTTAATTCACTACGGAGATACCGATTTGATCAGCTAAAATTTCTATTCCCTCCGCTTCAACCTGATAGACTTTCAACAAATCATTTCTTAGCACAACCTTTTGAATCCAAAAGAAACTTCGTACGAAGTTTCTGGCCCCTGGCCCCAGTACTTTCAGCTCGGTGTTGATGAGTGAGTCAGTTAGGACACCGCTTTCATTACATAGAGAGATTTTGCGAATTGCTTAGATAACGTTTACCTTCCTTCTTCTTTGGTTTTATTATATATAATATAATTATATAGGTTACTTCAACTACAAATAATCTAATTGAATTTTTAAGTTATGGTTTTGTTTGTTGATTACCCTTTTCCCCTTTTGGATTACCCTTTTCCTTCATTGATTATTATTCGTTTATTCGTGTATTCGTTACATATATATGCAAACGCAATAACACAAAAGAAATATAATGTACAACCCAGAAAATACCGCTATATGCTTCTAAATTTAGTCATACATCTGTCTGCCCAGGCCAAATTGTGCATAAATTATATGTTAAAGTTTGTATTCCTAATGTGCCGAGTAAAGTGAAACCGAGCCCGCCTTGCTAGGCACTCCTGTGATAAGGCGAGCTCACTTCCTGAGTCTTCTTGGAGTGCTACGGTTGTGTCAACAAAAAAAAACAATATTTATTACCTAATAATTTTAACCGCAGATCATATCAAACATATGCAATACCGCCCTTTTGCCGTCCCGAGGGCTGCTGTGCGCATTCCTACGAACTTCATTTTTATTATTGTAAATATTGCCCAGCATATGAAGGTAGGCAAATAATAACGTATCCGACCCGAAGTCTTCACAGATTGTAGATTTTCAGGGGTTCATAACTGGCGTTATTATATCGAATATTAAATTAATCATGCGGATATTTTTTTCCTATTAAAGTAGTTTTCTAAGTATAAATTTACCTAAAAATTATGTAAACATGTACTTTACATTAAATTATTTTTCAAGAGATTAAATAAAGTTTATAAATTTGTCAATATTTGACTATATTGTTGATTAATATATATGTAGATTACTGTGATTACTCTTCATATAATTTAAATTTGGTATTTATACATTGTTTCTGTTCTACATTGTTATTATTTTTAGGTCACCTGACTATATACACCACGCTGATTCCGAAACTGCAATAATCTTTGAACTACACAAAAAGTTAAACACAATTAATTAAACATTTCGGTAGGTTGTTAGTTTTTTAAACAAATCAAAAACATCTATATAATAATAATAATAAAAAAAACTTTATTTTAAATAAAAAAGGCGAGCTTATTACCTTGCAGCAATGTCTATCAGCAATGTCTGTATGGCGGTAGGTACATTTAGTTTCTTTTGAAAACCATCATGAAAAGTAATTTAAAAATATTTAAAAACCGACGCTATATTTTCTATCAGATTTAGCATTAAAATAATCGAATTTAGTAGTGTGTTTTTTTTTTTAGAAAAATGGGCGAGGTAGCAATACATAATAAATTCCTTAAATTTTAGGTTATGTTTTTTAACTATAGCTATAGTTAATGCGTTCCTTTTTTGCCCTCAAATACTTTAAGGACGATGACACTTCTACACATCGACAAAATAAAGGCCACCTTAGAACAGGCCTCGGCATAGTTAAGTTGATACTACCATACGATAAAAGATCGAGTATGCATTTTCGTATTATTCATAATTTCTATAATCATATACATGCCTAAAGTAGGTATTTTTATTAAGTAATGCTAGTATTTTTTGGGTATTTAAGCGTGACGCTAATAGCAGTGCGTTATTATATATGAAAATCTTACCTTTTTTAGAAGACATGCCTGCAGCTGAGTATTATTTAAATTAAGCACTCGATTCACGATTAACCCGGTACGATAATCACAACCGACGGACACGTTTAGATCGTTCACCGGCATTGAACTAACTACATATGAAACGAATCTAACTACCTACTTATAATGACATCACCGCGCGATTACAAAAATAACATCGATAAAATATTCTTATCTCGTACCTAAAGAGATAAATTTTAATGTTTGTTTTCAGAATGTTTATGAAATTAGATTAATCCGTGTTTTCTGTGATGTCTCCAAGCGCGATGGTCGCTGAGTATCCTCTTCAGTCCCGTATGCTCGTGCAGCTCGTGCCTGATCACCACATCGCAGCTGACGTTCTTGAAAAGAATACACCAGAGCGCTTTGTCCTTGTTCCTCCAGAGCAAATTTCTCGTGCTCTCCTTTACTCTTTTTATGTTTTCTTCCAAGCGCTTCGCTTTCCTCTCCATAGCGATTAACTTTTTCGTGGCGTTCGACAGCTCATTGAAAAAGAACTCGGCTCTTTCTTTACTTTCGATTCGATTCGAGGCGTTTTCCACGCTGAATCGCTTCGATTCAGGACCGCGAAAAATCTGAACCCTCGATAGTAGGAGGCAGAGCGCCAGCGAGGCAGTTAGGAGGATCGGTATGACGAGTATTTTGAGGTTTGCGGTGGAGAGGCCGACGTGATTCGGAACGATATTCATGACGTGCGACTACTTGACGAAGTTTGCGATCTCCGGCGGCATTTCCCGGGGCACCGCGCGGCGCGTCCACCCGCCTCGGAAGTCGCGTTCACACTGCCACCCTCTTTCCCATTTTCCCCTTGCTTCATAGTCTAAGAGCCAACGACAAAAAGTCACCTTATTTAATGATAAAAATCGCAGTCTGGGAGAGGCTGCGTTTGTCGGAAATATGGAGTTGACATCTCAAAACCGTTAGTTAGGGCGACGCCTCATGTAACCGGCGATCAATCTCAATTGTAACCATGTTTTCTAGTTCCAAGTAGAAGATAGTGGAAGTGAAGTAAACAAGCAAAGTATGGATTTACCACGTCATGTTTATAGGACCCGACATTTTGGCGATGTTGCAAGCGCTATTGTCCAGGGTAGACGGGCGGTCGGTCGTTATCTGTTGTTGTTCTGCGGGCAGGCGGAAAACTGCTGCTGTTATTTTGCAGATTTATACCTGTATATTTTATTAGGGAGCCCTTGCTGAGTTGGCCACGAAGACCCATTCTGTTCAGGGTTGGTCACACTCACGGGTCAACACCCATCCGGCGGCCTCCACGCATGAAGTGCGAGCCTGGGCATGACTCTGGCCTTAGGAGTCAACCTTCTGGCGCTTCTGGACGGCCTGCGCACCGTGCGGCGTAAGCCAATCGATTGTGCACTCTGACTAACAGTCGGGGGATTCTGGAAGCAGTACTGTTTCCTATAGAGCGGGGGTGGTTGCGGACCTTACGGCGACTGCTATTGAAACGACCATCGGTTACCCGATGCCGTGGTCCGGGATATATTCGGTTTACACCGTTTCACCGCTTCGTAAGGGAGAGGACCGCGCAAGCGACTTCGAACTCATAACCAATCGAGAGACCGGAGTAATCTGATCGCGATTGAAGTAAGGGCGTGAGTGTAAGCCCGCTGGGTAACACACCTGTCCTCTTACGGGCATGTGGCGGTGCTTGACGGTGGACTGTTTTGTCCAAGTCTTCTGCGTTCATTGCATGGGAGAGAGAACGACTAATCGTTAAAGCTTCCTGAGGTGACGGGTTCGCCCGTTGTAGTTGACAACTCTATTTATATATTTTATTTCATCTTTTTAGTGTCTATCTATATGAGGGCTAAAAAAAAATCTAGTCTTGAAATGCACGCTGATACTTGTCCTAGAAAATGTCACGGAAAAACTAAAAACCTCGAAAACTATAACGATGTCTATATTTTAAAAAAATATATTAGAAATCGATTTCCGAATAACGATTTCCCGAGCTATACAAAATAGCTCGTTTCATAAATATTGCCTGTATTCAGACAAACTGGATATATTTGAATATTTTAACAATACAATATTAAATTGTTTTTGGGACTACGTCTGTTCACAAACTTTCGACTTGATCGGACATGCGAAATTGTGTTAGAATTGCATTACAACATTCGAATAATGCATACCAACTATCAACTATCAAGTGAAGCGAAATAAAATCTTTAAATGAATCCATTGCTTATAGGGGAAAGACACAAGGAAGGCTTTATAAATAATAAATCTATTTTTCTTTCTCACTAAAAGATGACTTGAAACATATTACTTTCAGCAGCTTGATGTCTCAAATATCCCTGATATATTTTTCAACCAATCCCAGGCATGTTGAAATCCATTTAGGTGTCCCAATATTTTACTAATATTTTTAAATCTTTATGTTAAGACAAAAAAAAACATGTTGACTAATTGACTAATTGACATTACATTTGCATAAATTACTTTACCTTTCGGCATTTTATTGCAGAAAGTTACCCTGTTACACTTCTGCATTTTATTGCAGAAAGGTAACAAAAGCATCGAGATATTTATCGAAAATGTTTCCATTTTCTACTCTCAAATAAAATAAAACGAGAATGTTTTTATCCAGTTTAAATACATTGCTAGCACATGCTGAACGTCATATGGTAAAAAAATACATTATTTATTTATTTATTTATTTATTCATTTATAGTAATGTACAGCGGTTTGCAACAAGGGTAACACTATGCTTAGGTAATATGTAATAACATTGAATAATATTTAGCCTTAAAAATAAAAAAACCCACAGTAAGTTGTGTTACGCTTATAGTGAAGATCGGTCTCATGTCGCCCAACGAAGTAAAAACTTGTTCTAGGGCAAACATTTTAAACATATACAAGTTTAAAAAAGAAAACATGTTCAAAAGAAGAAAAAATGGTTTAAAAAAAAAACGAAAATAAAAAAAAACATTGAAATAAATAAAAATATATTTATAAATATATATAAAAATAAAATGTATAAATATACAATTGTAATAAAATATTTTTTTGAAATAAATAGATAATTAAATACACTTAACCGTCGGTTAATAATAAGCTATATAGTCATAACCTAAAATATAAAAAAAATTATAATATTTGTAAAAAAAATAAAAAGTCGCAATAAAATTATAATACTAGTAATAGTAAAGTTTCTAAAAAAATAAAATAGTCACAGAGAAAAAATAAAATAATAGTAATAGTCTCAAAGTGTAGCCAAACAGAGCTAGATAGTTAAGAGTTCTTGATGTATTTGGGACGTTCCTGGCCCAAGCATCAACGAGACCAGTTGTTTCTTAAAAATTGATATACTCTGGCTAATCTTTATGCTTGCAGGTAGGATTTTATATATCTTAGGCCCTAGATAAGTAAAATTTCTTTGACCAAATGACGTACTCCTTCGGGGAACTGCAACGTAGTCACTATTGGCACTTATACAAATATATATACAATACAATTATTGTTTTATACATAAATGTTATATATGTACATAACTAATTGTATATAAACAAATTGTAACATATTGTATATAAAACACTAATATTAGGTACATACAACTAATTAGTACATAAATTATTTTCCCGTCAAGTTTAAAGTTTACCTACCCTATTTTTTAATACTCGACTCTTTCGGCACTGGCGCTTGGTTTATCACTATCCCAGCGGACAAACTGAAAAGCTAATTATTCCCATTTTCCGCCGAGGATTCACCGCCTGCCTGCAGTGAGTGGTAATGCCGCTGTACTGTGTTTAGACACCCACTAGGGCGGGATAACGAGGAGTTTAAGGCGTAAACAATATTCTTTTACTAATCAGGGCTTGTTATTGGTATTGACAAGGCGATCTGAAAAGAAAACAAAAACAGTTTAACACCATTTCTGACGATATTTTTCTCTGATCTGATAAGAAGACTTTTAAAGCGATACTCTATGAATTAGATAAGTATGAATAGAATTTCAACCCTCAAGCGGCGGGTGTAAATTTTGGCAGTCACGTGTCATTTCTGAGAGTTAAGGTAAAAAATATAGCACTTTAGAAAAACGATCATAAGAAATAAACTACTTGATGGATCATGAAAAAGAGAATTGTAGAATGATAGAAAAGAATAAAATAGAATAGAATAACTTTTGTGCGCTATAAAAACATAACTTAATGAATATTACGCTGGTTTTATAAAAAAGACAATTTATGCACAAATGGCGGACTTATCGCTATAGCGATATCTTACAGTCAACCATTGTTCGCATTGAAATTCAAAGTTCAATGATCGCATTGAAATTCGAAAAATTAAACATTAAAACCTCATTTTGTAAAACAATTAGATAATTAAATTTAGAAAGTTGGAGAACTGAAAAAACTCACTTATTCGGCGATATCGACGTTTTATCTCATAATACGAAACCCTGTCTAGAACTTGTAAACACACTTGTGTACGTTATTATATGCTTTATCAAATCTATTAGTTCGTTTTATTTATTTTCTTACATATATCCGAAGAGAAGCTACATAATATCCGAAGAGAAGCACAGATCCGAGCAATGGCAGCACTCGACTAAGTGCCCGCAGAATACAAACACTTATTTTAGGAATTCTAGACTGCGAGAAGCACGACTGAATGATTGTACAATACAGAATTTATCCGTCTTTCTCACACATATCTAACAGGTGGTGGTTGCACTGTGATTTTGGTGTAAATTCAGTTCGTTAAGAGCGCGGTTTGTCGCGCCGCGCTGGTAACCGTTTTGGGACGTTACTGAGCATTGACTACAATACATCGTACCCTATTCGGGAAGTTACTGTCTTGAGGGGTTAGCTACAGGTGGTCAATATTCATATTTATTAATTCCAGGGTGGTCTGGGATTGTTATTGGAAATGACAAAGTGATCTGGTAAAAAAACCGTTTAAAAAACCAGTTTAACTCCATTTTAGGGGATATTTTTTTCTGAACTGGTAAAAAGGACTTTTAAAGCAATAAAATATGAATAAGTATGAATAGATTTTGAAATTCTTAGCAAGTGGTCAATAGTCATATTAATTAGGTCCAGAATGTTTTAAACATGGAGATATATAAAATTAGTAACAAGCATTTAAGCAAAAATATCTAAAATAACAAATTAAGGACGATCACACTAAATAATTGTTTTTTTTAATTAGAAACATTGTTTAAAAAATGCAATAAGTATAAAAATTAATATGGTAATAACAACAAAAAGTCTGGTGGTCCAAAAGATAGTAGAGTAGTAATATTCCAAAAGTAAAAACAATAAACAAACAAATCAATCAATTGTCGGAAAATATCGCACATTTAATAGTCAAAATAGATAATATTAAAGTAGAAACATACGTAACATTCAAAATAAGCATACTATGTAGACACAGTGAAACACTAAGAAGACACAAAGGTCAAAACATTAGAAACAATAGTCAAGGTGATAATAAAATAACTATAAAAAATAATAATGAAACTGAAGGTAATCGCAATAATTTTCTAGGAGGTGTACCGATATAATAATTACATATCTAAAGAAATGATTTTCATAGAATTATCAGCAATTTAAATTTGAAAATTTATCAGACTTTTTTGCAAACGTCTTGTAATCCACTATTTTATATAGGAGGGCATTCTTAGAAGTTAGTAACATGCTAAACATTTTGAAATAAAGGTATGCAAATGAACGCTGTCACTTTGTGAGCTTCAGTTTCGGCAATATAATATTGTTTTAGTGGCGCGTGCTGTGGCTATGTCTGCTTGAGTGCATCTCACAATTTGCTACATTGCGCTCTGCATGTATTTGTAATAATTACTCGTAGGCATATTCGAAGACTAGCGGGGATTCTAGCCACGACTCGGTGAAGATTGGCGCGCGATGTGTTCCCCTCGTTAGACTATACTTACATAGTTATCAGTGCCTGTTTTTGCAAAACTTATATTCGATGGCACTGCGAACCATTTACCAAAACAGTATTCCATACGAAATTTTAGAGTAGAAGCAAGTATGGTAAACACTCGTAGCAGCTCACCGACCAAAAACCTAACCTTTTATATTGCAGATTTGGCGGAAAAAAGCTTGATACACAGATTGTCTATATATTTGATCCAATTTAGTCTTTTGTCAAACGTCAACCTAACAAGTTAGTAAATTTCACTAGTTCTAATTTATTCTTGCCCATTAAAATAATAATATTATTACTACTTCGTTTTTATTTGTGGAAAATTTTATAGCTACAGTAGCTATAAAATTTTCCGCAAATAAAAAAAACTGTATTTTCCATTACTTGTGTTCTTTTGAGCAATTGACACGCAGAATATTAACAGTTATTTGCGGTGTCTTGTAGTTTATTATTATTACCCGACTTCAAAAAAGAAGGAGGTTATCAATTTAGTTGTATCTTTTTTTTAATGTTTGACACCTTAGAACTCCGATATTTATGAACCGATTTGGAAAATTCTTTTTTTAAAATTATTTGAAAGGATATACTTCCAGATTGGTCCCATTTTTATCAAAATCTTATTCTGATGATGGGATCCATGAGGAATTGAGGAAACTCCTCACATATTATCATTTGAAATTGAGAATTTACATGTTGGTTCAATTCCGATAGCAATTCATTTATTTTTATGATAAGCATGACCTGATTCTTCATCCTGGGTTGGCTCTCGACGAGGGAACTCCTCAACGGTCAACAACACAGACCTCAAATTTTGTATACTTATTCAGTTATGATAGCCCGTTCTAAGTTTTATCATGACATGGCTGCTGCACCCAGGGTTGGCTCCCGACGAGGGAACTTTTCGACGGTCAACAGCACAGACACAAAATTTTGTATATTTATTTATTTATTTATTTATTTATTTATTTATTTTCATAACAAATCAACATTACAGTTTCTACCAATCCGTTGATATGCAATATACACATAAATATAAAAAAAAATAATAGAATTCTTACAAGTACATACATAACATGTTTAAATAAGCGTTAAATACAAATACCGGCATTAAGAATAGAAAAACTTACAAACTTACAAACTTACAGTACATAAGAGTGAAAACAGTTAATATTATTCTGCCATAAACAAGTAGCGCAATGCCCAAACCTTGAAGAGATGCGGGCTCGCTGTAAAAATATCAAAGTCTGGCGCTGTCGAACATAGCGCATTTATGTGCCGCAAAGCTCGTGTAAGCAGACTCCATCGACTTAGGTTGGTGCGCGAGGACGGCTCCGCAAATAGATTATGAATGCGAGCACGATTATAATTGTCCGGGACAAAGAGACAAACCTTCGCTAGCATGCTAGGATTATCAACTCTTCCCCTAATCAGCTTGAAAACGTAGGCCATGGCGAGCATTTCTCTACGCAACTTAAGAGAGTTATAGCCCACCATGCCTAGTAGGAAACTAGTAGGGTATAAGTACGGATAATATCCGTACTGCTTAAAATATATAAATCGTAAGAAACATTTTTGAATTTTTTCCAACATAGTGATATAAAGATCCTGATGTGGATTCCATATAACTGCATTCGTTTCCAATCTGCTTCTCACAATTGAATTACACAATGTATGCATACATACCCGTACATTGTGAAAATGCTTTAGGTTGCGAATAACAAACCCTAGTAGCTTAAAAGAGGACTTAGACAAATTAGCAATGTGCTCCTTGAACGTAAGCTGGGAATCAAAGAGAACTCCTAGATCCTTTACCTTCTCAACCCTAGTTAGCACCTCATCAGTGATGGAGTAATCATAAATCAGAGGTGCGGTCGATCTAGTATATGTCATCACTGAACATTTGGATATATTGAATGAGAGATTTTTATTCTGGCTCCAAGCCCAGACGGCATCAATATCACGCTGGAAAAGCTTGCATATGTATTAAATTACGACAGACCGTTCTAAGTTTCACCAAAGACTGCGGCACCCGGGGTTGGCTTCCAACGAGGGAACTCCTCAACGGTCAATAGCACAGACATGTTTTTTTTTTAGACTTATTAAATTGTGATAAGTCGTTCTAAGTCTCAGCATGCAACAACTACTGCACTTTTAAAAAAATGATGTTTTTTTTTGTAATAATTGTGTATTATTTTTATTTGTACTCAAAAATCATCAGCATATAAAAAAGTTTTAACCTCTGGCCTAACTGAATTCGAGATCATAAACATTGGCGAAAGTATCTCCATATTGTTTCTTTAGTCAAATCTTGCGTTTGATTAATTCTTAAGTTTTTTAAATTATTGTACCCTAATGCATTAATTATTATTAAAACTTCTACATTTTTTGTCTATCATTATACCAAGAGTTCCATGTTGAATTCAACAAATTCTCTATTTTCTGACTACGAATATAAATGGTTTTTCTTTATAACGCCAGTTACTATGTAAGTAGAATGCGCAAAGGAAAGGGGGATTATTTTAAACAGGATAGACGCATGCGCCTGGCGATTTTAGCATTCGGACATGTATGATCATGTTAACCGTACTTCAATACCTCTTATTCTTGTACATGGTTTATTAAGGCCCTGGCTTATTTCGGATTCTGCCAACACTCTTTAAGAGATCCAAGTCGACACCGCTCCCATATAATCGTTTTCCACGATTTTTCCGAAATCTATTGCTTCAGACTAAAAAAATGCTTTTAATCGTTTTACTACTAAGATTAGTTTTATATAAAACATTTTATTAATCTCTAAAAGTCCGTATTTTTACACATATTTTAGTGAAATTACGGAAAATAATAACAGAATTCAAGAGTCCATTTTTTATATTTTGTTTCTTGGGAGACAAACTATCTTATGGAAATTCACAATAAGTTTCATCCCAAAGTTTTTGTTGTTTACTATTGCAGAAATACTGGAATTTTGCAAAAACTAAAAATATGCAGGAAATCGGGCGTCGGCCCTCTACACAAGAAATTTGGAGCCCAGTGATCTTCAGTCATGGTTGTGAAATCTAATTATTTTAATGTATCTTGTTCTAAATCACACGAATGCATTTGAGATGAAATAGCGACATTTTAAACTACGTCGACTTTAGAGTTCCGCCCCGAAATTACGGTGCGCATGAGCGTACCATTTCTAAAACCGCCAGACTGATGCGTCTACCAAGTAAAAACTACACTTTACTTTGCGGATTTCGCAGAGTACCTGGTTTTATATAGTAAAATGATTTGTAGAAGATAGAAAATTTGTCGGATTAAAAGAAAGAAATACGAGTATGTATTTTCAATCACTCCTCGTTATCCCGCCCTAGTGGGTGTCTAAATACAGTGCATCTGTTGAATGATATTTTTGATATAATATTTACTAGCGTACATGGCAGATTCCATAAATATCCAACCTTATCTGGTTCCAATATAGTCAATTCTGAAAATAAATAAATAAATAAATAAATTATATTTTTAAAATTGATTCTTCCGAATATGATTAAGATAATGTAGAATTTTAGCTCCGTAGTTGATAGAGGTCGACAGTTTACTGTATTTATTTTTTAGGGTTTCCTTTATCAACATATCTACGTACAAGGCTACTTTCAAATGCAACAAAAACCCCTCTAGGAAAGACAACGGGTTTAGGAGTCATTTAAAGTGGATTTGGCGGGCGATATAAAAGTCAATGGCGGGAACCTTAAGTTATCTCTGCGAGACAGGGCGAGTGCGAGAGGGAGCGAGAGTGAGGGCGACGGGACGTTGGTCCATGCCTGGAAGGCGAAGCCACTGATTAATCGTAAAGATGTGGGCAGTCACAATAGATACGACACGAGCGGGAACATACTATCGCTGCACTCCTCAGATCTCTGCAATGTATTGAGACGAGCAAGTAGTAAGAATGATAAATGGTGTTAAAGATTTAGTCCGTGCCCGCAGGGCATATTCCTAAACGATTAGAAACTTACCACGTATTTGTAATTAATAATAAATGATTCATATACTAGTTGTAATTAGGAACTTAAGCTATTAATTTACAAATCGGTAATGCCCCATATAAACGGCAAAAATCCCTAAATCTGTACGAGGTATCGCTGCAGAACCAAAACATACTATTAAAAAGTGAAAGATCTTGATCTAATTATCGATGAACATTTATCCTGGCAACCACACGTGGACGAGGTAAGTCGTAAAATATTTGCTAGTTTTCATCCTCTGCAAACACTCAGAAGATTTCTTCCTATGGACACAAAAAAATCTCTTGCACAGTCTCTCCTCTTGCCTCTCCTTGACTATGCAGATGTGGCTCATCTCGATTTATCAGAGGAACTGCTCAACAAACTTGAACGTTTGCAAAATGTATGCATACGATTCATCTTCGGTCTACGTAAGTATGATCACGTGTCCGACTATAGGGCACAGTTAAAGTGGTTGCCAATACGCCAAAGAAGAAATGTTCATATACTGGCTCTCCTATATCGTGTACTCACCCAATTAACACCATCCTACCTCCAGGAGCTTTTTGAACCACTAAGTTCCCACGGTCTCGTACTTCGGTCAGCCTCTGACAGTTTATTAAAAATTCCGAGTCATAATAGTGATTTCTATTCCTATTCTTTCTGTGTCCATGGTGCAAGACTCTGGAACGATCTCCCAGCAAATATACGAAACTCGCCTTCTTTACCATCGTTTAAGACTCACCTTAAGGATTACTACCTTTCTAAGAAATAACCAGTTCTTCCCTTTCTCTCCTGTTCCTCTCCCAATTTCCTCTCCTCGGGCATTATTAGTCTTAAATTCTTACACTTGTCTGTATGTTATGTAATAATCTTTATTTTCACAATGCGCGCATGTACCACTATGTTTAGGTTAGCTGTAAGACATTGCCATGTGGCAATAAGCTCGCCTTTTTTGTATACTTATTAAGTGCAAATAAAGAGTTTATTAATTAAAGGGTTAAACTATACTAATAAATAACTAAGACTCATTCTTAAATGTTAATATTTTATATATAATTAAATTCAATATTTGTACAAATCCAGATCGTGTTCATTTGAGAGTTGCCGGGTAGATCAGCCACACCCCTAGAATGTGTAACGTCCCGTCCGGGATGCAACAGGTACGGCCGAGTTTTAACTTCACAAGTTTAGGGGTTGCAATACAACGTGATTCAATACAACGTGATTTAGTAAATGCAATACAACGTGATTCTAAAAATTTGTAGTAGTAAATGATTTGTTTGTATGAGGAAGATTACTTATTATTAAAAATGTAATATTTATATAAAAAAATACATTTTTTAACAGTTTTGGTCCCGGAATCCGAAATTTAAGTTATTGGTCTTCCTAAACATTGCATTAATAATCATATAGATGTACATAAAATAAATCACTGGTCACTTTTCAAAAGTGGCATGTCGCGCGAGGCGACGTGCCCGCGCCCGGCTGCTTGGCTGGTCGTGTATAAATTGTATGTACTTAGGTAGGTGATCGGCCGCAACCGCTGCGGGTCGCATTGCTCCTACTCTTTCTATCAACGTGTCGTCCTTCACCCACTCGGAATAGTAAAATGCAAAAAAAAAAATAGGGATGTTTGGTTTTATTCGTTTTTTTACGATACATGGCATAATTCATATTTGTTTAGCGATACATTGTTGAAGACTGCCGCCACTATGCAGCCCAAGAATTACACCGTAACAACAAAGTCGGGTTTGTTCGAACACTTATAACTCGAGAACGGCTGGAGCGATTTTCATGGTTTTTCATTTGCTGTATTTGTCTCTGTCCCGAATAGCAGAATAACTATTAAAAACAAAAATTGGAAAACTGACGAAAAAAAAAAGAAAAAAAATCTACACAAAATGTAAATCCGTGTTTCATGGATAGTTGTACGTGGCATGTTCAATCATCCGCTTTATTTGTTCTTGCGCCTGATAAAAAAACAAAAAATGTCGTATATCACAAGGCGCTTCAATGAAGAGAATTAAACCGAGTGCATCCCATGCTGCACAATATGTAAATAGTTTAATTCAATCATGTCTTGCTGACACGCGATTGATATACTTATTTTTTTAACTTTATATTTCTTTTTTTGTTATCTTAATAAAGTATTGAACTTAATATTTATTTTGTATTCATTGTATTACTTTTATAAAATCATAAATTAAGTTCAGCTAATCTGTAACACGACATTCATTGACTGTTAGGCGGTACGAAGTTCGTTACGTTCTCGAAAGGGAAGTGGTGACGGAGAGGAGGAGGGTGGGGAGGGGGCTGCAAGTCGAGTAACTATCGAGTAGAACTTAACATGTGTACCGATCAAAAAAACGTGACGCATCTATTGTATCTTTTTTCGTAGCCTGTGATGAGGAGAAGACGCCTGAAGACGGTGTGTGGGTGGCGATGTTGGGGTAAATGTCGCAGTCGCACTATCTGCTGACATTACGGCGTTTGATTTACACCCCGGTTGGGGTGGGGAGAAAAACAAATTTGTCCGCCGTCAAGCCGCAGCCAGGGGGAAAGCGAAAGGACGCAGCTCGCGCGGCTAAGCGCTTCATGCAATTCATAGCGTGCCGCTTTGTTTATTCTGAGGGATTTGAATTTTATTAGCTTCCGAACCTGAATTAATGAATAGGGAACGGCGCCACGCCTTAAAAATACGGTCCGACACCAGTCAGACTAACTTTTCCATTTCTGAATTCCGCGTCTAAATTAGCAATATGCAAAATATTTTACTGATTTGTTACGACTTTAGTGGAGGCAATGACGAAAACGCTACAATTAAATGAACCGAAGTATAGATATTGGAATAATAAGCTAAGGAAAATACATAAATTATACCAGTGCGCGGCTCTTAAGGTGACCACAAATGTAACCATCGATTTTACAGTTCTTGAGAGTCCGTACCATTATCACGGTTTAATATTACGGGTATTAAAAAACTGTTCCTTTATTTTCAAATCCTTGCTGAGTTATGATATACACTTAAACTGTTTTTCGACATTTCCTTTCTTTTATTATTAAAATCAAAATAAACCAATGTCTGGATTTATATTTTACTTCGATTTTGCTTTAAAATGGCACTCCTTACTTAGACAAAAAATATAGATACAGTGGTTATTTGTTGAACGGGTTTCACGAGGAATTAGATATTTTGAGCCTTTTTCCCGTAAAAAATAAAAACATTCATTTTCTAGCATTAGCATGAGGCGCGGCGAACGAGCGAGGCGATGTCTATTGAGCCACGGGACGGAGAGAAATGGAAAACATCGAAGTGTATGGGTGACTTCCATTAAAACAAATAGGGTGACCGACACCAAATCAGTTTGGTCGCGTTAAACTCGTTTAACAAACTTCGTTAACATGATAACTTTTATCGATTTGCCCGAACCTTTCCTTAGCCACGCCACAGTAAGGTAGTTTTATATTGCTCCCCGCCAATGAGAGTGAGTCTCGAGCGGTCCTCGAGCTACTACCTAACCTAAGTTTCGACCGCTAACAGCACGGATGGCTTCAATGAAGATGAAGCACCTTATGATATACGACATTTTTTTGTTTTTTTTTTTATCAGGCACATGAACAAATAAAGTGGATGATTTGCCGACACGTGAACATGCCACGTACAACTGACTATGAGAAAAACATGGATTTACATTTTGTATGGGAAAATGTTTTTTCTTTTATTTTAATTTTTCGTAAATTTTACAATTTTTTTTCCTAATAGTTATTCTGCTATTCGGGATGAAGACAAATACTACAAGTCAAAAACCATGAAAATCGGTCTAGCCGTTCTCGAGTTATAAGTGTTCGAACAAAGCCGACTTTGTTATATATATATTTATATATATATATATATATATATATATATATATATATATATATATATATATATATATATATATATATATATATATATATATATAAATATATATATATATATATATATATATATATATATATATATATATATATATATATATATATATATATATATATATATATATATATATATATATATATATATATATATATATATATATATATATATATATATATATATATATATATATATATATATATATATATATATATATATATATATATATATATATATATATATATATATATATATATATATATATATATATATATATATATATATATATATATATATATATATATATATATATATATATATATATATATATATATATATATATATATATATATATATATATATATGTTACAGTTAACACCCGTTTTTAGATAGAACGCGTTTTCCCTAGTTAGAACTAGTTTTTACTTAATGCCTTTGTTAAAACTAGAATTAACTAATGCTCAAAATTGAATATCAGGTAAAACTAGTTTTTACTAGACAAAACGCGTTTTTCCAAACCGGGGGAATTCCGGGGGAATCTCTTTCCAAACGCCCGCGCCGTTCGCGCGCTGTGCGCTCGCACGATTCAGTACCGCTTTGTTTTCATTCTGATAAGCACGTATAGATTGATTCGAGCGCAATTGTCATGGCAAACTTAAATGAAGGAACGCGATGGAAAGAGGAGTTTTTAAACCAGTTATTAGCGATTCGCGATCACGAAAAAAAAGAGGACCACTTCTGTATTATGACAAAAGGAACCTACGACAATTTAGTGGACGAAATTCAAGAAGCACAATTAGCTGTTCAGAAATCTCAGAAACAGTACAGGAGACTGAAGCGATTTAAGGTAATCAATATTTGTGGAATACGAAAATTAGTGACTAGACAAGAGCCCATGAAATACTACTTGTATGTAGATGAAATTTTTGATATAATTGAAGCAGCTCATGTGGCCGTTGGTCATGGTGGTCGGGATAGACTTAAAAATGAAACTTCACGAAAATATGCGAACATAACTTTAGAAATGATAAATATTTTTCTCTCTATGTGCGAAACTTGTCAGCGTAAAAAGAGTATGAAGAAAAAAGGACTTGTTTCAAAACCCATACTACATTCTGAAATGAACAGCCGTTGCCAAGTCGATCTTATCGACATGCAAACTCAAGAAGATCGGGGATTTAAGTTTATAATGGTGTATCAGGACCATTTGACAAAATTTGTTTTGTTGCGTGCACTGAAAAGTAAGAGAGCCGTAGAGGTGGCGTATCAGTTGACTGATATATTTTTGACATTTGGTGCTCCTTGCATCTTACACTCGGATAACGGCAGAGAATTTGTAAATTCTGTCATAAATGAGCTCGTTTCATTTTGGCCGGAGTGTAAACTGGTCCATGGAAAGCCAAGACACAGTCAAAGCCAAGGATCTGTTGAAAGAGCTAACCAAGACATAGAGAAAATGTTAGCTTCATGGATGCAAGATAACGATACCACAAATTGGTCAAATGGTATTCGGTTTGTACAGTTTATGAAAAATCGGGCGCTTCATTCCGGTATTAAACAATCACCATACAAAGCAATGTTTGGTATAGAACCACGAGTAGGTCTTATGACTTCGACTTTACCACGAGATGCTATTGAGGATATACGAGAGGAAGATGATCTCGAAAATGCGTTAAATAAAATAAATATGACGGATAGTACAGATAATGCAAAAGCTGAGCCTGTGGCTAGTTGCAGTGGACATCGTCAGATTATAACCGGAGCCAAACAAAAAGACGCAGAAAGTTCATCCAAAACAAGTGGAGAATCGCCAATCGCACCAGAAGCCAGTGAATATGACATTGAAGCTGAAGCATCTACGACCGTAGAGCCTCTTATAATACCACCAAATGACAAAGACCTCGAAGTTGTAACAAATGTGAATCGACAAATAATGGCATCCAGAGAAACAGCACATCGAAACTTAAAAAAACAGGCCAAGAGAATGACATTGGCTTCAGATGCAATTCACGTTCCAGTAGAAATTGGTGATAATGTCATTATACAAATCCCTGATGTCGACAGAGCAAAAGCAGATCTACGTAATATAGTCGGAGTGGTTCTTCAAAAGGATGATCAGGGTTTTCACAAGATTGGAACGAAATATGGAATACTCGAGAAATTATATTGCAGGTATGTACCTATGGGTTGCTTAATTGTTTTATCATATAACTATATCGCTATTAGGTAAATGCCAACTATTTAAATGTGCTTTTCAGGTCAGAATTTGATAAGTGCAAAGAAAAATTTTTGCATGAAGAAGATGTTCCGAATACCAATTTACCTTTGAGAACTGTTGCTAAGGAAGCAGCCATAGGAACAGGCCAAGGATTTATGCGCTGCGTATGCAAGAAAGGATGTATGTCAAAAAGGTGTCTCTGCAAGAAAAATGGTTACCTTTGTAACTCAAAATGCCACGATAGTTTGTCTTGCAATAACAAGTAGATCCTCATCCTTTTCTAATTTTAAGGTTTTGATTATTTTTTATTGTATGGTAACAAATGTTCCTTAACAACTTGTTTGATTATTTTATTTACTTTTAATTAATATTGTTACCTTGGCAACTTCTTTATGTCGATGTTCCCTAAAATGTTCCTTTAGTGTAAGATTATTATTTTGTGTCCTAGATCTTTTTAATAAATATTTTTAAAGTATATCTTGTTTTCAATCCCAAATTAGTTTCTGTAGTGCTGGTTTTAACTAAGGCTCGGAGTGACAACTAGTTTTATCTGAAAATCAAAAATATCAGTGGTAAATTCTAGTTTTGACTAGGTATTTCTAGTTTTAACAAAAGCATTAAGTAAAAACTAGTTCTAACTAGGGAAAACGCGTTCTATCTAAAAATGGGTTTTAACTGTAACATATATATCTATTGTTAATATTTGATTGGTTTTTTGTAAAATCTTTTTTTAAAGAATTCGTTTAAAGGATGACACTTTGATGAAAAAATAAAAATAATAAAAGCCACTTACATAGCTGGAAGGTTTTCCCGGACTGGACTGGGAAATGCTTATTGTTTAAACGAGATGTATTTTTGGATAAGTACCACTTTCGACGGTACACTGTAGGTTTATGGGATCCCTTTATCGCTAGCGAACGATCGCCCTTCATCCACATCTCAAAAACAAAGCGTATCCTTTTGCAAACCAAAATAAAATGTCTTTATTAAAGACAAATTTAAGCAAAAACAATGAAAAAAATCACAATCAATCGTCTCTTAAATGCGGAATGACATTTCGAAAATTCTATTTGAAATTCGAATATATCCACTTTTTAAAAGGACGATATAGCCGCTATCAGCCAGCTATTAAATGAAAAAAAAAATAATTAAGAGACGATTGATTGTGATTTTTTTTATTGTTTTTGCTTAAATTTGTCTTTATTAATTATTATTTTATTAATTATTTTGGTTTGCAAAAGGATACGCTTTGTTTTTGAGATGTGGATGAAGGGCGATCGTTCGCTAGCGATAAAGGGATCCCATAAACCTACAGTGTACCGTCGAAAGAGGTACTCATCCAAAAATACATCTCGTTTAAACAATAAGCATTTCCCAGTCCAGTCCGGGAAAACCTTCCAGCTATGTAAGTGGCTTTTATTATTTTTATTTTTTCATCAAAGTGTCATCCTTTAAACGAATTATATATATATATATATATATATATATATATATATATAAGATTTTATATATATATATATATATATATATATATATATATATATATATATATATATATATATATATATATATATATATATATATATATATATATATATATATATATATATATATATATATATATATATATATATATATATATATATATATATATATATATATATATATATATAGATTAATCTTCAGAAAACATACAGCGCTCCATTAAATAAAACTAATTATCATATTACGTCCTGCTGGCCGATTAAGTGTTTCCTATAGTATTATATTATGATGGATTAAGTGTTTCCTACAGTAGGGTTTACCTTAAATCAGTGTTTTTCAGTTTAAATATGTTTCTCTTCCGAAGCTGTAAATGTTGGCATATTAGATAAATAAAGATTTTATTATATTGATTTTTTCATTTTTAGATATTCTGCAACCCCCGGGAGTCTTTTTGCGACCCCCCAGGGGGCCACGAGTCACCGGTGAAAAACCACAGCCTTAAATGGCTCTGGGTGCAAGCGATTTTTTTTTGCTAAACGTCGCTAAACGCGGTCATTTTTCAACTACGTTGGTGCAAGTCGCCCACATTAGCGCCTACTTGCACAACTATGTTGGTGCAAGTTTAATCGCTGCGTTTGAACGGGAATATTATGAACCAAAGATAACATTGACAGAGTGAACGAACGTGAATGTTAGACAAGGCTGTTAATAAAGCCGTTTAGAAGACTGCACGGTACGTCGCGTCGCGTCGCGAAACTTTACTGAAATATAAGCCGCGCGACGCAATGTTTGTTTACTCACTATGTTTGAGCGAGACTCTAAAGGGCTCTCTAGACGATCAAGCATGCTTGTCAAGCATCGCGTCGCGGGCTGGGAGGGGATCATAAAAATGCCTAATTTTGTAGTTTTATACCAGGGAGTTACGTCATTCACCAATCAACTACGTCTAATTAACGTGACTCCCTGGTATAAACTACAAAATTAGGCGTTTATGGTAAATATTACAAAAAATATTTGCATATTTCCTACGGTTTTCGATCCCCTCCCTGCCCGCGACGCGAAGCTTGTCAAGCATGCTTGATCGTCTAGATACCCCCTAATAGAGACAACATTGCATGTCTCTTGTCTCTCTTTGCTCTCCCGTACAGCCAATAAATAAGTTGCATTCGAGCAAGCGCCCGGAACGCTAACGTTGTTTACTTCCGAGAACGATGGCTGTTTGCCTGGTTATCGAATTCACGATGCCTGTATTCTGAAAGCTCAAAAAACGTCATAAAGTAGGGTTTATTTTACGATACTAAGAAAAAATAAAAATCACAGAATATATTAGGTTACCGATTTCTTTAAAAAATCGCATAAGAAATCGAAGACTATCGCGGTTGTTTGACATTATAAATAGGATAGAAAACGAATTTACCGCGTGAAATTTGTAGGACCCGACGTTTCGGTGACGTTGCAGCCGCCGTTGTCTAGGGTAAACTGTTTACCCTAGACAACGGCGGCTGCAACGTCACCGAAACGTCGGGTCCTACAAATTTCACGCGGTAAATTCGTTTTCTATCCTATTTATAAATCGCATAAGGTATTCAAATATGAATACTAAGTCTTCCTTGTTCCAATTTCCAAAATTAAAGTAAACTCTATGCAATATGTACTCCAAGAACTCCCTGAACTGCCATTATCCCTGAACGGTCATCCCACGGCTGAAAGAACGATCACATATAGTTATACCAGCCTGGGGTGGCGGGTTCGCCCGTTGCAGTCGACACCGCTCTACTGGATCGAATCTCACCGATGTGTACGGTTAGACGTCAACACACAACACACTCAAAACATCGATTTTCTAAAAAACCTTCAGGTTTATTAGGTGGTATCTTGATAACGAGAATCACCATGCTAGTGAAGAGAAAGCCTCAACAAGATACAATGAACCTAAATATTAATATTTGCAGAATGGAAGAAGTAGCTCTTAATAAAGCCTTTTAAAAGATGCGACAGCATCGCGTCGCGAAATTTTGTGAAATATTAGCCGACCGCCGCAATATTTGTTTACTCCACGTGTTTGAACGAGACTCTTATAAAGTCAACATTGCATGTCTCTTGTCTCTTTTGCCGCCCCGTGCAGCCGATAAATAAGTTGGATTGAAGCCAGCGCCCGGGACGCTAACGTTGTTTACTTCCGCGAACGATGGCTGTTTGCCTGTTTATCGAAACCCGCGCTACCAAGCAGTCTCACATTGTCTGTAATCGCGTCATTGCGAACTTTCGACAATTGCTCTATGTAAAGTATGGAAACTTAAACAGAAACCAAAATGAAAAAAAGACTTACGTTTCTTGAATATTTTGAACAAAACGTTAGCAGGTTTTTTAAAAACAAAAACATTTGATAAAGTGTGCAGTCACTTCATTGGGTAAGTGCTTTAAGACTTGCTCTAGTTTTCAATTTGATAAATATATTTGCGAAATCTTGAACATAGGGGAGAGTTGCTATGACTTAACTTTACGACCTTGAAATATATGATTAAAAGAAATAAAATATTACTCTGCTTATGTCTGTTAAGATCTACTTTGACATTTTAAGTTTTTAAGAACTTTAAGATATTTTAAGAACTTTTAGAAGCAAATCATGTAACATGTATTTCCCCTCTATTTCCACCATACTGAATCCGAAAATGCTGGTTGCTCAAGCGTAATCCTGACCGGAAGTGAGATATCCAAGATGGCCGTCAATATGGCGTCGAAATATTCGTTTATGTTTTTGAGCATGGGGAATTTAAAAATACATTGGTCCGGTATTTCAAGATGGCGGCCAAGCGAGACGCATCTAGATATATGTTTTAATCATGAGGATTTCAAAAAACAACTTTAAAACAACGTTGAGCTAAATTTTGATTCAAATTTTTTCGAAAATGGAATAAACAATCGACTTTTTGGTAACAAAAACTTACAAAAATTAAGAAAGATTACTGTGTGTCTCCTGAATTAAGAAAGGTACGTTTTCAGGGAGTAAGGAGTTTTATGCAAGGGACGTTTTCTTTCCTGCAAAGGCAGTTTTGTGAGTTACAAAACTCTTTAGAGTGGCAAACAATCACTCCTGGGTACGGGTTAGGAATAGGATTTAGCGTCAGGAAACGTGGAACAGCTTGCTCTCCAAGATCTATCCTTTGTTGTTTGCCACTGTAAAGAGTTTTGTAGCTCACAAAACTGCTGTTGCAGGAAAGAAAACTTCCCTTGCATAAAAATCTGTACTCCCTGCAAATGTACCTTTCTTAATTCTGGAGACACACAGTAAACTTTTTTAGTTTATTTATGTTGCTGTTATCTAAAAGTCGCTTGTTTGTTCCATTTACGAAAAGATTTGAATCAAAATTTATTTCAACGTTGTTTTAAAGTTATTTTTTGAAATCCTCATGTTTAAAAACATATATCGAGATGCGTCACGCTCGTTTTTACGACAAAATATGGTGCTGGCGCCATCTTGGCCGCCATCTTGAAATACAGGACCAATGCTTTTTTATAGTGTATTTTTAAATTCCCTATGCTCAAAAACATACATCAAGACATTTTGGCCCCGTTCCTAGGGGCCAAAATGTCTTGATGTATGTCAAAGGGGGGCTTTACAGCGCCGATTTCAGGTTTCGACGCCATATTGACCGCCATCTTGGATATATCACTTCCGGTCAGGATTACGCTTGGCAACCGGCATTTTCGGATGCAGCATGGTTGAAATAGGGGGGAAAATAGCTGTTTGTCCAAAAGTTACATGATTTGTTTCTAAAAGTTCGGTTTTCAAAAAATACTAGACTATATTGTTGTCTTATGACGTTCATTAGTGTTCAAATGTATTTAAATTGAATAAACATTGAAACTGAAATTACCCACTTAGCATACCTGGTTTTAGTAGATTAATGCTAATCCTCTCCCAGCTTCATCTATAAGTTCCGATCTATTATACAAACGAATCGGATTATAGGTGCGTTTATTTATATATGTATATTTATTTGCCATCCCTTGAAACTGATAACAAGGCAGTAATCCGTATTGCGCGAAGATGAATAGCCATTAATTTGTCTCCTCTATACTTACTTAGTCTTGTATATTAAGATCGTCGTATTTTATTCCGCGGACTTTCCTTCCTCCGCGGCATGGTATATACATATATAATATTATCTACTGCGGAAGAAGAGAATTAATCAGAGCGGGAGTTATTTCAGCAGAAGGGTTTCGTAGTTTCGTCGCGTGTTATTTCATCTCATACAATAAGACACTATTTTATATGACTAAAGAAAAACAGACAGAATAAGTGATTTCAGATTTAACTTACATATCTAAATAAACCTTCCTAATTTTCAATCAGCTAATACAATGAAATAATCTAGAACCGAATAGCAAAATAACAACCTAATGTTTATTTTAACAAGGATTGACCGTACTAGGGTACGAAAATATATAATTTAAGAAAAGGAACTTGGTTTCAAATAGATATATTATATAAATTTTATATAAATATATTATATACACATTTTATAAGTGCATTATTATAGTACATAATTATAAAAATAATATGGATAAATGATTAATTTAGAGTTTATATGTTACGATATATACTGGGTGTTATTACTGCACGGAGATTTTTTTCTGTGGGTGAATCGGTACAACGTGGTAAGAAACTTATGTTTATTTTTTTTTAAAAACCCAAAAAAAAAAAATGTATTTTTTTTTAATAAAACATTTGAAGAAGTTGACTGTTAAATAAAGGTTTGAGAAGCGTTTGAGCGCGCTGCGCCATCTAGCGGTAGATAAAAAATAGGTCGTAAATAAACAATATCAGAGACATTTTACCAACCGCTAGATAGCGCAACGTGATTATAGTTTTTCCTACTAATTGAAAAAAAAAATAAAAAAAACATTTTTTCGATCAAATTTTTTTTTTCAAAAACATTTTTTTTTTTAGTTTTTTACATTTTATTTTACTTAAAGTTGTTATCGTTGTACTGATTTACCCACAAAAAAAAATGCCCGTGCAGTAATAATACCCCGTATAAAGTTCGCGGAGATGTCAGGATTTGCCTCAGAGTTGAAAAACATTGGGTATTCTTGGATAACAGCAATATTAAATTACACAAATGCTTTTACTTTTATTTACACAGATGAGATAAACGGCGCATAGTTACGCAATTATTAATCAAGCATGCGGAGTACGCATAATATATTATACTCTAATCAGTAATAATGTAAAAATCTTATTATTATTAGAGTATTGTTTGCGTACCTATCATACATATCATAAATAAATAAATACACAATTAATTGATGGAATGTAATGTCACTTTATTAATATCTCTTCATACAACAATACGTTTCGTTGCTCCTAGCAAGCTAACAAGCAAACGTTTCAGGGCATTGACAACACGGAATACCTTCATTCATGAGATTTTTTTTGTGTTGCGTAAATAAGAGCTCTTGAACTAAAATCGGAAATTAGTTCGTGTGAACGAGACAGAGCAGTACTTCAGAGCGGAACGTGAAATGAACGGTTGTCACTTTCCCGAATTAAAACTACCCACCGAAGATGAAATGTCTTCAAACTTATTCGCGCGTCTATAAGTTCGACAGGTAGTTTTGGTGAGGGAAAATCGACGACAGGCCATTTCATATTCCTTTCTAACGTATTGCTCTGTCTCGTTCGGTTTAACTAACTTCCTATTTTAGTTCACGAAGAAACGCAATCGACCCCATAGTATATGTAGGTCTGCTGTACTAATAGTTAAAACTGGCAAAAAGTAAAGATGTTTGCGAGGAATCACTACTAATCAGGCAAACGTTATTGATGCCACTGCAAGAATTACAAGATAACAATGCAATTTAAGCCCTCGAGACACTAACGAAATGATCCGGAGCGCGAGCTTACACCAATAACAATAAAAATCGCCAATTACAATTTTTGGGGCGTACGAGGTCTTACATATAGATCGATGATTGGTGTTTAATTTTTACGCTAAATTTATCATTATGTGAAAAGCGATGAAATTAAAAAAAATATCGTATGATGCAAGGTTTGTGCACTGAACGTAATTTATTAGGTACCTATTAATTGCGTTCATTGTTCAACAATAAACTCATTGATGAGTTCAACTTCATTGATGAACTCAACAATGAACTCTTAAATGAGTTCATTGTTCATTGTTCAACATTGCAATCGCGCAGCTCCGCAGGCGATGCTCAAATACACGGGAAACTACTAAACTACCATAAATAAAAGCAAACACTGAATCTGACCACGCCATTCAGCGCAGACAAACACCTCTACTTCTATGCGGTCGTACCTATGGGACTGGTACATACACATCTCCCGAAGTTATATCAATTTGTGAGAGACACCTTATGGGAGTTGATGAAAATCTCCGCGCTTTATTCGTTAATAAAAATCGAACGTAAACGCGCTGTCAAGTGGAAATATTTCCAGCGGTAAATTGCCGTGAAGTGTGAAGGAGGGGGAGGGGTGGGGGGGGGGGTGAGTACCAATTGAATCAGCGATCATTAGCGAAGACAGTTTGCCCCGGCTAAATGTCATTTGCATTTGTCGCTGCCTCCGAGATAAATTGGAATGAAAACTGCTCCCGGCCTTTTTGTTCCAATATTCGCCCCAGCGTCTGAGTGATTGAATTACTCGAGTCGATTTAGTGCTTCTATAGAAAACTTCTCCTATATTCATTCAGTCTGCGAGTCTTCTTATTGGATATCGGCAGTAGCCGCTATAATAAGACAGCCATGTCGGCTAGGCGACATAACTTTTTCCAAACAAGCATTTCTTTATTTTAATAAATAAATCAGTGTTCCACTAGGAGAAACTGAGGTAGCAGTAGCGACAAAATACATTTGACATTATAAGCATTCGTGACTTTTCCATTCAACAGTTTCGGCATGCTCAGCGCATATCGCTAGATTTCTATTAACTTTCTGTGAGTCGAATTGAAAATAAATGTTGGCTTCCATTATGTAGTTGTTATACGTGGTGGGTACATTTTGCATATATTCAACGAGTACGTTTCTTTTCGTTTGTTAGCGCGTTGTATGCTACGATAGGTCACTAAGAAAGAAAGGAGACACGATAGCTACTCTAAACATAATTCAATTATTTTTTATGTAATGAACATGACTATTTAAGTGTATACATTTCGAATTTCATAAACATACGTTGAAACATTTGATTTCATAAACATATACATAACTTAACATAAACTTATACATAATTTTATAAATCTATGTTGAAACATTTGAAACATAGATAGCGTACTTTATTTTAGGTTATGGTTTCAGCATGCTCTTGTTAGTAATCAAGATGGAATTTTTCATGCAATGTTTTGGTTTGATTCGGCCGAAGTCGGCTTAAGGGGAAATGTCTGAAATTGTCGTGCTCCTTCCATAGCAGCAATTTTCCGTTGATTTTGGACAATTCAAATTCGATCATTTAAATTAAATTGTTTGATGAAATTGTTGATGTTAAAGATGTATCGTCATATTTTAATGAAAAGATGACAAGAAAAGTGTATGCTAAGCGACGTTAGCCACTGAAAAACTATTGAAGTTGTAATAAAATACTGATTGAAGATCCTAAATCTATTTGTGAGTAGATCGAATAGACTCTTAAGATTCCATCCCAGCCATTGAATCAGCCAATCCTTCATCAAAACCTTCGCGTTAGAAAGCTTTGCTCTCTTTGCATCTCGTCGGGTCCCCCGTTGGGTTGTCATTCGCTCACTGCAGATCAAAGACATCCTAGTGTAATATGGAGCAAAGAATGATCACTGAATTGGAGAATAGGGAAAGCCGCAATGTTTTTGGTATCATGACGAGAGATGAGACCTGGGGCTATCAATATGACACAGAAACCAAGCTACTGTCGTCAGTTCAAGTATTTCCAAACGAGAATCATCAGAGAAAAGTCAAATGTGGATGCCACGTTTGCAAGAGAATGGTAGCGACATTTTCTCTGCAAGTGGCTATGTGTTTCATTAGAAGATCGTAAACCAATCAATTCCAAGTGGTTTAGAGAGATCTGTTTGCCATTTGTCTTCAATAAGTTGAAATTAAAACGTCCACGGTCTGGATTGGGAGGGCTCCTTTTCATCATGACAGTGCATCGTCTCACAAAAGCTATTCCCAACAATGAGCTTTGAAGACTACATAAATTCAAGAGCTATCGCATCCACCTTACAGCCTCGATTCGGCCTCAAGTGATTTCTTCCTCTTTCCAAAAAACTAACTTGGACTTCATGGAACGTCCTTCGACTACCCTGAGGATGTCCAAAATAATTTTGGGTATGATTTATGGATGATGTTCCCAAAGTAGACTTCCGGGAGTATCTTGGTTTAAGCCGGAGGTACCCTTGCTGTTTTTCGTAGATCCCTGCCTGAATTTTCCTGAACTTACTAACATTAAAAGTTTCTTGACAGCTGGAACAGTACTGATGGCCTACATAGGGTTTTAGGTAATGTGGACAGTTGTAAAAAATTAAAAATATATACAATTATTATTTTTTAGTACGAATCATCTGGGAAAGTCGCACATAAGTGCACATGTAGCACTATATCGCTTGCTCATTCATGTGGCGCGTTTATCCTACTCGCTCGTACGGATACCCATTGAAGCGTAATTTTTTCACATATCTCATTCGCGCCTTCCCTTGTTAGTCATGTGCGCTGGCCTCTTCAATCGACTAGTGATGCAATTAAGTTGATTGTTGATTTCATTCCGTGATACTTGTGACGCGCGAGTTTGTTTATTGCTATTAATATAATTTTAAAATACTATGCTGTATACAAAAATCTGTTTAAGAAGTGATACGACATTAACGGATCGCCTGAATGCTTATGGTGACCTGCCTAAATGGAGTTGACTAACGTGCACCCCCATTTGCATCTCGTGCACCCCGATTTTTGTTTTTCGCTAACATGGACCCCCTGCGAACCGAAATCGTCCCCTGGGGGTCCATATAGACCACTTTGGGAATCACTGGTTTAAGCGAATAAATTTTTGTATGGAAGCTGGTATGAAGAGTACTTCAAAAAATTATAATTAAAATTATATAATAAAAATCACCAATATATTTTGTGTTTCTTACTTCTTTCCTAGTGACCCACTTAACACTGCATGCACGCCTAGAGAAAGGCGTTGGAATTTTATAACAGAATAGTATTCTTTCGAGGGGAAGTTTTCTTTGCGGCGTACGTATCTTTTGCTGAAAGTAGGTAGGATCCATGGTATATAAGCAACAACTCTTGCTTATTAAACATACAACTCTATTCATATATGGGGTGTTTGGGATGCCCGGGGATTTTTAGGGGGTTCCATGAAACTGAACATAGAAGTGATATTTATCTTTTTTGGATATTTTTCAGTTTTTCATAAAAAATCTAGAAAAAGTGATTCTATAAAAAATGTGTAAAATAACTCTATCTAAACTCACATTTTTGCTTAAAATAATTCCATCTAAACAGAAATCTTATAAACAAAAATGCTTTGTAACGGACCTTAAGTCCATTACATGCGATCAACAAATGCATCGAATTCCAGTGAAAGCCACAGACACAATTCAGCTATTATTTTGACTCGTGCAGCTATGAATCAGCACGATGAAACAATACTTTTACTCGAAATATTTTTGGATTGCATCATTGATCGGCCTATATAAACTGGCGCAAAAGCAACCAAATTATCATTCCCCGAGTGATCACCTTCCCCCAAGGTTGCGACGGCGTTCGGCACTCTCTCTCACGAGTTAGGTCAACGAATCCGGCTCCTGAGAGCTGAGACAGAACTATCAAATATCGTTAAAACTTCCTGAGGTGACGGGTTTGCCCGTTGTAGTTGACAGCTCCAGTTGCAGATTTTAACAACTTCAAGAATCGTCTAACGCTTTGAATAGGAGACGGTAGAGAAAGATGCACTATAAAATACCAAATATCGTTGCGCATTCCACCATTGCATTTACTCCGCTCGCTCTCTTTAATTGGTGTTATCTCGCTCTATTGTTTACCCATAAAACTAGTAGCTTTCATAGAACCCTCCTTGTTGCGTACTGACATCTTCTAGGCGGGTATCTTTGCAGTATCACACGGTCACCTATCTAAATAATAACTGCGCTCAACGCTGGTGACTTCGGTAGCACAAGAGAACTGGTGTTTCAACGTAGGTACGAACGCTACTAAAACGCCATGTAGCCCGGCGCGATGCGATGCCTCCAGCAGACAGACAGTCAGCCCTATAACCTGACCAGAGATAATCAAGAAGCATCTGATTAGCGAGGAGTACTATAATTTAGATTTCATAACGTGAATTTTTGTAAATTCCTGTTACCATTTATGATTTTTAGACATTTGTATTATTGCAAGGACTATTTTAGTGCCTTTTTGTTAAATAATTCTTTTGATTTGCTTTGATTATTTTTGACTATTTATAATTGTTGACAATAGAATACCATTTATTATTATTAATTCCAGTAACTATTCTAGTACCTTTTAGTTAAATTGTTTTTTGTCTTAATATTATTTATGATTATTATAGTACAAATTGATTATTAATTGAATACTTCTTACTATGTTTTAGATCATTGTTAGTTATTCGAAATTTATTTTCGTGCGATGCAGCCTGGCGCGAAGTAGGAAACTGGAAATCTGTAAAACCGAACTCTATAATTTTGCTATAATATTTTTATTTATTTATTTATTTAATTTAACAATTCATTTACAAGTGCACAAGTATCACTAATAATCATATCAATAAAAAAAATATATAATTGAAATTAAAATTAAAATTAAACACGGCCGATATGAGCATTAGCATTTAAGTACTGCTGCTGCCCAACTAAGTGCCAGGACTTGTTCCAGGGCAGCTAGCTCTCTAGTTTTTATATCACATATATTCGGCAATAAATAAAAAAAAAAAAAAAAAATAATAATTTAAAATATATATATATATATATATATATATATATATATATATATATATATATATATATATATATATATATATATATATATATATATATATATATATATATATATATATATATATATATATATATATATATATATATATATATATATATATATATATATATTATAGTTATTGTTTATCCCTACCCATATGCTTATCCCTTGATTGTTTATAACTGTTACGCTTGTCACAGGGAACCCTTATTTATCCTACAGAAAAGAGCATTACGGATTATCGCCAACGCTAAACATATAGAAACATGTAGACCTATTTTTAAAAGATTAAAAATCATGACTCTCACATCATTTTACTTATATAGGCTATTATTAGAGTTTTACACCGAAAAGGAAAGTCACGTAAAATTTAAAGATATATGTACATAACAAAAACACCAGATACAAGAATAATTTCATTCTACCATGCGTGGTTTTAAACGCTGCTAGGCAAAGTACCTAATTCTCAGGGCCTTATTATATTAACCGCCTACCATGTAACATAAAAGACAATAGCAACCTCAGAACGTTCCAATAACTTTTAATGGATTTTTTTACAACAAATACGTTTTACTCTATTGAGGAATTTATAAATTTTACAAAATGACTTTTTTTACAGCCCCTTTATTTTAATGTAATGCGTATACTGATTATTTCATTTGTTGATTGTTTTGGCTGGAATAAATTATTTTATTGATTGTTTTAGTTATGTGATATCTTATATTTAAATGTAATCACAATTTATTTAGATTCTTTTTCGACAAAACATTATAAAACTTAGTTTGATTGATTATCTGATTATTGATGATTATTGCTTTTGTTTGATCATTTCTGATATTGATTATTTTAATTGTTGATGGTTTTAGTTTTACTGCTTGTTGATTGCGCCTTATATAGCTTCTCCTTTATGAAGTTTCTTCTAAAACGAAATGTTGTATGCTCTGTGGGCAGTTTGTTACTTAAACATTGTATGTTTTTTTTAATAATTCACACAATATAGAACTTGAAATTGAACTATGTATAAGGTATCAGTGTACTTTATTAGGTTTGAAATATTTTAATATATAGAGTAAATTTCAACACTGTAAAGATTTTAGAAAATTAAATTAAATTGAATTGAATTCCACCTTGACGATATTGTGAACTTGCCTTTCTTTAGTACCTACTATTATAATATTTTTCCTCTCAAATTATCTTACATTATGTATATTTAAATTATTAATTATATCAAATTATTATTCTAACATCTACCAAAGCACTTGCATGTATCATTACCCGCCATAACTACATGGTCTGGGCTAAAAAGTCTAGTATAAACATTGAAATATTGAACAGGGGATGATACGGTTGGCGTCCCCTAGTTTTAAAAATATACAATAAATCACACGGAAGACAGATCTCATTCTTTCGTCCTTTCTATTATTACAAGAAGTTGTTTCCCGTGTATTATTAAAAGAAGTTGGGAGCCGCATCCCCGCTTAAAAAAACCAAACATGCAATACCTCATCCTGTATCAGCGTAAGTTCGCCAACAAAAACACTGTGGCGCTCACTCAACTGCCTAAGGAAAAAAAGAGAAATTTGCATTTAAAGCGAAACTCGCGGCATTTACATCAAAACTTGGAGAAATACGGCGGGAAAAACATGACGAGAAAACATAATACCGCTTTGAAATGGAAACCATGATTTTCGGCCGCGGGAAGGTCGCCTTTCCTCTCCCTCTTCTTCGGCCGCGCCTCTCGAATATTCCGTTATCATTCCGGCATTGTACGCGAGGCAGGCGCCGAGATCCTTCATATCGCTGCGCAAAGAAGCGGCAAAGGAAACTTATCCTCAAAGGAATACTTTTCTCTGATAAATTTCTAATGCCTTACGGGCACGCTTCGAACAGTGATGCATTTTACTCGGAAATACGTAATATGCACAATCTTGCTTACAACCTAGTTTGCAGATATAACAATGGCAGTTGGAAACAAAGAACATATCATATTTAAAAGAAATAGTGGATGAGAGTCGTCCATCGCCATCATCGAAACCAGAAATTGAAATCGAAACTAGACGTGCAATAATTTTTGGTTATATATAATCAAATTTTTTTATCGAAACTAGAAATTAAAATCAAAATCAGGTATACAATAAAATATATAATAATCTCTCACAATAAACTAAATAATCCTCTTCCTTTTCTATCCTGCCTTCCTTTTGTTTCCTAGATATATTGATGTTGGTTCACATTTAGGAAAGATTGAAAGGAATACATACTTGAGCATAAGCAGTTACATTTACATTTAAAAAAAGAAAATGACCAGCGTCACATGTGCATTTAAAAAAATACGCAACAGTTCCACCAGAAAAAACAAGAGGTTTTTTTAAATTGTGAAAACTAAGAAACCCAATTTTTCTGCAATAAAACAACTGCAAGTAAGTTTGTTTCGATCATCCAAGGTGAAAAGCGTAACAGTGCATTTAAAACATCGTTTCATTCAATATCTAATGGCATAACTGTAGTATGATATCCGAATAAAACAACTGATGTTAGTAGGTTACTAGGCAGGTTTATTCGACGTGTAAGTTTCTTATTTTATATTATTAGAGGATATCATATACGGTTATTTTAGATGCAGTCAATAGTCTTTTTGAATATTCCACCATTGCATAAGCAATGCCTGATGCATTTACTACCATTTGCTGAAATTATCTATATATTTTAGCCTGACCCCCCATCTCATCTTCTGCCCATCTAGTCACCAAATAAAACAAAAACCTTTAAAAGCTAGTATCGCGGTTTTGAAAACGTTGCTTATTGTTGGTATATATATGTGATAGCCAACTCACGGCAAATACACAGCTAAATTCGCGATCAAATGTGCTATTAGATGACGTCACCCCTGTCTAACGAAATTTGAGAGAAAGCACTGGTGTGTTTTCGAAATTGCTGTTTGTCTCTCTTGAAAACATCTATCTAAAGGATTAGAAACTGTTTAACACCTCGAAACAAATTTTGAAAAAAAAAACGACAATCTATTGACAAATTGTGCAGGTTTACTAAAATGTAAGACTTTTCGCAAAGATGTCAAATATATAATTTTGAAACGAAAATGTGGTCGACATTGTGGCATTTTCAACTGAAGTTTACGAGTACAACATCGTAATAAGAGAAGCTCGTCATTCAACCGAATTCTCTGTAGGGTCGCATCTGTCGTGAATACAGCAATTATATCGTTAATCTGTGGCGATATTCACCGCCACCGATTGGCATCATTACAAATTTATATATATATATATATATATATATATATATATATATATATATATATATATATATATATATATATATATATATATATATATATATATATATATATATATATATATATATATATATATATATATATATATATATATATATATATATATATATATACATATATATATATATATATATATATATATAACTTTTGATAATTGTTTTAAAGTAAAAATTATTAAGTGCCTTGGCGATAACGCTAAAGAAAGAGACGTTAAATCTTGGGAGTTGGCTTTTATAAATATTTTAGGCGCTTGCAAGGGTCCCGGTCTGAATAGGCAAAATTAATACAGTAATTATATTTGTTCAGACATATTCATTAAAAGCTTATTAATATTTTTCATTTAAAAATCATTATTAATAATGTTTTTCAAGGTCGGTTATAGTGTATTTATAACGATATTGCAAAATATTATTAACCCATTTCTCTGTGTTCAGTTTTTTTTAAATTTAAATTTTGAAAAAATTGTTCTATCAGAAATGTCATAGAGATGAATACGACTAGTGTCGAAATATTCTCAGTCATATAATTTCTTCTAAAATAAGTTACTAACATCCATTTCTGTTACAGAAACCATCCTCCTATACTCATTACATCCAAGGGCATACAATAATTCGGCTGCAGTGAGCAATAACTAAGAACATCATAAGTTATCAATTGCGGAAACAGGTGCTGCTGCCCTAAGTATTTAAAGAGGACATTAACTATCGGTAAAATGTTTCTGGTCCACCAGGACCCCAGATAAGTAACTTTTCATGAATCTAATTTTATATATTATTGAAAATAATTTTAAAAAATTTACACCCTTAAAATATCAATATATATATATATATATATATATATATATATATATATATATATATATATATATATATATATATATATATATATATATATATATATATATATATATATATATATATATATATATATATATATATATATATATAACTACACAGTGGGTAGTTACAAAAGACGTTACAGATCTAGGTGACATCAAGGGCTGGAAACAAGCCCCCCACTCCATCTACTACTACTACTATATATATATATATATATATATATATATATATATATATATATATATATATATATATATATATATATATATATATATATATATATATATATATATATATATATATATATATATATATATATATATATATATATATATATATATATATATATATATATATATATATATATATATATTTAACTGTTTGTGGGCACAGAATGTGCCACACCAAACTAATCTAACACATATAAGGACGCCAACCTTATAAAAGGAGGACAATGTTAAGGGATAGGAAATATATGTGGAAGATTTCAAATGTTTTCTGAGTATGTTTTTATAACTTGTTATGCTTGGCGCGTTTCTGACATTTTTCGACAAAGCATTCCAAAGACGGGCTCCATGCACGGTGAAAGAGAATGAGAAGAAGTCAGTACTGTGAGTAGGTATATGGAGCAGCAGGTTATCTTTTGATCTCAGCGGCCGTCCTTGAGCCGATAGTGCAGTAAATCTGCCGGTAAGATAATTGTGAGCGACGCCATTCAAGATCTTTAAAATCATACAAAGAACTCTCATGTCTCTGCTCAATAATAAACATACTATAAATTAAAGATTTATAAAATGCAGTTAAATTGCTATGAAAGAACTCCCAAGAATGACTCATTCTTGGGTTTAGCGGCTTGGAAACTTAGGGTCGCGACCCCAAATGGGGTCGTAAATTGTGATAATGGGGTCGCCAAAACAAAACCCATTCTTAAAAAATCCGTAAAGGCCATTACATGTATCGTTGGTTTAAAAAGATACATTATACATAACGTCCACAATGTATTTATTACTTCTTCGTAGACATTAGCGTGTGAGAGAACATGCAGCTTAAAACTAAGAGACACTTCAACACCAAAGATCTTAGAGTTAAAAATACAAATTATGATTCTTGTCATGACATCGGTGTCATAATAAGCACATTTAAAGTTCTGGTTAATTCGCAGTATCATATACTTTCCCAAATTTCGTCTTCTAGAAGCGGCATACAATGTGACCTTATATTCATTTTATTACAGCTAAACAGAGAATTTTCCTTGAATCTACATTCTACACTTTTGTTTTAAATTGTAGCGTTATTAATAACTGAGTTAGAAAGTATTCAATTTTCGGATTAAAACATTCTAAACTGAATCTCCGCTGATGATGTCGAAAGTGACGTAAGCAAGGGTTGTATGAAATGTCCTCAGAATTCTAAGCCATATTTTATTTTCTAGGACCAGTAGTCAATATTTTAGAACACAGGTCGTGCATTTTTGATGACATCACTAACCCTAATAACATCAAGATCTCTTTAGGAATAACGCCTTTACCGACGGTGACGCAATTTAAATATTTGGGCTAAATACTAAGCAATGATGGCAAAATGTCGATGGAATGTACAATGTGGATCGCTCTTGTATAGAGAAAAAAAAAGGGTATTTATCGAAACGTCCCTACGCAGAAGAGATGGTTTAAAACCAGGGCTCTTCAACCTTTTTGAAGTAAATGGTCGACAATACATTGATTTTGGTTCGTGGGCTGCAACACAAGAAAAATATTCCATTGTAAACTTTAGTAATTAAAAAACAATAATCATTAAATTTATTTATTATAAAATTTTACAAACAGGGAATTACAATATAATAAAAAAATCGGTTGTGTCACCCCAAGACTTTCCTGACTAGTATCCGGGGAGGTGCGAAAAAACAGCGACATTTTTTACTCTAGTACCCCAAATTTGTATGGCAGGTACCTCAAACGTTGGTCGTAAGTACCCCAAAAACTAATAGGTTCTTCCGATGGTTAACAGAAGCTTCTATGCCAAATTTTAACTTAGACAGATTAAGCGTCTGGGCGCTATCGCGGAAACAATTTTTTCGCCGGGAACCCCAAATTTGTATGGGAGGTACCACAACCGTAGGGCGTAGGGACTCCAAAAACTAATGGGTTCCTCCGACGGTTAACAGAAGCTTATATACCAAATTTCAGCTCAATCCGATTAAGCGTCTGGGCGCTATCGTGGAAGAATACATACATACAGACAGACATACAGACATACAGACATACATACAGACAGAGATCGGTCTGGAAATAGTCTCAATCGTCTCAGGGAGTCTCAAAATATATATTCCCATCTTCATCTCAAAATTTTTTTTTAGCGCGATCACAATACTTTCCTTTCCGATAGGTCGTCAGGAAAGTAAAAATTTTGAGATGAAGATGGGAATATATATTTTGAGACTCCCTGAGACGATTGAGACTATTTCCAGACCGATCTCTGTCTGTATGTATGTCTGTATGTCTGTATGTCTGTATGTCTGTCTGTATGTATGTATTCTTCCACGATAGCGCCCAGACGCTTAATCGGATTGAGCTGAAATTTGGTATATAAGCTTCTGTTAACCGTCGGAGGAACCCATTAGTTTTTGGAGTCCCTACGCCCTACGGTTGTGGTACCTCCCATACAAATTTGGGGTTCCCGGCGAAAAAATTGTTTCCGCGATAGCGCCCAGACGCTTAATCTGTCTAAGTTAAAATTTGGCATAGAAGCTTCTGTTAACCATCGGAAGAACCTATTAGTTTTTGGGGTACTTACGACCAACGTTTGGGGTACCTGCCATACAAATTTGGGGTACTAGAGTAAAAAATGTCGCTGTTTTTTCGCACCTCCCCGGATACCTACTAGTCAGGAAAGTCTTGGGGTGACACAACCGATTTTTTTTTAGCGCGATCACAATACTTTCCTTTCCGATAGGTCGTCAGGAAAGTAAAAATGCACCTATAGCGGTCGATGCAATTCCCAAATTGTTCTCAAGGTAAACATCGGTGATTCACTATTCTTGGACTTTATGTTTTTCATTCGAGAAAATAACTGCTCGCAATAGATATGTGATACCAAAAAGAGATGTCATTAACACGCTTTTATTACGTCGACCTGTATGTAACTATGTAATGGAATCTAAGTTAACTAATTTAACAAACTTCCAAGGATCGTAGCGTCATGAAAATTGGCAGCTGTATGTATACAGTACAATAATATGGTACTGTCGAACTGATCTGATGATGGATTCGGAAGATATGAGCTGGAACTTCATGATGGAACATCGTATCATAGCTGTGTTTGGACTTGTTAGAAAAGTCTTGGAATGAACTTTAACCACGATTAGGTTTCAAGGTCTGATGATAAAGCCGGAAGATAGGCACTGGCATTCCATGATGGAATATAGTATCATAGCCGTGTGTATGTGAATATCATATTATAGCCCAAAAGCGTGTTTTGAGTGTTTTTTTTAAACTAATAATTTATTTTTAGTGCATAATCTCTGATTTTAAGAAAATCAGAAATAGGGATATACTTTGAATAGAACTCGAGCAAACCTAAAGAAATGTATTTGCTAAAGTAGCGTTGCACTGTAACTATCAAATCCATCTGAACTTCATCAGGGACACCTTCGACAGAAAAACTGAATGGGCGAGCAAACAAATTTAGAGTCATTCCATTTCCCCGGAAATTTGTAAAACGTGAGTCTAATTGTGTTGTCAGATTTTGCAGTGCAGTAATATATTGTCCACGTTTCAAACTCGCCAATAAAATAAACGTGGAAAATGTGTGGTATTTTGTTTTAAATTGATTAATCCACAATCCAACTTTACTTCAATAGCGTTGCATTGTAACTATCAAATCCATCTGAACTTCATCAGGGACACCGTCTACAGAAACACTGAATAGGCGAGCAAACAAATTCACACTTATTCCATTTCCCCGGAAATTTGTAAAACGTAAGTCTAATTGTGTTGTCAGATCTTGCAGTGCAGTAATATATTTGTCCACGTTTCAAACTTGCCAATAAAATAAACGTGGAAAATGTGTGGTATTTTATTTTAAATTGATTAATCCACAATCCAACTTTACTTCAATAGCGTTGCACTGTAACTATCAAATCCATCTGAACTTCATTAGGGACACCTTCGACAGAAACACTGAATGGGCGAGCAAACAAATTCACACTTATTCCATTTCTCCGGAAATTGGTAAAACGTAAGTCTAATTGTGTCGTCAGATCTTGCAGTGCAGTAATATATTTATCCACGTTTCAAACTTGCCAATAAAATAAACGTGAAAAGTGCGTGGTATTTTATATCTGAATGGATTTTATAAATTCAAACATATTATATTATCAACATCAATATTATACATATTATATTATACAACATTAAATTATATTATGTATCTGGAAGACTATCCAGATGCGTAAATGGAAATTCCGACTCTTCCTCTCAGTTTATTTCAGACCGCTCACGAACTGTAACCCCTTCAGTACTTTAAAGCGTCTGCCATTCCCCTGCAAGAGTATATTCGCGGGCAATTCGGTGAGCTGTGCTCGCGTAGCGCTTGACGTCTTTTATCGTCGCTCCAATACGGCGGAGGCGGCGGGAGATAGTTGTTCTCGCTCGGGGTGGAAGGTGAATTTAATGGGTTGGAACGTTTATCGGTCCATTATCGTTATTGGTGCGCGGCGGTAGCCAAGATACGCGTAAATAAATAGAATTGAATTGAATGTACGCGAACATACCCCACCCAATAACCGGCGCGAAAAGCAATCAAGAAATTCACGAGTACGGAGCGTAGCGGAACGACACAAATTTCGGTTGATTGCAATTACTTACGATGTTCAGTCATCTAATTACAATATAAAGCTTCTATGGCATGCTATGTTGATTGGATTTCGATAAATAAATCGTATTTATTCAGATGTAGTTGTAAGAATCGGCGCGGCAGTACAATCGAGTACACACAGACACTTTTGGCGTAACGAAATAAATCGTCGATTTCACGTCGCAGAAATGATTTCACCAGAAGCGCACAGCGCTGGCTAGCAACATTGGATGTGCCAACTGGACTCCACGCAAGCGAATATTTTTGATGCATGAAGGAAGTTCAGTTCAGTTCAGTTCAGTTTATTTTCAAAAATCTTTACAGATTGTAGAAACATATATACTAAAATATCCGAATTAAATTAAAAACCAAGTTGTGCAATTACAAATTTAAAGAACTTATAGAAAATTTAAACCTAATTAAGACAAATCGATTAAGTCAAAATATTATTTATATGTAGGTAGTTATATTAAATCCCATTATGTGACCAAATAAAATTCAAGAAAAAGTTCTTATAAAAAATAAATTTAAAAATCAAAAAAATAAAAAAAGAAATAACAGGTAATAATAATTGAAAGCATGAGAAATAAATTAAAAGAATAGGAAATAAAATTAGTATAATTTAACGATTAAAATTAAAATTAAAATATCATTTTAAAATATCAAATCACAATAATAATAATATTTAGTCGCCCTTTATTAAAACAAATAAAATTAAAAAAATATAAAAATTTAGAAAAGGAATTACAATTTATAATCATTTCATTTAAAATCGTTACATTGTATGTTTTAAGTTTCAAGTTTAGTTTATCGTCTTCAACAGACCGAAGAATAAAATGCAAACGCCAAATGCAGAGACAACATCAGCATTCCATCAGAGACACGTGCGGTCGGATGCGAATACAGTACCATCACATAGGCTAGAAAACCAGAGGTACTATGTCATTTCTCGGCCAACAAACAAGGACAGAAATGATTGTGATACGCTATTTTTTGATATGAAGGCGACTATTCCAATTATGACTATTTCCAGATGGAAGTATGTCCGTGTGTCTGTGTGTATTCCTTCACGATAGCGGCCAAACGCTTAATCCGATTGAGCTGAAATTTGGCCTGCAGACATCATGTTGTCATGGCGAGAATTGAAAAGATTGTGGTTTGTAATTGGTCCACCATGGGGCGTACTGGTAATATTTCAATCCAAAAATAGGTACACGGATATCTTAAAAGGCCGAAATCACATTGAAATTTCGCCGGTTAGTATATTAGCGTAAACGAATGAATCGTACTTGTTTAATATGTTGCATTCTCACTATCCGCGCTCGTCGCAGACTATCCTTTTCAATGAAGTCAACCCCCTTCCTAAAGGGGCATCACGATTAATATTCTTCCATAAGTCTTTGGCTACTTGTCGGGATTTTTTTGTGGGGACACATCCGATTTTCCTTATTTAATATTAGTTCTTTATTTATATACACATTTATATATTATATTAACCTTAATTTTTTTAAGAATGAATGAGCGATCGGAATGAATGAATGAAAAAAAAACAGTGAAGTCACTATGTCTTAAATACTATCACCCCAGAACAGATATATAATCTAGTGGGGTAATAAAATCTACACAAATGTAATCTTATCTGCTTCGCAAGAAAAAATGGTTTAATATAATTATTTCTACTTTTGTTATAGTTCCGTCTCCCATGGGGTGAGCATAGGAGACGTTGGTACGATACAAATCTACTGTCTAGGGTCCAACGCCTAACGAACCCGCCAGATTCCAACGCCTTACGGGAAGTTGAACAAGTGGGCCATTCGCCTCCTGGCTACCAGTTTTGGCAGGATATCTTCGTCTAGATTAATACAGAAAATGATTCTAAACCAAATATGAAAATCACGCTGCTGAAGTTACGACTGTCACTGCTGAAACATCTGTATTATATACCATGGGCGGGTCTTAGTCTGTGTTACTGCAGAAAAGCAAGCGGGTATAAAACACATGCAGGCGAGGAATTGCTCTGTGCTGATGCAAAACGAGCAATTATCGTAGCAAACGACGACGTCACGATGAGAAACTTGGAGGATCCGAAGCAGCCGTTGTCATTACTCGCATTAGCAGTAATTAATTTTAGCACTGAGCTTCCACTACACAGGGGAGTTAATGTTAGACAGTAGTTTAAACTTCTGTTGCCCGACTGCTCAACTACAGGCAAGTCAAACTAATTACTTAATTGCTTTGAAAGCAGCGACACGCTTGATAGCGGCAATTGTTTGAACACGAAATACTAATAATAGAATTCCTTTAAAACTAATTAATTTTGAAAACGGTCTCTCATCTTAACACAGATTTTCCATCACTGCGTTATACAGAAAATACCTCATTAAAATTTCTAAAAAATACCCTTTATGTCAAAAAATATTTTAAGCCTTAGTAACAATATTCACCCCTGGTTCTGCATTTCGTTGTTAAATATGTACTATATGTATATCAAGTATTGTTGCTCTTTCTGTTCATTTTTAAATTAAACAAAGTTGCCCCACTCTTGATTATCCCAATCAATACGAGATGAGATAGTCAAGATAGCTAACGCAGCATGCACGACATGAAAATTTAAACTATAATTATTATTATATGTTCATCAGATAGGAGCTTCGACTCTATTGTCGATATAATGAAAAATATACCCAACTAACAACGTAGCATGAGACAAAATAACAACTCATGGATGGCTCAAAAACTAAAGAAGAGGCCGGTGCAGGAACATACGCGCAATATTTTCAGGCGAAATATTAAAAAAATACTTAGTGCCAAAACTACGATTTCCCAAATAAAACCCGTAGCTGCGGAAGAAATAGCATGCTGGAAAGGAGAAGGACATACACTACCGCTCAAAAATATTTGGTCACCCACTTTTTATTGTACTGCTTATAAAAAATAATTTATTAATTCCTGTTTTAAGCATATTTGGGTACAAGCACGAAGTGCATTGATATAGCTCATTAATGTTTTTTTTAAATGCTTTTTACCTAGTAGGCCGTAATCCTTATAATAAAGATGTCGGTCAATAATTAAACTTCACGAATAGAAGGCTCATTTAACAATTCTGGGAAGAATTTATTTGTTATTGTAGGTAGCCCTAATTATATTTTCTTATTAAAGTTTACTTAGGAGTGGTTCGCTTAAATATATTTTAGCAAAGTATAACTACAGATATCTAAGATAAAATGAATAATTTGTTATCAGATTTTTAACTTACCATTTTATAACTGAACTTTCGCTAATGTCCTATATCTTTATTATAGAGGTTATAGCCCACTGGGTAATAGGCGCTTAAACAAACTTAATTGACGAGCTATTTAAATACATTACAGGGATATACTCAAATATGCTTAAAGTCAAGATTTTTAAAAACATTTAATTTAAAAATTCTGGGAGTAATTCATTCATTTTATTTTAGGTAGCCCTGATTATATTTTCTTATTAATGTTTGTATAGGCAAACAACGCCTAACTAAGCTTTAATAAGGTAATATAATTAGGGCTACCTACAATAAAATAAAAATAAAAATCTTCCCAGAATTTTAATATGATCCGTTTATTCCTGAACTTTTGGTAATGTCCGATATCTTTACTATAGGGGTTATGGCCCACTAGGTAATTGACGCCTAAACAAATTTAATTTATAAGCTATATAAATGCACTTCAGCCTTGTACCCTAATGTGCTAAATACAGGATTTTCTAAATACCTTTTATATAATCAGCACAATAAAAAGTGGGTGCCCAAATACTTTTGAGCGATAGTGTGTATACAGACAGCTCTCTTAGCGCTCTAGGGCCACCGCCACTCATCTAAACTAAAAAAGTAATGCCATGCGGTATTGGAAATAATATCCAAAGAAAACAATATATACCTCACATGCGTGTGTAGACACTGCGGATTGAAAGGAAAAACGGAGGTGGATGGACTTGCGAGGCAGGAATCGTAACAACCACCAGTCGGTCCAGAACCCACTTTGCCACTGGCTGGGTACACGAAGACCGCCTTGCGCAACAGAACCAGGGTGTGGATAAAGCACAAGTAGAGAGTGCCAAACATGAGACAGACAAAGAGGGCCATTAGGGAACCCATACAAAAAAATACGAGTAACTGCCTGAGACTCTCCAGGAATAAATTGATGAAGACAGCGAACCTGCTTACATGCATAGCTATATTAACTTAACAGCACATGCACACACTAGGTATAGTCAATGACTCCTTGTGCAGGGGTTGCGAAGCAGTGGATGAGTCAAGTAAAGATGCGGTATTTGCATACCCGGATTTGGCTGTAAGAAAACGATTAATAATAGGCTGATTTTGCGGCATCTGTCCGGCCTGGATATCCCAGGGGAACTGGGTATCACAGGGAATCCGCACCGGGTATCCTAGGTGAACTGGTTACAGAATCTGTAATATGGAATGAGGGCCAATAAGGGGGGGGGGGGGTAAGCCACAACTACAATAATAGTCGAGCTAAGTGCTGGTGACCATGTGATCTACCATCCCACCTAACATCATTAATTACCCCCAAATGCTTAAGCCCTACCAAACCCTATATTTAACAATATACAAGTTTTATTTATACGTATTCCCTATTATACCAACGCCAAGGCTTAATTCATAACAACAAATATGCATAAATCAAAGCATACGCTTGCATTCCGCATAGGGAAAACTAAATTAATGTTATTTGACTATGCGCCGAGCTGAGCATTAGTAACGAGCATTTTAATCTGTACGATTTTCTACTTTTTATCGAAGCTGTCGAGGGTGGGCATAATGCCAGTAACTAATGTGTCTAGACGGAGTTAAGGTATGGTTCACTTACACAGTTTTTTTGTCTTATTCTCTCTCTTCGCTATGCGTATATTGTTTGTATTTGTGTGGGCTCTGCGATTTTGTAATTGAGAGAAAGTAGTTTATTTCCAATATCCAAAGCTTTATTATGAGGTTGTACATGTTTGCAAAAGACCATTTGTTGCGAATTTCGGCGAGCGGGGGACCTTCGCCTCGAAAGAGAGCCGAGGTGTGAGGAGTCAAGGCGTGCTCGAAGGAGACAACACGAAAAAGAACGAAGGCATGACGCTTGTGAGGAGTCAAGGCGAACGAAAAAGAGATGACGTAAAACCAAGCGGTTTTTCACCACGTGATCCATCGATCGATGGCGCGACGTGTGCAAGAAGTTCATGTCGGCAAGACCAAGACTTAATTACCTATACTAATAGTTAAATAAAAGTCAAAATTTCAATTGACTAAAGTCGATCTTCTGTGTCTTATAAGAAATAAGCTAAGAAATGCCAATAAAAAGATGGCAAAATGACAGTGATAACTTAACAAGTTGATCAAATATTTCAAATCTCATTAATTTTCAATAAAATACCGCAAAATTTTAAGGCAAAAAATTAATAAACTCTATAAAAATAAAAATAAACAATTCAATCATGTGATTTTAATCCGAATTTTAGTAAAAAACTTTTTTAGTAAAAAACATCGAAAGTTTTCAATATGTTTAGAGTGTAATTTAACCTTTTGACTCTGAGATTAACGAACGATTTTTTTCATTTTCTCTCTATAGAGAAAATAATGTGATTATTAAGATCCTCGCGGAGAAGTCTTATTAAACATTTTAAAAGAATTTCGCACATGGATTTCTCGCTACGTAGAACCATACCTTGGGTCTTTGGCCACCTAATCATGTATATTTTATAGAAAAATCATTCTAATATCATCCTCACATGACATGTATCTATTGCCGGTCACTGTGCCTTGAGTAGGGAAGGGTGGGATTCAGTGCCGATTTTCACATACATGTTAAAAAGTCACCAAAATAATGTCTGATTTCCAGAACTTAGGGAAAAGCAGGTGCAGAATTTATTCTACTTTTAACTGTGTCATCCATGTTTACCAGTATGTTAATATTTTCTCGCTCAGAAACATTTTTTTGCAACAAGTCAGTAGGAACAACCTATCCGTCATGGGGCTGATTGTTCCGTTGTTGAGGCGAGATGTTCCGGAAGCAATTTTGATCACCTAATGATGCAATGATGAAATATCGATCATATGTAGATGTATCATATATTATATACCATTTATCCATGTATCAATATCGAGGATGTAACTATTTTGGATACGTTTAGCGTTGCTTTAATTTATTATGCCGTGGTACCAACAATATAAATGGATTTCAATCCAAGTGGGTGTGTGCTCTGCTACATACCTTCGGTATTTTCATCATTTTAATATTTTTATCATTTATCTCAATAATAATTAATTTAGAGTTTCCTAGAAATAGGCTTAAATCAGGGGAGGGGGTTCGGATACAATTGATAGCATAACGTGGCACTTACTTAGGAAATTATTCAAGTGTGAGAGCGGGGCTGGCGATATAGAACATGACAGAAATAGAAGAAGTACGAGTAAAGGAGTAGCGCAGAAAAGTAGTAGCTCGGTCAAGAACTAGCGCAGCAAAGAAGGTCACGTAGAATTGGTGGTTTTCAATGTTTGAGAGGAACCATGATATATGGAAAGCCCAGCCAAAGAAAACGTGTAATTATTGGGTAATAGAAAGTATTACTTTTTCTTACTTTTTGGTAAAGCTTTAAAACATTTTTTTATTTTAAATATATGGATAAATTTATATCTTTAAAATATATGGATTAATTTGTAAATAATTATATTTTCAGGAAAATATAATTATTTTGGTCATGACGGATATACAGTAAAAATATCCATCTTTTTCTAGGCACAATCTGGCTAATACTTTGTGAAATCTTATAAGCAATGATCTCTGTTCGCCCAGGAGCCAGTAAAAATCCCACTTAAAAGGCACTAGCCTTAGTGGGTAACTGTGACATGTAATTTGTGTATTTTTTATGAAAAAAGACTACTACCAAATAAAAATACCATTGCCATATACTTTTAGTAAATAAAAATTGTAGATCGAGCAATATTTGTCAAAAAATGATAAAAAAGATATATAAACAAAACCAACCCCATTAAATCATTACTAGAAATAGCAACGGTGAGTCTCGAAGGGTGATTTTCTGAAATATATACATATTTTAACGTCGCCAGCATTGCTAGTAGATACGCAGAATATACAAATTTTGTACCATTGCATACTTTGGAACCCTGAGAGCATGTTGCATATCTTTCCCATTTGTCCCTTTATCAGACATTCTTGTGTTTCAAATTCTTGAAAGTAACTAAATTCTTCCTACGCTTTCTCAACATGACTTGAGAAGGAACGTCTTAATTATGTGTATATGACAACGGTAAATATAGAATGTTGAAATGACTCGCTTTTAGCTATTTGCTTTGCTTAATTAGAAGGAGCCGTATTCGCGTCTTTAATTAGTTCTATGAAATAAGACGCTAAATTCGTAAGAGTAGGAAAATATAGTTTTAACGGTAAATCGAGAGAGAAACTTCAATAACTTATTTTATGTACTATATATTCCGTGAATTGTTACCGACATTTCTTTTTTATATCAACAGCTCTCGCTCATACGCGCTCGTCTAATAGAAGACTTATAAAACCTTGATTGATATTAATATAAAATGAGTTTTGAAAGAAGAATGAAATGAAAGAAGAAACTTCAATCTTAATTTCTGGAAGAGGAGTTTATAATAAAGATTGTATAATGTTATCAGGTTTTTTTATTTTTATTTCGATTTAATGGCTCGTTGATAACAAACTCAGCCAATTGTATCATATTTTAAATGTTGGTAGCATTCGAAATTTGAATTATTTGGTAATCTCACTTTCATTTGGAAAACGGCTTTGCCGAAGTGATCAATAGTTTATTTTTTTATTTTTTCGCTTATTTCGTCTCAATTGAAGGCATTTTGTGTTAAGAGCTGAAAGTTCATCAGATGTTAAGTTAGGTGTAGGTTTGAGGCTGTTTAAAAATGTTGGTTGCGTAACTTTGTTCATTAAAACTGTAATAAATATTTCTACAGGATGATTTTTTGGAAGAGAGGGTGGCTCTTTATTAGAATATTGTCGAAATTTTGCCAGTGCGTCATGTAATTTACTATTATTACCATTTTTGTCCCTTGAATGCCAAAACTCACGCCATCTCAAATTACGACAAAATTTTGCTATATCATTTCCAAAACTGAAATGGTCAACTTTGGGAGTTGGTGTGAAATTTAGCCCTTTAGATAAAACTGAATATTCATTATGGTTTATAATTTTTGAGGACAAGTTTTTTACGACAAGTCTATCGGTATTTATAGGAACCTGTGCAGCATTAGAATTTGTAACTGATGATATCAAATTTTCAATAATTGGGATTTCTAAAGGAACTTGTGTAGGTTCGGGATGCATATCTGCATGAGAATAATTGTTTATAAAATGACGATTAGCTGAGAATTTGTTTTGTGATGAATATAAGGGAATGTTTTCGTTATTGTTATAATTTGAAACAGGATTTGAATTATATCTTGTATAATTTTGTTGTGTAGAGTTGTTGATTTTGTGAAAAATTTGTAAATTATGAAACTTATTTTCGTGTTTTAGCCTAATATTGTTTAAATCAATTACAGAACTGCTAACTATTTCACTAGCATATATATAATGCATTGGAGAATACATTTCTATCAAATCAACATAATATATAAGAGACCTTAAATGTTTATCTACCAAAACTTTGTATTCATTGTGTAAAACAAATGTAATCTCCATTGCATAATTAAACCTTAAAGTGTGGAAATTATATTGGATTTCTGGACTTATAGCTGAGAAAGGAAATTTAGGTATTAACCCTTTGGGACATATATGATTATTTAGACATTTTGACAGATATTCTACATGTCCTGTAAATTGTGATGCTTTACGAGAATGATAATTAACCTGATTTAACCAATAATTATATTCGTTCATAGTGATACATGTGATAGCAAAATAAGTAAGTAAAAAGTGTAAAATTGTTTATATTTTGATATTTTAAGTGTGTAAATTTTTTTAAATTATTTTCAATAATATATAAAATTAGATTCATGAAAAGTTACTTATCTGGGGTCCTGGTGGACCAGAAACATTTAAACGATAGTTAATGTCCTCTTTAAATACTTAGGGCAGCGGCACCTGTTTCCGCAATTGATAACCTATGATGTTCTTAGTTATTGCAGCCGAATTACTGTATGCCCTTGGATGTAATACGTATAGGAGGATGGTTTCTGTAACAGAAATGGATGTTAGTAACTTATTTTAGAAGAAATTATATGATTGAGAATATTTCGACACTAGTCGTATTCATCTCTATGACATTTCTGATAGAACAATTTTTTCAAAATTTAAATTTAAAAAAAAAAAAAAAAAAAAAAACTGAACATAGAGAAATGGGTTAATAATATTTTGCAATATCGTTATAAATGCACTATAACCGACCTTGAAAAACATTATTAATAATGATTTTTAAATGAAAAATATTAATAAGCTTTTAATGAATATGTCTGAACAAATATAATTACTGTATTAATTTTGCCTATTCAGACCGGGACCCTTGCAAGCGCCTAAAATATTTATAAAAGCCAACTCCCAAGATTTAACGTCTCTTTCTTTAGCGTTATCGCCAAGGCACTTAATAATTTTTACTTTAAAACAATTATCAAAAGTTAAATTGTGTGCCTTAGCATGCAATGCTATTGGAAGTTGACTTTCATTGCCTACGCTGGCCCTGTGATTATTTAACCTAATGCTAAGAGGTGTAGTTGTTTCCCCAATATAAAATGCATTGCAGGTCTGGCAAAGTAATTGATATACAATATTTTTTGAAATGCAACTACTATTAAAAGGAACTCTGTAACTGTTGGGAGTGTTAGGACTAGTAAAATAAATGCTTCGATCTAATAAAGGACATGTTTTACAACGTGATCGACCGCAAGGCTGTAGGCCCAAATTTTTGTTAGTACTAAGATAATTTCGATTATTTTTATTAAGTATTGATTTTAAATTAGGAGGTTTTCGAAATGATAAAATTGGTGGTATATCTAATAAACCTTTGGTTGATGGGTCGTTAGCTATAATAGGGAATAAATCTGCTAAAATTGGTCGCAGTTTCTCAGTGCCAGGAAAATAAGTAGTACTTAGAAAGATTTTATTTTGATTTAAATTTGACACCAATTTAGGTTTAGGTGAAAATTTTGTTTCGGAATTTATTATATTTTTATCTAACAAAGAGGCAGGATAATTTCTTTCTATTAGTGATTTTTTAAGATTAGAAAGGTACTTATCTAGATTTTCTTTATTATTAATTAAACGGTGTCCGCGAATGGACATTGAGTATGGAATTGACTTTTTGGTATGAAACGGATGACAGCTATCGAAATGTAGGTATTGCTCTTTGTTTGTAGGTTTTATATGAATTGCAGTTTTAATGGTGCCTTCGGATAGAGTTAGATCAACGTCTAAGAATGTAATTTGATTTTCTGATATAGTGTATGTAAAATCTAACGGTCCGAAATTATTTAAATCTGTAAGGAAGTCAGTGAGTGTGTCATGTCCATGTGGCCAAAACAATATAATATCATCAATAAACCTATACCACATTAGTGGTTGTAAATTTTGAGTAAGAAGAAATTTATTTTCTAATAACCCCATGAAAAGATTCGCATAAGAAGGAGCCATTCTTGTTCCCATTGCTGTACCTTTAATTTGGAGATAAAATTCATCCTCAAAAGAAAAAGCATTCTTAGTGAGGACGAATTCAGCCAACTTACAAAGAAAATTTGTAGAAGGAATTTGGGGGCTGGGCCTTTGATTAAGGTAATGGGAAATCGCTTCTAAGCCTAAATCATGGGGAATATTAGTATAAAGAGAGACAGCGTCAATTGTAACAAGTAATAAGTTGTCAGTCTTAGGAATTGTGGTATTTTTTAGAATCTCGATGAAATGGTAACTATCTTTAATGTGTGACTTTAGATTTTTTACAAATGGCTGTAGAAAGTAATCGACAAAAGCTGAAATTCTTTCTGTGGGTGAGTTAAAACTAGCTACTATCGGTCTTCCTGGATTATTAGGTTTATGAATTTTTGGCAATAAGTAAAAATTTGGTGTTCTGATAGGGTTAGGAATTAAAGTGTTAATATCTTCATCTGATAATTTTTCAATGGTTTTTTGTTGTTCAATATATTTTTTTATTGTATTAGCAAAATTTTGATTCGGATCACTATATAATTTTTTATAGGAAGTTTCGTCTCTGAGTTGCCTCAAACCTTCAGCTACATAGTCTGTTTTATTAAGGATGACTGTAGTTGAACCTTTATCAGCTGGCAAAATGATGATATTGGTATCTTTGCTTAGATTGTTAAGAGCTGAAAGTTCATCAGATGTTAAGTTAGGTGTAGGTTTGAGGCTGTTTAAAAATGTTGGTTGCGTAACTTTGTTCATTAAAACTGTAATAAATATTTCTACAGGATGATTTTTTGGAAGAGAGGGTGGCTCTTTATTAGAATATTGTCGAAATTTTGCCAGTGCGTCATGTAATTTACTATTATTACCATTTTTGTCCCTTGAATGCCAAAACTCACGCCATCTCAAATTACGACAAAATTTTGCTATATCATTTCCAAAACTGAAATGGTCAACTTTGGGAGTTGGTGTGAAATTTAGCCCTTTAGATAAAACTGAATATTCATTATGGTTTATAATTTTTGAGGACAAGTTTTTTACGACAAGTCTATCGGTATTTATAGGAACCTGTGCAGCATTAGAATTTGTAACTGATGATATCAAATTTTCAATAATTGGGATTTCTAAAGGAACTTGTGTAGGTTCGGGATGCATATCTGCATGAGAATAATTGTTTATAAAATGACGATTAGCTGAGAATTTGTTTTGTGATGAATATAAGGGAATGTTTTCGTTATTGTTATAATTTGAAACAGGATTTGAATTATATCTTGTATAATTTTGTTGTGTAGAGTTGTTGATTTTGTGAAAAATTTGTAAATTATGAAACTTATTTTCGTGTTTTAGCCTAATATTGTTTAAATCAATTACAGAACTGCTAACTATTTCACTAGCATATATATAATGCATTGGAGAATACATTTCTATCAAATCAACATAATATATAAGAGACCTTAAATGTTTATCTACCAAAACTTTGTATTCATTGTGTAAAACAAATGTAATCTCCATTGCATAATTAAACCTTAAAGTGTGGAAATTATATTGGATTTCTGGACTTATAGCTGAGAAAGGAAATTTAGGTATTAACCCTTTGGGACATATATGATTATTTAGACATTTTGACAGATATTCTACATGTCCTGTAAATTGTGATGCTTTACGAGAATGATAATTAACCTGATTTAACCAATAATTATATTCGTTCATAGTGATACATGTGATAGCAAAATAAGTAAGTAAAAAGTGTAAAATTGTTTATATTTTGATATTTTAAGTGTGTAAATTTTTTAAAATTATTTTCAATAATATATAAAATTAGATTCATGAAAAGTTACTTATCTGGGGTCCTGGTGGACCAGAAACATTTAAACGATAGTTAATGTCCTCTTTAAATACTTAGGGCAGCGGCACCTGTTTCCGCAATTGATAACCTATGATGTTCTTAGTTATTGCAGCCGAATTACTGTATGCCCTTGGATGTAATACGTATAGGAGGATGGTTTCTGTAACAGAAATGGATGTTAGTAACTTATTTTAGAAGAAATTATATGATTGAGAATATTTCGACACTAGTCGTATTCATCTCTATGACATTTCTGATAGAACAATTTTTTCAAAATTTAAATTTAAAAAAAAAAAAACTGAACATAGAGAAATGGGTTAATAATATTTTGCAATATCGTTATAAATGCACTATAACCGACCTTGAAAAACATTATTAATAATGATTTTTAAATGAAAAATATTAATAAGCTTTTAATGAATATGTCTGAACAAATATAATTACTGTATTAATTTTGCCTATTCAGACCGGGACCCTTGCAAGCGCCTAAAATATTTATAAAAGCCAACTCCCAAGATTTAACGTCTCTTTCTTTAGCGTTATCGCCAAGGCACTTAATAATTTTTACTTTAAAACAATTATCAAAAGTTAAATTGTGTGCCTTAGCATGCAATGCTATTGGAAGTTGACTTTCATTGCCTACGCTGGCCCTGTGATTATTTAACCTAATGCTAAGAGGTGTAGTTGTTTCCCCAATATAAAATGCATTGCAGGTCTGGCAAAGTAATTGATATACAATATTTTTTGAAATGCAACTACTATTAAAAGGAACTCTGTAACTGTTGGGAGTGTTAGGACTAGTAAAATAAATGCTTCGATCTAATAAAGGACATGTTTTACAACGTGATCGACCGCAAGGCTGTAGGCCCAAATTTTTGTTAGTACTAAGATAATTTCGATTATTTTTATTAAGTATTGATTTTAAATTAGGAGGTTTTCGAAATGATAAAATTGGTGGTATATCTAATAAACCTTTGGTTGATGGGTCGTTAGCTATAATAGGGAATAAATCTGCTAAAATTGGTCGCAGTTTCTCAGTGCCAGGAAAATAAGTAGTACTTAGAAAGATTTTATTTTGATTTAAATTTGACACCAATTTAGGTTTAGGTGAAAATTTTGTTTCGGAATTTATTATATTTTTATCTAACAAAGAGGCAGGATAATTTCTTTCTATTAGTGATTTTTTAAGATTAGAAAGGTACTTATCTAGATTTTCTTTATTATTAATTAAACGGTGTCCGCGAATGGACATTGAATATGGAATTGACTTTTTGGTATGAAACGGATGACAGCTATCGAAATGTAGGTATTGCTCTTTGTTTGTAGGTTTTATATGAATTGCAGTTTTAATGGTGCCTTCGGATAGAGTTAGATCAACGTCTAAGAATGTAATTTGATTTTCTGATATAGTGTATGTAAAATCTAACGGTCCGAAATTATTTAAATCTGTAAGGAAGTCAGTGAGTGTGTCATGTCCATGTGGCCAAAACAATATAATATCATCAATAAACCTATACCACATTAGTGGTTGTAAATTTTGAGTAAGAAGAAATTTATTTTCTAATAACCCCATGAAAAGATTCGCATAAGAAGGAGCCATTCTTGTTCCCATTGCTGTACCTTTAATTTGGAGATAAAATTCATCCTCAAAAGAAAAAGCATTCTTAGTGAGGACGAATTCAGCCAACTTACAAAGAAAATTTGTAGAAGGAATTTGGGGGCTGGGCCTTTGATTAAGGTAATGGGAAATCGCTTCTAAGCCTAAATCATGGGGAATATTAGTATAAAGAGAGACAGCGTCAATTGTAACAAGTAATAAGTTGTCAGTCTTAGGAATTGTGGTATTTTTTAGAATCTCGATGAAATGGTAACTATCTTTAATGTGTGACTTTAGATTTTTTACAAATGGCTGTAGAAAGTAATCGACAAAAGCTGAAATTCTTTCTGTGGGTGAGTTAAAACTAGCTACTATCGGTCTTCCTGGATTATTAGGTTTATGAATTTTTGGCAATAAGTAAAAATTTGGTGTTCTGATAGGGTTAGGAATTAAAGTGTTAATATCTTCATCTGATAATTTTTCAATGGTTTTTTGTTGTTCAATATATTTTTTTATTGTATTAGCAAAATTTTGATTCGGATCACTATATAATTTTTTATAGGAAGTTTCGTCTCTGAGTTGCCTCAAACCTTCAGCTACATAGTCTGTTTTATTAAGGATGACTGTAGTTGAACCTTTATCAGCTGGCAAAATGATGATATTGGTATCTTTGCTTAGATTGTTAAGAGCTGAAAGTTCATCAGATGTTAAGTTAGGTGTAGGTTTGAGGCTGTTTAAAAATGTTGGTTGCGTAACTTTGTTCATTAAAACTGTAATAAATATTTCTACAGGATGATTTTTTGGAAGAGAGGGTGGCTCTTTATTAGAATATTGTCGAAATTTTGCCAGTGCGTCATGTAATTTACTATTATTACCATTTTTGTCCCTTGAATGCCAAAACTCACGCCATCTCAAATTACGACAAAATTTTGCTATATCATTTCCAAAACTGAAATGGTCAACTTTGGGAGTTGGTGTGAAATTTAGCCCTTTAGATAAAACTGAATATTCATTATGGTTTATAATTTTTGAGGACAAGTTTTTTACGACAAGTCTATCGGTATTTATAGGAACCTGTGCAGCATTAGAATTTGTAACTGATGATATCAAATTTTCAATAATTGGGATTTCTAAAGGAACTTGTGTAGGTTCGGGATGCATATCTGCATGAGAATAATTGTTTATAAAATGACGATTAGCTGAGAATTTGTTTTGTGATGAATATAAGGGAATGTTTTCGTTATTGTTATAATTTGAAACAGGATTTGAATTATATCTTGTATAATTTTGTTGTGTAGAGTTGTTGATTTTGTGAAAAATTTGTAAATTATGAAACTTATTTTCGTGTTTTAGCCTAATATTGTTTAAATCAATTACAGAACTGCTAACTATTTCACTAGCATATATATAATGCATTGGAGAATACATTTCTATCAAATCAACATAATATATAAGAGACCTTAAATGTTTATCTACCAAAACTTTGTATTCATTGTGTAAAACAAATGTAATCTCCATTGCATAATTAAACCTTAAAGTGTGGAAATTATATTGGATTTCTGGACTTATAGCTGAGAAAGGAAATTTAGGTATTAACCCTTTGGGATATATATGATTATTTAGACATTTTGACAGATATTCTACATGTCCTGTAAATTGTGATGCTTTACGAGAATGATAATTAACCTGATTTAACCAATAATTATATTCGTTCATAGTGATACATGTGATAGCAAAATAAGTAAGTAAAAAGTGTAAAATTGTTTATATTTTGATATTTTAAGTGTGTAAATTTTTTTAAATTATTTTCAATAATATATAAAATTAGATTCATGAAAAGTTACTTATCTGGGGTCCTGGTGGATCAGAAACATTTAAACGATAGTTAATGTCCTCTTTAAATACTTAGGGCAGCGGCACCTGTTTCCGCAATTGATAACCTATGATGTTCTTAGTTATTGCAGCCGAATTACTGTATGCCCTTGGATGTAATACGTATAGGAGGATGGTTTCTGTAACAGAAATGGATGTTAGTAACTTATTTTAGAAGAAATTATATGATTGAGAATATTTCGACACTAGTCGTATTCATCTCTATGACATTTCTGATAGAACAATTTTTTCAAAATTTAAATTTAAAAAAAAAAAAACTGAACATAGAGAAATGGGTTAATAATATTTTGCTAATACAATATTTTGCTAATACAATATTTTCAAAAAATATTGTATATCAATTACTTTGCCAGACCTGCAATGCATTTTATATTGGGGAAACAACTACACCTCTTAGCATTAGGTTAAATAATCACAGGGCCAGCGTAGGCAATGAAAGTCAACTTCCAATAGCATTGCATGCTAAGGCACACAATTTAACTTTTGATAATTGTTTTAAAGTAAAAATTATTAAGTGCCTTGGCGATAACGCTAAAGAAAGAGACGTTAAATCTTGGGAGTTGGCTTTTATAAATATTTTAGGCGCTTGCAAGGGTCCCGGTCTGAATAGGCAAAATTAATACAGTAATTATATTTGTTCAGACATATTCATTAAAAGCTTATTAATATTTTTCATTTAAAAATCATTATTAATAATGTTTTTCAAGGTCGGTTATAGTGCATTTATAACGATATTGCAAAATATTATTAACCCATTTCTCTATGTTCAGTTTTTTTTTTTAAATTTAAATTTTGAAAAAATTGTTCTATCAGAAATGTCATAGAGATGAATACGACTAGTGTCGAAATATTCTAAATCATATAATTTCTTCTAAAATAAGTTACTAACATCCATTTCTGTTACAGAAACCATCCTCCTATACGTATTACATCCAAGGGCATACAGTAATTCGGCTGCAATAACTAAGAACATCATAGGTTATCAATTGCGGAAACAGGTGCCGCTGCCCTAAGTATTTAAAGAGGACATTAACTATCGTTTAAATGTTTCTGGTCCACCAGGACCCCAGATAAGTAACTTTTCATGAATCTAATTTTATATATTATTGAAAATAATTTTAAAAAATTTACACACTTAAAATATCAAAATATAAACAATTTTACACTTTTTACTTACTTATTTTGCTATCACATGTATCACTATGAACGAATATAATTATTGGTTAAATCAGGTTAATTATCATTCTCGTAAAGCATCACAATTTACAGGACATGTAGAATATCTGTCAAAATGTCTAAATAATCATATATGTCCCAAAGGGTTAATACCTAAATTTCCTTTCTCAGCTATAAGTCCAGAAATCCAATATAATTTCCACACTTTAAGGTTTAATTATGCAATGGAGATTACATTTGTTTTACACAATGAATACAAAGTTTTGGTAGATAAACATTTAAGGTCTCTTATATATTATGTTGATTTGATAGAAATGTATTCTCCAATGCATTATATATATGCTAGTGAAATAGTTAGCAGTTCTGTAATTGATTTAAACAATATTAGGCTAAAACACGAAAATAAGTTTCATAATTTACAAATTTTTCACAAAATCAACAACTCTACACAACACAATTATACAAGATATAATTCAAATCCTGTTTCAAATTATAACAATAACGAAAACATTCCCTTATATTCATCACAAAACAAATTCTCAGCTAATCGTCATTTTATAAACAATTATTCTCATGCAGATATGCATCCCGAACCTACACAAGTTCCTTTAGAAATCCCAATTATTGAAAATTTGATATCATCAGTTACAAATTCTAATGCTGCACAGGTTCCTATAAATACCGATAGACTTGTCGTAAAAAACTTGTCCTCAAAAATTATAAACCATAATGAATATTCAGTTTTATCTAAAGGGCTAAATTTCACACCAACTCCCAAAGTTGACCATTTCAGTTTTGGAAATGATATAGCAAAATTTTGTCGTAATTTGAGATGGCGTGAGTTTTGGCATTCAAGGGACAAAAATGGTAATAATAGTAAATTACATGACGCACTGGCAAAATTTCGACAATATTCTAATAAAGAGCCACCCTCTCTTCCAAAAAATCATCCTGTAGAAATATTTATTACAGTTTTAATGAACAAAGTTACGCAACCAACATTTTTAAACAGCCTCAAACCTACACCTAACTTAACATCTGATGAACTTTCAGCTCTTAACAATCTAAGCAAAGATACCAATATCATCATTTTGCCAGCTGATAAAGGTTCAACTACAGTCATCCTTAATAAAACAGACTATGTAGCTGAAGGTTTGAGGCAACTCAGAGACGAAACTTCCTATAAAAAATTATATAGTGATCCGAATCAAAATTTTGCTAATACAATAAAAAAATATATTGAACAACAAAAAACCATTGAAAAATTATCAGATGAAGATATTAACACTTTAATTCCTAACCCTATCAGAACACCAAATTTTTACTTATTGCCAAAAATTCATAAACCTAATAATCCAGGAAGACCGATAGTAGCTAGTTTTAACTCACCCACAGAAAGAATTTCAGCTTTTGTCGATTACTTTCTACAGCCATTTGTAAAAAATCTAAAGTCACACATTAAAGATAGTTACCATTTCATCGAGATTCTAAAAAATACCACAATTCCTAAGACTGACAACTTATTACTTGTTACAATTGACGCTGTCTCTCTTTATACTAATATTCCCCATGATTTAGGCTTAGAAGCGATTTCCCATTACCTTAATCAAAGGCCCAGCCCCCAAATTCCTTCTACAAATTTTCTTTGTAAGTTGGCTGAATTCGTCCTCACTAAGAATGCTTTTTCTTTTGAGGATGAATTTTATCTCCAAATTAAAGGTACAGCAATGGGAACAAGAATGGCTCCTTCTTATGCGAATCTTTTCATGGGGTTATTAGAAAATAAATTTCTTCTTACTCAAAATTTACAACCACTAATGTGGTATAGGTTTATTGATGATATTATATTGTTTTGGCCACATGGACATGACACACTCACTGACTTCCTTACAGATTTAAATAATTTCGGACCGTTAGATTTTACATACACTATATCAGAAAATCAAATTACATTCTTAGACGTTGATCTAACTCTATCCGAAGGCACCATTAAAACTGCAATTCATATAAAACCTACAAACAAAGAGCAATACCTACATTTCGATAGCTGTCATCCGTTTCATACCAAAAAGTCAATTCCATATTCAATGTCCATTCGCGGACACCGTTTAATTAATAATAAAGAAAATCTAGATAAGTACCTTTCTAATCTTAAAAAATCACTAATAGAAAGAAATTATCCTGCCTCTTTGTTAGATAAAAATATAATAAATTCCGAAACAAAATTTTCACCTAAACCTAAATTGGTGTCAAATTTAAATCAAAATAAAATCTTTCTAAGTACTACTTATTTTCCTGGCACTGAGAAACTGCGACCAATTTTAGCAGATTTATTCCCTATTATAGCTAACGACCCATCAACCAAAGGTTTATTAGATATACCACCAATTTTATCATTTCGAAAACCTCCTAATTTAAAATCAATACTTAATAAAAATAATCGAAATTATCTTAGTACTAACAAAAATTTGGGCCTACAGCCTTGCGGTCGATCACGTTGTAAAACATGTCCTTTATTAGATCGAAGCATTTATTTTACTAGTCCTAACACTCCCAACAGTTACAGAGTTCCTTTTAATAGTAGTTGCATTTCAAAAAATATTGTATATCAATTACTTTGCCAGACCTGCAATGCATTTTATATTGGGGAAACAACTACACCTCTTAGCATTAGGTTAAATAATCACAGGGCCAGCGTAGGCAATGAAAGTCAACTTCCAATAGCATTGCATGCTAAGGCACACAATTTAACTTTTGATAATTGTTTTAAAGTAAAAATTATTAAGTGCCTTGGCGATAACGCTAAAGAAAGAGACGTTAAATCTTGGGAGTTGGCTTTTATAAATATTTTAGGCGCTTGCAAGGGTCCCGGTCTGAATAGGCAAAATTAATACAGTAATTATATTTGTTCAGACATATTCATTAAAAGCTTATTAATATTTTTCATTTAAAAATCATTATTAATAATGTTTTTCAAGGTCGGTTATAGTGCATTTATAACGATATTGCAAAATATTATTAACCCATTTCTCTATGTTCAGTTTTTTTTTTTTTAAATTTAAATTTTGAAAAAATTGTTCTATCAGAAATGTCATAGAGATGAATACGACTAGTGTCGAAATATTCTCAATCATATAATTTCTTCTAAAATAAGTTACTAACATCCATTTCTGTTACAGAAACCATCCTCCTATACGTATTACATCCAAGGGCATACAGTAATTCGGCTGCAATAACTAAGAACATCATAGGTTATCAATTGCGGAAACAGGTGCCGCTGCCCTAAGTATTTAAAGAGGACATTAACTATCGTTTAAATGTTTCTGGTCCACCAGGACCCCAGATAAGTAACTTTTCATGAATCTAATTTTATATATTATTGAAAATAATTTTAAAAAATTTACACACTTAAAATATCAAAATATAAACAATTTTACACTTTTTACTTACTTATTTTGCTATCACATGTATCACTATGAACGAATATAATTATTGGTTAAATCAGGTTAATTATCATTCTCGTAAAGCATCACAATTTACAGGACATGTAGAATATCTGTCAAAATGTCTAAATAATCATATATGTCCCAAAGGGTTAATACCTAAATTTCCTTTCTCAGCTATAAGTCCAGAAATCCAATATAATTTCCACACTTTAAGGTTTAATTATGCAATGGAGATTACATTTGTTTTACACAATGAATACAAAGTTTTGGTAGATAAACATTTAAGGTCTCTTATATATTATGTTGATTTGATAGAAATGTATTCTCCAATGCATTATATATATGCTAGTGAAATAGTTAGCAGTTCTGTAATTGATTTAAACAATATTAGGCTAAAACACGAAAATAAGTTTCATAATTTACAAATTTTTCACAAAATCAACAACTCTACACAACACAATTATACAAGATATAATTCAAATCCTGTTTCAAATTATAACAATAACGAAAACATTCCCTTATATTCATCACAAAACAAATTCTCAGCTAATCGTCATTTTATAAACAATTATTCTCATGCAGATATGCATCCCGAACCTACACAAGTTCCTTTAGAAATCCCAATTATTGAAAATTTGATATCATCAGTTACAAATTCTAATGCTGCACAGGTTCCTATAAATACCGATAGACTTGTCGTAAAAAACTTGTCCTCAAAAATTATAAACCATAATGAATATTCAGTTTTATCTAAAGGGCTAAATTTCACACCAACTCCCAAAGTTGACCATTTCAGTTTTGGAAATGATATAGCAAAATTTTGTCGTAATTTGAGATGGCGTGAGTTTTGGCATTCAAGGGACAAAAATGGTAATAATAGTAAATTACATGACGCACTGGCAAAATTTCGACAATATTCTAATAAAGAGCCACCCTCTCTTCCAAAAAATCATCCTGTAGAAATATTTATTACAGTTTTAATGAACAAAGTTACGCAACCAACATTTTTAAACAGCCTCAAACCTACACCTAACTTAACATCTGATGAACTTTCAGCTCTTAACAATCTAAGCAAAGATACCAATATCATCATTTTGCCAGCTGATAAAGGTTCAACTACAGTCATCCTTAATAAAACAGACTATGTAGCTGAAGGTTTGAGGCAACTCAGAGACGAAACTTCCTATAAAAAATTATATAGTGATCCGAATCAAAATTTTGCTAATACAATAAAAAAATATATTGAACAACAAAAAACCATTGAAAAATTATCAGATGAAGATATTAACACTTTAATTCCTAACCCTATCAGAACACCAAATTTTTACTTATTGCCAAAAATTCATAAACCTAATAATCCAGGAAGACCGATAGTAGCTAGTTTTAACTCACCCACAGAAAGAATTTCAGCTTTTGTCGATTACTTTCTACAGCCATTTGTAAAAAATCTAAAGTCACACATTAAAGATAGTTACCATTTCATCGAGATTCTAAAAAATACCACAATTCCTAAGACTGACAACTTATTACTTGTTACAATTGACGCTGTCTCTCTTTATACTAATATTCCCCATGATTTAGGCTTAGAAGCGATTTCCCATTACCTTAATCAAAGGCCCAGCCCCCAAATTCCTTCTACAAATTTTCTTTGTAAGTTGGCTGAATTCGTCCTCACTAAGAATGCTTTTTCTTTTGAGGATGAATTTTATCTCCAAATTAAAGGTACAGCAATGGGAACAAGAATGGCTCCTTCTTATGCGAATCTTTTCATGGGGTTATTAGAAAATAAATTTCTTCTTACTCAAAATTTACAACCACTAATGTGGTATAGGTTTATTGATGATATTATATTGTTTTGGCCACATGGACATGACACACTCACTGACTTCCTTACAGATTTAAATAATTTCGGACCGTTAGATTTTACATACACTATATCAGAAAATCAAATTACATTCTTAGACGTTGATCTAACTCTATCCGAAGGCACCATTAAAACTGCAATTCATATAAAACCTACAAACAAAGAGCAATACCTACATTTCGATAGCTGTCATCCGTTTCATACCAAAAAGTCAATTCCATATTCAATGTCCATTCGCGGACACCGTTTAATTAATAATAAAGAAAATCTAGATAAGTACCTTTCTAATCTTAAAAAATCACTAATAGAAAGAAATTATCCTGCCTCTTTGTTAGATAAAAATATAATAAATTCCGAAACAAAATTTTCACCTAAACCTAAATTGGTGTCAAATTTAAATCAAAATAAAATCTTTCTAAGTACTACTTATTTTCCTGGCACTGAGAAACTGCGACCAATTTTAGCAGATTTATTCCCTATTATAGCTAACGACCCATCAACCAAAGGTTTATTAGATATACCACCAATTTTATCATTTCGAAAACCTCCTAATTTAAAATCAATACTTAATAAAAATAATCGAAATTATCTTAGTACTAACAAAAATTTGGGCCTACAGCCTTGCGGTCGATCACGTTGTAAAACATGTCCTTTATTAGATCGAAGCATTTATTTTACTAGTCCTAACACTCCCAACAGTTACAGAGTTCCTTTTAATAGTAGTTGCATTTCAAAAAATATTGTATATCAATTACTTTGCCAGACCTGCAATGCATTTTATATTGGGGAAACAACTACACCTCTTAGCATTAGGTTAAATAATCACAGGGCCAGCGTAGGCAATGAAAGTCAACTTCCAATAGCATTGCATGCTAAGGCACACAATTTAACTTTTGATAATTGTTTTAAAGTAAAAATTATTAAGTGCCTTGGCGATAACGCTAAAGAAAGAGACGTTAAATCTTGGGAGTTGGCTTTTATAAATATTTTAGGCGCTTGCAAGGGTCCCGGTCTGAATAGGCAAAATTAATACAGTAATTATATTTGTTCAGACATATTCATTAAAAGCTTATTAATATTTTTCATTTAAAAATCATTATTAATAATGTTTTTCAAGGTCGGTTATAGTGCATTTATAACGATATTGCAAAATATTATTAACCCATTTCTCTATGTTCAGTTTTTTTTAAATTTAAATTTTGAAAAAATTGTTCTATCAGAAATGTCATAGAGATGAATACGACTCGACTAGTGTCGAAATATTCTCAATCATATAATTTCTTCTAAAATAAGTTACTAACATCCATTTCTGTTACAGAAACCATCCTCCTATACGTATTACATCCAAGGGCATACAGTAATTCGGCTGCAATAACTAAGAACATCATAGGTTATCAATTGCGGAAACAGGTGCCGCTGCCCTAAGTATTTAAAGAGGACATTAACTATCGTTTAAATGTTTCTGGTCCACCAGGACCCCAGATAAGTAACTTTTCATGAATCTAATTTTATATATTATTGAAAATAATTTAAAAAAAATTACACACTTAAAATATCAAAATATAAACAATTTTACACTTTTTACTTACTTATTTTGCTATCACATGTATCACTATGAACGAATATAATTATTGGTTAAATCAGGTTAATTATCATTCTCGTAAAGCATCACAATTTACAGGACATGTAGAATATCTGTCAAAATGTCTAAATAATCATATATGTCCCAAAGGGTTAATACCTAAATTTCCTTTCTCAGCTATAAGTCCAGAAATCCAATATAATTTCCACACTTTAAGGTTTAATTATGCAATGGAGATTACATTTGTTTTACACAATGAATACAAAGTTTTGGTAGATAAACATTTAAGGTCTCTTATATATTATGTTGATTTGATAGAAATGTATTCTCCAATGCATTATATATATGCTAGTGAAATAGTTAGCAGTTCTGTAATTGATTTAAACAATATTAGGCTAAAACACGAAAATAAGTTTCATAATTTACAAATTTTTCACAAAATCAACAACTCTACACAACAAAATTATACAAGATATAATTCAAATCCTGTTTCAAATTATAACAATAACGAAAACATTCCCTTATATTCATCACAAAACAAATTCTCAGCTAATCGTCATTTTATAAACAATTATTCTCATGCAGATATGCATCCCGAACCTACACAAGTTCCTTTAGAAATCCCAATTATTGAAAATTTGATATCATCAGTTACAAATTCTAATGCTGCACAGGTTCCTATAAATACCGATAGACTTGTCGTAAAAAACTTGTCCTCAAAAATTATAAACCATAATGAATATTCAGTTTTATCTAAAGGGCTAAATTTCACACCAACTCCCAAAGTTGACCATTTCAGTTTTGGAAATGATATAGCAAAATTTTGTCGTAATTTGAGATGGCGTGAGTTTTGGCATTCAAGGGACAAAAATGGTAATAATAGTAAATTACATGACGCACTGGCAAAATTTCGACAATATTCTAATAAAGAGCCACCCTCTCTTCCAAAAAATCATCCTGTAGAAATATTTATTACAGTTTTAATGAACAAAGTTACGCAACCAACATTTTTAAACAGCCTCAAACCTACACCTAACTTAACATCTGATGAACTTTCAGCTCTTAACAATCTAAGCAAAGATACCAATATCATCATTTTGCCAGCTGATAAAGGTTCAACTACAGTCATCCTTAATAAAACAGACTATGTAGCTGAAGGTTTGAGGCAACTCAGAGACGAAACTTCCTATAAAAAATTATATAGTGATCCGAATCAAAATTTTGCTAATACAATAAAAAAATATATTGAACAACAAAAAACCATTGAAAAATTATCAGATGAAGATATTAACACTTTAATTCCTAACCCTATCAGAACACCAAATTTTTACTTATTGCCAAAAATTCATAAACCTAATAATCCAGGAAGACCGATAGTAGCTAGTTTTAACTCACCCACAGAAAGAATTTCAGCTTTTGTCGATTACTTTCTACAGCCATTTGTAAAAAATCTAAAGTCACACATTAAAGATAGTTACCATTTCATCGAGATTCTAAAAAATACCACAATTCCTAAGACTGACAACTTATTACTTGTTACAATTGACGCTGTCTCTCTTTATACTAATATTCCCCATGATTTAGGCTTAGAAGCGATTTCCCATTACCTTAATCAAAGGCCCAGCCCCCAAATTCCTTCTACAAATTTTCTTTGTAAGTTGGCTGAATTCGTCCTCACTAAGAATGCTTTTTCTTTTGAGGATGAATTTTATCTCCAAATTAAAGGTACAGCAATGGGAACAAGAATGGCTCCTTCTTATGCGAATCTTTTCATGGGGTTATTAGAAAATAAATTTCTTCTTACTCAAAATTTACAACCACTAATGTGGTATAGGTTTATTGATGATATTATATTGTTTTGGCCACATGGACATGACACACTCACTGACTTCCTTACAGATTTAAATAATTTCGGACCGTTAGATTTTACATACACTATATCAGAAAATCAAATTACATTCTTAGACGTTGATCTAACTCTATCCGAAGGCACCATTAAAACTGCAATTCATATAAAACCTACAAACAAAGAGCAATACCTACATTTCGATAGCTGTCATCCGTTTCATACCAAAAAGTCAATTCCATATTCAATGTCCATTCGCGGACACCGTTTAATTAATAATAAAGAAAATCTAGATAAGTACCTTTCTAATCTTAAAAAATCACTAATAGAAAGAAATTATCCTGCCTCTTTGTTAGATAAAAATATAATAAATTCCGAAACAAAATTTTCACCTAAACCTAAATTGGTGTCAAATTTAAATCAAAATAAAATCTTTCTAAGTACTACTTATTTTCCTGGCACTGAGAAACTGCGACCAATTTTAGCAGATTTATTCCCTATTATAGCTAACGACCCATCAACCAAAGGTTTATTAGATATACCACCAATTTTATCATTTCGAAAACCTCCTAATTTAAAATCAATACTTAATAAAAATAATCGAAATTATCTTAGTACTAACAAAAATTTGGGCCTACAGCCTTGCGGTCGATCACGTTGTAAAACATGTCCTTTATTAGATCGAAGCATTTATTTTACTAGTCCTAACACTCCCAACAGTTACAGAGTTCCTTTTAATAGTAGTTGCATTTCAAAAAATATTGTATATCAATTACTTTGCCAGACCTGCAATGCATTTTATATTGGGGAAACAACTACACCTCTTAGCATTAGGTTAAATAATCACAGGGCCAGCGTAGGCAATGAAAGTCAACTTCCAATAGCATTGCATGCTAAGGCACACAATTTAACTTTTGATAATTGTTTTAAAGTAAAAATTATTAAGTGCCTTGGCGATAACGCTAAAGAAAGAGACGTTAAATCTTGGGAGTTGGCTTTTATAAATATTTTAGGCGCTTGCAAGGGTCCCGGTCTGAATAGGCAAAATTAATACAGTAATTATATTTGTTCAGACATATTCATTAAAAGCTTATTAATATTTTTCATTTAAAAATCATTATTAATAATGTTTTTCAAGGTCGGTTATAGTGCATTTATAACGATATTGCAAAATATTATTAACCCATTTCTCTATGTTCAGTTTTTTTTTTTTTAAATTTAAATTTTGAAAAAATTGTTCTATCAGAAATGTCATAGAGATGAATACGACTAGTGTCGAAATATTCTCAATCATATAATTTCTTCTAAAATAAGTTACTAACATCCATTTCTGTTACAGAAACCATCCTCCTATACGTATTACATCCAAGGGCATACAGTAATTCGGCTGCAATAACTAAGAACATCATAGGTTATCAATTGCGGAAACAGGTGCCGCTGCCCTAAGTATTTAAAGAGGACATTAACTATCGTTTAAATGTTTCTGGTCCACCAGGACCCCAGATAAGTAACTTTTCATGAATCTAATTTTATATATTATTGAAAATAATTTAAAAAAATTTACACACTTAAAATATCAAAATATAAACAATTTTACACTTTTTACTTACTTATTTTGCTATCACATGTATCACTATGAACGAATATAATTATTGGTTAAATCAGGTTAATTATCATTCTCGTAAAGCATCACAATTTACAGGACATGTAGAATATCTGTCAAAATGTCTAAATAATCATATATGTCCCAAAGGGTTAATACCTAAATTTCCTTTCTCAGCTATAAGTCCAGAAATCCAATATAATTTCCACACTTTAAGGTTTAATTATGCAATGGAGATTACATTTGTTTTACACAATGAATACAAAGTTTTGGTAGATAAACATTTAAGGTCTCTTATATATTATGTTGATTTGATAGAAATGTATTCTCCAATGCATTATATATATGCTAGTGAAATAGTTAGCAGTTCTGTAATTGATTTAAACAATATTAGGCTAAAACACGAAAATAAGTTTCATAATTTACAAATTTTTCACAAAATCAACAACTCTACACAACAAAATTATACAAGATATAATTCAAATCCTGTTTCAAATTATAACAATAACGAAAACATTCCCTTATATTCATCACAAAACAAATTCTCAGCTAATCGTCATTTTATAAACAATTATTCTCATGCAGATATGCATCCCGAACCTACACAAGTTCCTTTAGAAATCCCAATTATTGAAAATTTGATATCATCAGTTACAAATTCTAATGCTGCACAGGTTCCTATAAATACCGATAGACTTGTCGTAAAAAACTTGTCCTCAAAAATTATAAACCATAATGAATATTCAGTTTTATCTAAAGGGCTAAATTTCACACCAACTCCCAAAGTTGACCATTTCAGTTTTGGAAATGATATAGCAAAATTTTGTCGTAATTTGAGATGGCGTGAGTTTTGGCATTCAAGGGACAAAAATGGTAATAATAGTAAATTACATGACGCACTGGCAAAATTTCGACAATATTCTAATAAAGAGCCACCCTCTCTTCCAAAAAATCATCCTGTAGAAATATTTATTACAGTTTTAATGAACAAAGTTACGCAACCAACATTTTTAAACAGCCTCAAACCTACACCTAACTTAACATCTGATGAACTTTCAGCTCTTAACAATCTAAGCAAAGATACCAATATCATCATTTTGCCAGCTGATAAAGGTTCAACTACAGTCATCCTTAATAAAACAGACTATGTAGCTGAAGGTTTGAGGCAACTCAGAGACGAAACTTCCTATAAAAAATTATATAGTGATCCGAATCAAAATTTTGCTAATACAATAAAAAAATATATTGAACAACAAAAAACCATTGAAAAATTATCAGATGAAGATATTAACACTTTAATTCCTAACCCTATCAGAACACCAAATTTTTACTTATTGCCAAAAATTCATAAACCTAATAATCCAGGAAGACCGATAGTAGCTAGTTTTAACTCACCCACAGAAAGAATTTCAGCTTTTGTCGATTACTTTCTACAGCCATTTGTAAAAAATCTAAAGTCACACATTAAAGATAGTTACCATTTCATCGAGATTCTAAAAAATACCACAATTCCTAAGACTGACAACTTATTACTTGTTACAATTGACGCTGTCTCTCTTTATACTAATATTCCCCATGATTTAGGCTTAGAAGCGATTTCCCATTACCTTAATCAAAGGCCCAGCCCCCAAATTCCTTCTACAAATTTTCTTTGTAAGTTGGCTGAATTCGTCCTCACTAAGAATGCTTTTTCTTTTGAGGATGAATTTTATCTCCAAATTAAAGGTACAGCAATGGGAACAAGAATGGCTCCTTCTTATGCGAATCTTTTCATGGGGTTATTAGAAAATAAATTTCTTCTTACTCAAAATTTACAACCACTAATGTGGTATAGGTTTATTGATGATATTATATTGTTTTGGCCACATGGACATGACACACTCACTGACTTCCTTACAGATTTAAATAATTTCGGACCGTTAGATTTTACATACACTATATCAGAAAATCAAATTACATTCTTAGACGTTGATCTAACTCTATCCGAAGGCACCATTAAAACTGCAATTCATATAAAACCTACAAACAAAGAGCAATACCTACATTTCGATAGCTGTCATCCGTTTCATACCAAAAAGTCAATTCCATATTCAATGTCCATTCGCGGACACCGTTTAATTAATAATAAAGAAAATCTAGATAAGTACCTTTCTAATCTTAAAAAATCACTAATAGAAAGAAATTATCCTGCCTCTTTGTTAGATAAAAATATAATAAATTCCGAAACAAAATTTTCACCTAAACCTAAATTGGTGTCAAATTTAAATCAAAATAAAATCTTTCTAAGTACTACTTATTTTCCTGGCACTGAGAAACTGCGACCAATTTTAGCAGATTTATTCCCTATTATAGCTAACGACCCATCAACCAAAGGTTTATTAGATATACCACCAATTTTATCATTTCGAAAACCTCCTAATTTAAAATCAATACTTAATAAAAATAATCGAAATTATCTTAGTACTAACAAAAATTTGGGCCTACAGCCTTGCGGTCGATCACGTTGTAAAACATGTCCTTTATTAGATCGAAGCATTTATTTTACTAGTCCTAACACTCCCAACAGTTACAGAGTTCCTTTTAATAGTAGTTGCATTTCAAAAAATATTGTATATCAATTACTTTGCCAGACCTGCAATGCATTTTATATTGGGGAAACAACTACACCTCTTAGCATTAGGTTAAATAATCACAGGGCCAGCGTAGGCAATGAAAGTCAACTTCCAATAGCATTGCATGCTAAGGCACACAATTTAACTTTTGATAATTGTTTTAAAGTAAAAATTATTAAGTGCCTTGGCGATAACGCTAAAGAAAGAGACGTTAAATCTTGGGAGTTGGCTTTTATAAATATTTTAGGCGCTTGCAAGGGTCCCGGTCTGAATAGGCAAAATTAATACAGTAATTATATTTGTTCAGACATATTCATTAAAAGCTTATTAATATTTTTCATTTAAAAATCATTATTAATAATGTTTTTCAAGGTCGGTTATAGTGCATTTATAACGATATTGCAAAATATTATTAACCCATTTCTCTATGTTCAGTTTTTTTTTTTTTAAATTTAAATTTTGAAAAAATTGTTCTATCAGAAATGTCATAGAGATGAATACGACTAGTGTCGAAATATTCTCAATCATATAATTTCTTCTAAAATAAGTTACTAACATCCATTTCTGTTACAGAAACCATCCTCCTATACGTATTACATCCAAGGGCATACAGTAATTCGGCTGCAATAACTAAGAACATCATAGGTTATCAATTGCGGAAACAGGTGCCGCTGCCCTAAGTATTTAAAGAGGACATTAACTATCGTTTAAATGTTTCTGGTCCACCAGGACCCCAGATAAGTAACTTTTCATGAATCTAATTTTATATATTATTGAAAATAATTTAAAAAAATTTACACACTTAAAATATCAAAATATAAACAATTTTACACTTTTTACTTACTTATTTTGCTATCACATGTATCACTATGAACGAATATAATTATTGGTTAAATCAGGTTAATTATCATTCTCGTAAAGCATCACAATTTACAGGACATGTAGAATATCTGTCAAAATGTCTAAATAATCATATATGTCCCAAAGGGTTAATACCTAAATTTCCTTTCTCAGCTATAAGTCCAGAAATCCAATATAATTTCCACACTTTAAGGTTTAATTATGCAATGGAGATTACATTTGTTTTACACAATGAATACAAAGTTTTGGTAGATAAACATTTAAGGTCTCTTATATATTATGTTGATTTGATAGAAATGTATTCTCCAATGCATTATATATATGCTAGTGAAATAGTTAGCAGTTCTGTAATTGATTTAAACAATATTAGGCTAAAACACGAAAATAAGTTTCATAATTTACAAATTTTTCACAAAATCAACAACTCTACACAACAAAATTATACAAGATATAATTCAAATCCTGTTTCAAATTATAACAATAACGAAAACATTCCCTTATATTCATCACAAAACAAATTCTCAGCTAATCGTCATTTTATAAACAATTATTCTCATGCAGATATGCATCCCGAACCTACACAAGTTCCTTTAGAAATCCCAATTATTGAAAATTTGATATCATCAGTTACAAATTCTAATGCTGCACAGGTTCCTATAAATACCGATAGACTTGTCGTAAAAAACTTGTCCTCAAAAATTATAAACCATAATGAATATTCAGTTTTATCTAAAGGGCTAAATTTCACACCAACTCCCAAAGTTGACCATTTCAGTTTTGGAAATGATATAGCAAAATTTTGTCGTAATTTGAGATGGCGTGAGTTTTGGCATTCAAGGGACAAAAATGGTAATAATAGTAAATTACATGACGCACTGGCAAAATTTCGACAATATTCTAATAAAGAGCCACCCTCTCTTCCAAAAAATCATCCTGTAGAAATATTTATTACAGTTTTAATGAACAAAGTTACGCAACCAACATTTTTAAACAGCCTCAAACCTACACCTAACTTAACATCTGATGAACTTTCAGCTCTTAACAATCTAAGCAAAGATACCAATATCATCATTTTGCCAGCTGATAAAGGTTCAACTACAGTCATCCTTAATAAAACAGACTATGTAGCTGAAGGTTTGAGGCAACTCAGAGACGAAACTTCCTATAAAAAATTATATAGTGATCCGAATCAAAATTTTGCTAATACAATAAAAAAATATATTGAACAACAAAAAACCATTGAAAAATTATCAGATGAAGATATTAACACTTTAATTCCTAACCCTATCAGAACACCAAATTTTTACTTATTGCCAAAAATTCATAAACCTAATAATCCAGGAAGACCGATAGTAGCTAGTTTTAACTCACCCACAGAAAGAATATCAGCTTTTGTCGATTACTTTCTACAGCCATTTGTAAAAAATCTAAAGTCACACATTAAAGATAGTTACCATTTCATCGAGATTCTAAAAAATACCACAATTCCTAAGACTGACAACTTATTACTTGTTACAATTGACGCTGTCTCTCTTTATACTAATATTCCCCATGATTTAGGCTTAGAAGCGATTTCCCATTACCTTAATCAAAGGCCCAGCCCCCAAATTCCTTCTACAAATTTTCTTTGTAAGTTGGCTGAATTCGTCCTCACTAAGAATGCTTTTTCTTTTGAGGATGAATTTTATCTCCAAATTAAAGGTACAGCAATGGGAACAAGAATGGCTCCTTCTTATGCGAATCTTTTCATGGGGTTATTAGAAAATAAATTTCTTCTTACTCAAAATTTACAACCACTAATGTGGTATAGGTTTATTGATGATATTATATTGTTTTGGCCACATGGACATGACACACTCACTGACTTCCTTACAGATTTAAATAATTTCGGACCGTTAGATTTTACATACACTATATCAGAAAATCAAATTACATTCTTAGACGTTGATCTAACTCTATCCGAAGGCACCATTAAAACTGCAATTCATATAAAACCTACAAACAAAGAGCAATACCTACATTTCGATAGCTGTCATCCGTTTCATACCAAAAAGTCAATTCCATATTCAATGTCCATTCGCGGACACCGTTTAATTAATAATAAAGAAAATCTAGATAAGTACCTTTCTAATCTTAAAAAATCACTAAGAGAAAGAAATTATCCTGCCTCTTTGTTAGATAAAAATATAATAAATTCCGAAACAAAATTTTCACCTAAACCTAAATTGGTGTCAAATTTAAATCAAAATAAAATCTTTCTAAGTACTACTTATTTTCCTGGCACTGAGAAACTGCGACCAATTTTAGCAGATTTATTCCCTATTATAGCTAACGACCCATCAACCAAAGGTTTATTAGATATACCACCAATTTTATCATTTCGAAAACCTCCTAATTTAAAATCAATACTTAATAAAAATAATCGAAATTATCTTAGTACTAACAAAAATTTGGGCCTACAGCCTTGCGGTCGATCACGTTGTAAAACATGTCCTTTATTAGATCGAAGCATTTATTTTACTAGTCCTAACACTCCCAACAGTTACAGAGTTCCTTTTAATAGTAGTTGCATTTCAAAAAATATTGTATATCAATTACTTTGCCAGACCTGCAATGCATTTTATATTGGGGAAACAACTACACCTCTTAGCATTAGGTTAAATAATCACAGGGCCAGCGTAGGCAATGAAAGTCAACTTCCAATAGCATTGCATGCTAAGGCACACAATTTAACTTTTGATAATTGTTTTAAAGTAAAAATTATTAAGTGCCTTGGCGATAACGCTAAAGAAAGAGACGTTAAATCTTGGGAGTTGGCTTTTATAAATATTTTAGGCGCTTGCAAGGGTCCCGGTCTGAATAGGCAAAATTAATACAGTAATTATATTTGTTCAGACATATTCATTAAAAGCTTATTAATATTTTTCATTTAAAAATCATTATTAATAATGTTTTTCAAGGTCGGTTATAGTGCATTTATAACGATATTGCAAAATATTATTAACCCATTTCTCTATGTTCAGTTTTTTTTTTTTAAATTTAAATTTTGAAAAAATTGTTCTATCAGAAATGTCATAGAGATGAATACGACTAGTGTCGAAATATTCTCAATCATATAATTTCTTCTAAAATAAGTTACTAACATCCATTTCTGTTACAGAAACCATCCTCCTATACGTATTACATCCAAGGGCATACAGTAATTCGGCTGCAATAACTAAGAACATCATAGGTTATCAATTGCGGAAACAGGTGCCGCTGCCCTAAGTATTTAAAGAGGACATTAACTATCGTTTAAATGTTTCTGGTCCACCAGGACCCCAGATAAGTAACTTTTCATGAATCTAATTTTATATATTATTGAAAATAATTTAAAAAAATTTACACACTTAAAATATCAAAATATAAACAATTTTACACTTTTTACTTACTTATTTTGCTATCACATGTATCACTATGAACGAATATAATTATTGGTTAAATCAGGTTAATTATCATTCTCGTAAAGCATCACAATTTACAGGACATGTAGAATATCTGTCAAAATGTCTAAATAATCATATATGTCCCAAAGGGTTAATACCTAAATTTCCTTTCTCAGCTATAAGTCCAGAAATCCAATATAATTTCCACACTTTAAGGTTTAATTATGCAATGGAGATTACATTTGTTTTACACAATGAATACAAAGTTTTGGTAGATAAACATTTAAGGTCTCTTATATATTATGTTGATTTGATAGAAATGTATTCTCCAATGCATTATATATATGCTAGTGAAATAGTTAGCAGTTCTGTAATTGATTTAAACAATATTAGGCTAAAACACGAAAATAAGTTTCATAATTTACAAATTTTTCACAAAATCAACAACTCTACACAACAAAATTATACAAGATATCATTCAAATCCTGTTTCAAATTATAACAATAACGAAAACATTCCCTTATATTCATCACAAAACAAATTCTCAGCTAATCGTCATTTTATAAACAATTATTCTCATGCAGATATGCATCCCGAACCTACACAAGTTCCTTTAGAAATCCCAATTATTGAAAATTTGATATCATCAGTTACAAATTCTAATGCTGCACAGGTTCCTATAAATACCGATAGACTTGTCGTAAAAAACTTGTCCTCAAAAATTATAAACCATAATGAATATTCAGTTTTATCTAAAGGGCTAAATTTCACACCAACTCCCAAAGTTGACCATTTCAGTTTTGGAAATGATATAGCAAAATTTTGTCGTAATTTGAGATGGCGTGAGTTTTGGCATTCAAGGGACAAAAATGGTAATAATAGTAAATTACATGACGCACTGGCAAAATTTCGACAATATTCTAATAAAGAGCCACCCTCTCTTCCAAAAAATCATCCTGTAGAAATATTTATTACAGTTTTAATGAACAAAGTTACGCAACCAACATTTTTAAACAGCCTCAAACCTACACCTAACTTAACATCTGATGAACTTTCAGCTCTTAACAATCTAAGCAAAGATACCAATATCATCATTTTGCCAGCTGATAAAGGTTCAACTACAGTCATCCTTAATAAAAACAGACTATGTAGCTGAAGGTTTGAGGCAACTCAGAGACGAAACTTCCTATAAAAAATTATATAGTGATCCGAATCAAAATTTTGCTAATACAATAAAAAAATATATTGAACAACAAAAAACCATTGAAAAATTATCAGATGAAGATATTAACACTTTAATTCCTAACCCTATCAGAACACCAAATTTTTACTTATTGCCAAAAATTCATAAACCTAATAATCCAGGAAGACCGATAGTAGCTAGTTTAAACTCACCCACAGAAAGAATTTCAGCTTTTGTCGATTACTTTCTACAGCCATTTGTAAAAAATCTAAAGTCACACATTAAAGATAGTTACCATTTCATCGAGATTCTAAAAAATACCACAATTCCTAAGACTGACAACTTATTACTTGTTACAATTGACGCTGTCTCTCTTTATACTAATATTCCCCATGATTTAGGCTTAGAAGCGATTTCCCATTACCTTAATCAAAGGCCCAGCCCCCAAATTCCTTCTACAAATTTTCTTTGTAAGTTGGCTGAATTCGTCCTCACTAAGAATGCTTTTTCTTTTGAGGATGAATTTTATCTCCAAATTAAAGGTACAGCAATGGGAACAAGAATGGCTCCTTCTTATGCGAATCTTTTCATGGGGTTATTAGAAAATAAATTTCTTCTTACTCAAAATTTACAACCACTAATGTGGTATAGGTTTATTGATGATATTATATTGTTTTGGCCACATGGACATGACACACTCACTGACTTCCTTACAGATTTAAATAATTTCGGACCGTTAGATTTTACATACACTATATCAGAAAATCAAATTACATTCTTAGACGTTGATCTAACTCTATCCGAAGGCACCATTAAAACTGCAATTCATATAAAACCTACAAACAAAGAGCAATACCTACATTTCGATAGCTGTCATCCGTTTCATACCAAAAAGTCAATTCCATATTCAATGTCCATTCGCGGACACCGTTTAATTAATAATAAAGAAAATCTAGATAAGTACCTTTCTAATCTTAAAAAATCACTAATAGAAAGAAATTATCCTGCCTCTTTGTTAGATAAAAATATAATAAATTCCGAAACAAAATTTTCACCTAAACCTAAATTGGTGTCAAATTTAAATCAAAATAAAATCTTTCTAAGTACTACTTATTTTCCTGGCACTGAGAAACTGCGACCAATTTTAGCAGATTTATTCCCTATTATAGCTAACGACCCATCAACCAAAGGTTTATTAGATATACCACCAATTTTATCATTTCGAAAACCTCCTAATTTAAAATCAATACTTAATAAAAATAATCGAAATTATCTTAGTACTAACAAAAATTTGGGCCTACAGCCTTGCGGTCGATCACGTTGTAAAACATGTCCTTTATTAGATCGAAGCATTTATTTTACTAGTCCTAACACTCCCAACAGTTACAGAGTTCCTTTTAATAGTAGTTGCATTTCAAAAAATATTGTATATCAATTACTTTGCCAGACCTGCAATGCATTTTATATTGGGGAAACAACTACACCTCTTAGCATTAGGTTAAATAATCACAGGGCCAGCGTAGGCAATGAAAGTCAACTTCCAATAGCATTGCATGCTAAGGCACACAATTTAACTTTTGATAATTGTTTTAAAGTAAAAATTATTAAGTGCCTTGGCGATAACGCTAAAGAAAGAGACGTTAAATCTTGGGAGTTGGCTTTTATAAATATTTTAGGCGCTTGCAAGGGTCCCGGTCTGAATAGGCAAAATTAATACAGTAATTATATTTGTTCAGACATATTCATTAAAAGCTTATTAATATTTTTCATTTAAAAATCATTATTAATAATGTTTTTCAAGGTCGGTTATAGTGCATTTATAACGATATTGCAAAATATTATTAACCCATTTCTCTATGTTCAGTTTTTTTTTTTTTAAATTTAAATTTTGAAAAAATTGTTCTATCAGAAATGTCATAGAGATGAATACGACTAGTGTCGAAATATTCTCAATCATATAATTTCTTCTAAAATAAGTTACTAACATCCATTTCTGTTACAGAAACCATCCTCCTATACGTATTACATCCAAGGGCATACAGTAATTCGGCTGCAATAACTAAGAACATCATAGGTTATCAATTGCGGAAACAGGTGCCGCTGCCCTAAGTATTTAAAGAGGACATTAACTATCGTTTAAATGTTTCTGGTCCACCAGGACCCCAGATAAGTAACTTTTCATGAATCTAATTTTATATATTATTGAAAATAATTTAAAAAAATTTACACACTTAAAATATCAAAATATAAACAATTTTACACTTTTTACTTACTTATTTTGCTATCACATGTATCACTATGAACGAATATAATTATTGGTTAAATCAGGTTAATTATCATTCTCGTAAAGCATCACAATTTACAGGACATGTAGAATATCTGTCAAAATGTCTAAATAATCATATATGTCCCAAAGGGTTAATACCTAAATTTCCTTTCTCAGCTATAAGTCCAGAAATCCAATATAATTTCCACACTTTAAGGTTTAATTATGCAATGGAGATTACATTTGTTTTACACAATGAATACAAAGTTTTGGTAGATAAACATTTAAGGTCTCTTATATATTATGTTGATTTGATAGAAATGTATTCTCCAATGCATTATATATATGCTAGTGAAATAGTTAGCATTTCTGTAATTGATTTAAACAATATTAGGCTAAAACACGAAAATAAGTTTCATAATTTACAAATTTTTCACAAAATCAACAACTCTACACAACAAAATTATACAAGATATAATTCAAATCCTGTTTCAAATTATAACAATAACGAAAACATTCCCTTATATTCATCACAAAACAAATTCTCAGCTAATCGTCATTTTATAAACAATTATTCTCATGCAGATATGCATCCCGAACCTACACAAGTTCCTTTAGAAATCCCAATTATTGAAAATTTGATATCATCAGTTACAAATTCTAATGCTGCACAGGTTCCTATAAATACCGATAGACTTGTCGTAAAAAACTTGTCCTCAAAAATTATAAACCATAATGAATATTCAGTTTTATCTAAAGGGCTAAATTTCACACCAACTCCCAAAGTTGACCATTTCAGTTTTGGAAATGATATAGCAAAATTTTGTCGTAATTTGAGATGGCGTGAGTTTTGGCATTCAAGGGACAAAAATGGTAATAATAGTAAATTACATGACGCACTGGCAAAATTTCGACAATATTCTAATAAAGAGCCACCCTCTCTTCCAAAAAATCATCCTGTAGAAATATTTATTACAGTTTTAATGAACAAAGTTACGCAACCAACATTTTTAAACAGCCTCAAACCTACACCTAACTTAACATCTGATGAACTTTCAGCTCTTAACAATCTAAGCAAAGATACCAATATCATCATTTTGCCAGCTGATAAAGGTTCAACTACAGTCATCCTTAATAAAACAGACTATGTAGCTGAAGGTTTGAGGCAACTCAGAGACGAAACTTCCTATAAAAAATTATATAGTGATCCGAATCAAAATTTTGCTAATACAATAAAAAAATATATTGAACAACAAAAAACCATTGAAAAATTATCAGATGAAGATATTAACACTTTAATTCCTAACCCTATCAGAACACCAAATTTTTACTTATTGCCAAAAATTCATAAACCTAATAATCCAGGAAGACCGATAGTAGCTAGTTTTAACTCACCCACAGAAAGAATTTCAGCTTTTGTCGATTACTTTCTACAGCCATTTGTAAAAAATCTAAAGTCACACATTAAAGATAGTTACCATTTCATCGAGATTCTAAAAAATACCACAATTCCTAAGACTGACAACTTATTACTTGTTACAATTGACGCTGTCTCTCTTTATACTAATATTCCCCATGATTTAGGCTTAGAAGCGATTTCCCATTACCTTAATCAAAGGCCCAGCCCCCAAATTCCTTCTACAAATTTTCTTTGTAAGTTGGCTGAATTCGTCCTCACTAAGAATGCTTTTTCTTTTGAGGATGAATTTTATCTCCAAATTAAAGGTACAGCAATGGGAACAAGAATGGCTCCTTCTTATGCGAATCTTTTCATGGGGTTATTAGAAAATAAATTTCTTCTTACTCAAAATTTACAACCACTAATGTGGTATAGGTTTATTGATGATATTATATTGTTTTGGCCACATGGACATGACACACTCACTGACTTCCTTACAGATTTAAATAATTTCGGACCGTTAGATTTTACATACACTATATCAGAAAATCAAATTACATTCTTAGACGTTGATCTAACTCTATCCGAAGGCACCATTAAAACTGCAATTCATATAAAACCTACAAACAAAGAGCAATACCTACATTTCGATAGCTGTCATCCGTTTCATACCAAAAAGTCAATTCCATATTCAATGTCCATTCGCGGACACCGTTTAATTAATAATAAAGAAAATCTAGATAAGTACCTTTCTAATCTTAAAAAATCACTAATAGAAAGAAATTATCCTGCCTCTTTGTTAGATAAAAATATAATAAATTCCGAAACAAAATTTTCACCTAAACCTAAATTGGTGTCAAATTTAAATCAAAATAAAATCTTTCTAAGTACTACTTATTTTCCTGGCACTGAGAAACTGCGACCAATTTTAGCAGATTTATTCCCTATTATAGCTAACGACCCATCAACCAAAGGTTTATTAGATATACCACCAATTTTATCATTTCGAAAACCTCCTAATTTAAAATCAATACTTAATAAAAATAATCGAAATTATCTTAGTACTAACAAAAATTTGGGCCTACAGCCTTGCGGTCGATCACGTTGTAAAACATGTCCTTTATTAGATCGAAGCATTTATTTTACTAGTCCTAACACTCCCAACAGTTACAGAGTTCCTTTTAATAGTAGTTGCATTTCAAAAAATATTGTATATCAATTACTTTGCCAGACCTGCAATGCATTTTATATTGGGGAAACAACTACACCTCTTAGCATTAGGTTAAATAATCACAGGGCCAGCGTAGGCAATGAAAGTCAACTTCCAATAGCATTGCATGCTAAGGCACACAATTTAACTTTTGATAATTGTTTTAAAGTAAAAATTATTAAGTGCCTTGGCGATAACGCTAAAGAAAGAGACGTTAAATCTTAGGAGTTGGCTTTTATACATATTTTAGGCGCTTGCAAGGGTCCCGGCCTGAATAGGCAAAATTAATACAGTAATTATATTTGTTCAGACATATTCATTAAAAGCTTATTAATATTTTTCATTTAAAAATCATTATTAATAATGTTTTTCAAGGTCGGTTATAGTGCATTTATAACGATATTGCAAAATATTATTAACCCATTTCTCTATGTTCAGTTTTTTTTTTTTTAAATTTAAATTTTGAAAAAATTGTTCTATCAGAAATGTCATAGAGATGAATACGACTAGTGTCGAAATATTCTCAATCATATAATTTCTTCTAAAATAAGTTACTAACATCCATTTCTGTTACAGAAACCATCCTCCTATACGTATTACATCCAAGGGCATACAGTAATTCGGCTGCAATAACTAAGAACATCATAGGTTATCAATTGCGGAAACAGGTGCCGCTGCCCTAAGTATTTAAAGAGGACATTAACTATCGTTTAAATGTTTCTGGTCCACCAGGACCCCAGATAAGTAACTTTTCATGAATCTAATTTTATATATTATTGAAAATAATTTAAAAAAAATTACACACCTAAAATATCAAAATATAAACAATTTTACACTTTTTACTTACTTATTTTGCTATCACATGTATCACTATGAACGAATATAATTATTGGTTAAATCAGGTTAATTATCATTCTCGTAAAGCATCACAATTTACAGGACATGTAGAATATCTGTCAAAATGTCTAAATAATCATATATGTCCCAAAGGGTTAATACCTAAATTTCCTTTCTCAGCTATAAGTCCAGAAATCCAATATAATTTCCACACTTTAAGGTTTAATTATGCAATGGAGATTACATTTGTTTTACACAATGAATACAAAGTTTTGGTAGATAAACATTTAAGGTCTCTTATATATTATGTTGATTTGATAGAAATGTATTCTCCAATGCATTATATATATGCTAGTGAAATAGTTAGCAGTTCTGTAATTGATTTAAACAATATTAGGCTAAAACACGAAAATAAGTTTCATAATTTACAAATTTTTCACAAAATCAACAACTCTACACAACAAAATTATACAAGATATAATTCAAATCCTGTTTCAAATTATAACAATAACGAAAACATTCCCTTATATTCATCACAAAACAAATTCTCAGCTAATCGTCATTTTATAAACAATTATTCTCATGCAGATATGCATCCCGAACCTACACAAGTTCCTTTAGAAATCCCAATTATTGAAAATTTGATATCATCAGTTACAAATTCTAATGCTGCACAGGTTCCTATAAATACCGATAGACTTGTCGTAAAAAACTTGTCCTCAAAAATTATAAACCATAATGAATATTCAGTTTTATCTAAAGGGCTAAATTTCACACCAACACCCAAAGTTGACCATTTCAGTTTTGGAAATGATATAGCAAAATTTTGTCGTAATTTGAGATGGCGTGAGTTTTGGCATTCAAGGGACAAAAATGGTAATAATAGTAAATTACATGACGCACTGGCAAAATTTCGACAATATTCTAATAAAGAGCCACCCTCTCTTCCAAAAAATCATCCTGTAGAAATATTTATTACAGTTTTAATGAACAAAGTTACGCAACCAACATTTTTAAACAGCCTCAAACCTACACCTAACTTAACATCTGATGAACTTTCAGCTCTTAACAATCTAAGCAAAGATACCAATATCATCATTTTGCCAGCTGATAAAGGTTCAACTACAGTCATCCTTAATAAAACAGACTATGTAGCTGAAGGTTTGAGGCAACTCAGAGACGAAACTTCCTATAAAAAATTATATAGTGATCCGAATCAAAATTTTGCTAATACAATAAAAAAATATATTGAACAACAAAAAACCATTGAAAAATTATCAGATGAAGATATTAACACTTTAATTCCTAACCCTATCAGAACACCAAATTTTTACTTATTGCCAAAAATTCATAAACCTAATAATCCAGGAAGACCGATAGTAGCTAGTTTTAACTCACCCACAGAAAGAATTTCAGCTTTTGTCGATTACTTTCTACAGCCATTTGTAAAAAATCTAAAGTCACACATTAAAGATAGTTACCATTTCATCGAGATTCTAAAAAATACCACAATTCCTAAGACTGACAACTTATTACTTGTTACAATTGACGCTGTCTCTCTTTATACTAATATTCCCCATGATTTAGGCTTAGAAGCGATTTCCCATTACCTTAATCAAAGGCCCAGCCCCCAAATTCCTTCTACAAATTTTCTTTGTAAGTTGGCTGAATTCGTCCTCACTAAGAATGCTTTTTCTTTTGAGGATGAATTTTATCTCCAAATTAAAGGTACAGCAATGGGAACAAGAATGGCTCCTTCTTATGCGAATCTTTTCATGGGGTTATTAGAAAATAAATTTCTTCTTACTCAAAATTTACAACCACTAATGTGGTATAGGTTTATTGATGATATTATATTGTTTTGGCCACATGGACATGACACACTCACTGACTTCCTTACAGATTTAAATAATTTCGGACCGTTAGATTTTACATACACTATATCAGAAAATCAAATTACATTCTTAGACGTTGATCTAACTCTATCCGAAGGCACCATTAAAACTGCAATTCATATAAAACCTACAAACAAAGAGCAATACCTACATTTCGATAGCTGTCATCCGTTTCATACCAAAAAGTCAATTCCATATTCAATGTCCATTCGCGGACACCGTTTAATTAATAATAAAGAAAATCTAGATAAGTACCTTTCTAATCTTAAAAAATCACTAATAGAAAGAAATTATCCTGCCTCTTTGTTAGATAAAAATATAATAAATTCCGAAACAAAATTTTCACCTAAACCTAAATTGGTGTCAAATTTAAATCAAAATAAAATCTTTCTAAGTACTACTTATTTTCCTGGCACTGAGAAACTGCGACCAATTTTAGCAGATTTATTCCCTATTATAGCTAACGACCCATCAACCAAAGGTTTATTAGATATACCACCAATTTTATCATTTCGAAAACCTCCTAATTTAAAATCAATACTTAATAAAAATAATCGAAATTATCTTAGTACTAACAAAAATTTGGGCCTACAGCCTTGCGGTCGATCACGTTGTAAAACATGTCCTTTATTAGATCGAAGCATTTATTTTACTAGTCCTAACACTCCCAACAGTTACAGAGTTCCTTTTAATAGTAGTTGCATTTCAAAAAATATTGTATATCAATTACTTTGCCAGACCTGCAATGCATTTTATATTGGGGAAACAACTACACCTCTTAGCATTAGGTTAAATAATCACAGGGCCAGCGTAGGCAATGAAAGTCAACTTCCAATAGCATTGCATGCTAAGGCACACAATTTAACTTTTGATAATTGTTTTAAAGTAAAAATTATTAAGTGCCTTGGCGATAACGCTAAAGAAAGAGACGTTAAATCTTGGGAGTTGGCTTTTATAAATATTTTAGGCGCTTGCAAGGGTCCCGGTCTGAATAGGCAAAATTAATACAGTAATTATATTTGTTCAGACATATTCATTAAAAGCTTATTAATATTTTTCATTTAAAAATCATTATTAATAATGTTTTTCAAGGTCGGTTATAGTGCATTTATAACGATATTGCAAAATATTATTAACCCATTTCTCTATGTTCAGTTTTTTTTTTTTTAAATTTAAATTTTGAAAAAATTGTTCTATCAGAAATGTCATAGAGATGAATACGACTAGTGTCGAAATATTCTCAATCATATAATTTCTTCTAAAATAAGTTACTAACATCCATTTCTGTTACAGAAACCATCCTCCTATACGTATTACATCCAAGGGCATACAGTAATTCGGCTGCAATAACTAAGAACATCATAGGTTATCAATTGCGGAAACAGGTGCCGCTGCCCTAAGTATTTAAAGAGGACATTAACTATCGTTTAAATGTTTCTGGTCCACCAGGACCCCAGATAAGTAACTTTTCATGAATCTAATTTTATATATTATTGAAAATAATTTAAAAAAATTTACACACTTAAAATATCAAAATATAAACAATTTTACACTTTTTACTTACTTATTTTGCTATCACATGTATCACTATGAACGAATATAATTATTGGTTAAATCAGGTTAATTATCATTCTCGTAAAGCATCACAATTTACAGGACATGTAGAATATCTGTCAAAATGTCTAAATAATCATATATGTCCCAAAGGGTTAATACCTAAATTTCCTTTCTCAGCTATAAGTCCAGAAATCCAATATAATTTCCACACTTTAAGGTTTAATTATGCAATGGAGATTACATTTGTTTTACACAATGAATACAAAGTTTTGGTAGATAAACATTTAAGGTCTCTTATATATTATGTTGATTTGATAGAAATGTATTCTCCAATGCATTATATATATGCTAGTGAAATAGTTAGCAGTTCTGTAATTGATTTAAACAATATTAGGCTAAAACACGAAAATAAGTTTCATAATTTACAAATTTTTCACAAAATCAACAACTCTACACAACAAAATTATACAAGATATAATTCAAATCCTGTTTCAAATTATAACAATAACGAAAACATTCCCTTATATTCATCACAAAACAAATTCTCAGCTAATCGTCATTTTATAAACAATTATTCTCATGCAGATATGCATCCCGAACCTACACAAGTTCCTTTAGAAATCCCAATTATTGAAAATTTGATATCATCAGTTACAAATTCTAATGCTGCACAGGTTCCTATAAATACCGATAGACTTGTCGTAAAAAACTTGTCCTCAAAAATTATAAACCATAATGAATATTCAGTTTTATCTAAAGGGCTAAATTTCACACCAACTCCCAAAGTTGACCATTTCAGTTTTGGAAATGATATAGCAAAATTTTGTCGTAATTTGAGATGGCGTGAGTTTTGGCATTCAAGGGACAAAAATGGTAATAATAGTAAATTACATGACGCACTGGCAAAATTTCGACAATATTCTAATAAAGAGCCACCCTCTCTTCCAAAAAATCATCCTGTAGAAATATTTATTACAGTTTTAATGAACAAAGTTACGCAACCAACATTTTTAAACAGCCTCAAACCTACACCTAACTTAACATCTGATGAACTTTCAGCTCTTAACAATCTAAGCAAAGATACCAATATCATCATTTTGCCAGCTGATAAAGGTTCAACTACAGTCATCCTTAATAAAACAGACTATGTAGCTGAAGGTTTGAGGCAACTCAGAGACGAAACTTCCTATAAAAAATTATATAGTGATCCGAATCAAAATTTTGCTAATACAATAAAAAAATATATTGAACAACAAAAAACCATTGAAAAATTATCAGATGAAGATATTAACACTTTAATTCCTAACCCTATCAGAACACCAAATTTTTACTTATTGCCAAAAATTCATAAACCTAATAATCCAGGAAGACCGATAGTAGCTAGTTTTAACTCACCCACAGAAAGAATTTCAGCTTTTGTCGATTACTTTCTACAGCCATTTGTAAAAAATCTAAAGTCACACATTAAAGATAGTTACCATTTCATCGAGATTCTAAAAAATACCACAATTCCTAAGACTGACAACTTATTACTTGTTACAATTGACGCTGTCTCTCTTTATACTAATATTCCCCATGATTTAGGCTTAGAAGCGATTTCCCATTACCTTAATCAAAGGCCCAGCCCCCAAATTCCTTCTACAAATTTTCTTTGTAAGTTGGCTGAATTCGTCCTCACTAAGAATGCTTTTTCTTTTGAGGATGAATTTTATCTCCAAATTAAAGGTACAGCAATGGGAACAAGAATGGCTCCTTCTTATGCGAATCTTTTCATGGGGTTATTAGAAAATAAATTTCTTCTTACTCAAAATTTACAACCACTAATGTGGTATAGGTTTATTGATGATATTATATTGTTTTGGCCACATGGACATGACACACTCACTGACTTCCTTACAGATTTAAATAATTTCGGACCGTTAGATTTTACATACACTATATCAGAAAATCAAATTACATTCTTAGACGTTGATCTAACTCTATCCGAAGGCACCATTAAAACTGCAATTCATATAAAACCTACAAACAAAGAGCAATACCTACATTTCGATAGCTGTCATCCGTTTCATACCAAAAAGTCAATTCCATATTCAATGTCCATTCGCGGACACCGTTTAATTAATAATAAAGAAAATCTAGATAAGTACCTTTCTAATCTTAAAAAATCACTAATAGAAAGAAATTATCCTGCCTCTTTGTTAGATAAAAATATAATAAATTCCGAAACAAAATTTTCACCTAAACCTAAATTGGTGTCAAATTTAAATCAAAATAAAATCTTTCTAAGTACTACTTATTTTCCTGGCACTGAGAAACTGCGACCAATTTTAGCAGATTTATTCCCTATTATAGCTAACGACCCATCAACCAAAGGTTTATTAGATATACCACCAATTTTATCATTTCGAAAACCTCCTAATTTAAAATCAATACTTAATAAAAATAATCGAAATTATCTTAGTACTAACAAAAATTTGGGCCTACAGCCTTGCGGTCGATCACGTTGTAAAACATGTCCTTTATTAGATCGAAGCATTTATTTTACTAGTCCTAACACTCCCAACAGTTACAGAGTTCCTTTTAATAGTAGTTGCATTTCAAAAAATATTGTATATCAATTACTTTGCCAGACCTGCAATGCATTTTATATTGGGGAAACAACTACACCTCTTAGCATTAGGTTAAATAATCACAGGGCCAGCGTAGGCAATGAAAGTCAACTTCCAATAGCATTGCATGCTAAGGCACACAATTTAACTTTTGATAATTGTTTTAAAGTAAAAATTATTAAGTGCCTTGGCGATAACGCTAAAGAAAGAGACGTTAAATCTTGGGAGTTGGCTTTTATAAATATTTTAGGCGCTTGCAAGGGTCCCGGTCTGAATAGGCAAAATTAATACAGTAATTATATTTGTTCAGACATATTCATTAAAAGCTTATTAATATTTTTCATTTAAAAATCATTATTAATAATGTTTTTCAAGGTCGGTTATAGTGCATTTATAACGATATTGCAAAATATTATTAACCCATTTCTCTATGTTCAGTTTTTTTTTTTTTAAATTTAAATTTTGAAAAAATTGTTCTATCAGAAATGTCATAGAGATGAATACGACTAGTGTCGAAATATTCTCAATCATATAATTTCTTCTAAAATAAGTTACTAACATCCATTTCTGTTACAGAAACCATCCTCCTATACGTATTACATCCAAGGGCATACAGTAATTCGGCTGCAATAACTAAGAACATCATAGGTTATCAATTGCGGAAACAGGTGCCGCTGCCCTAAGTATTTAAAGAGGACATTAACTATCGTTTAAATGTTTCTGGTCCACCAGGACCCCAGATAAGTAACTTTTCATGAATCTAATTTTATATATTATTGAAAATAATTTAAAAAAATTTACACACTTAAAATATCAAAATATAAACAATTTTACACTTTTTACTTACTTATTTTGCTATCACATGTATCACTATGAACGAATATAATTATTGGTTAAATCAGGTTAATTATCATTCTCGTAAAGCATCACAATTTACAGGACATGTAGAATATCTGTCAAAATGTCTAAATAATCATATATGTCCCAAAGGGTTAATACCTAAATTTCCTTTCTCAGCTATAAGTCCAGAAATCCAATATAATTTCCACACTTTAAGGTTTAATTATGCAATGGAGATTACATTTGTTTTACACAATGAATACAAAGTTTTGGTAGATAAACATTTAAGGTCTCTTATATATTATGTTGATTTGATAGAAATGTATTCTCCAATGCATTATATATATGCTAGTGAAATAGTTAGCAGTTCTGTAATTGATTTAAACAATATTAGGCTAAAACACGAAAATAAGTTTCATAATTTACAAATTTTTCACAAAATCAACAACTCTACACAACAAAATTATACAAGATATAATTCAAATCCTGTTTCAAATTATAACAATAACGAAAACATTCCCTTATATTCATCACAAAACAAATTCTCAGCTAATCGTCATTTTATAAACAATTATTCTCATGCAGATATGCATCCCGAACCTACACAAGTTCCTTTAGAAATCCCAATTATTGAAAATTTGATATCATCAGTTACAAATTCTAATGCTGCACAGGTTCCTATAAATACCGATAGACTTGTCGTAAAAAACTTGTCCTCAAAAATTATAAACCATAATGAATATTCAGTTTTATCTAAAGGGCTAAATTTCACACCAACTCCCAAAGTTGACCATTTCAGTTTTGGAAATGATATAGCAAAATTTTGTCGTAATTTGAGATGGCGTGAGTTTTGGCATTCAAGGGACAAAAATGGTAATAATAGTAAATTACATGACGCACTGGCAAAATTTCGACAATATTCTAATAAAGAGCCACCCTCTCTTCCAAAAAATCATCCTGTAGAAATATTTATTACAGTTTTAATGAACAAAGTTACGCAACCAACATTTTTAAACAGCCTCAAACCTACACCTAACTTAACATCTGATGAACTTTCAGCTCTTAACAATCTAAGCAAAGATACCAATATCATCATTTTGCCAGCTGATAAAGGTTCAACTACAGTCATCCTTAATAAAACAGACTATGTAGCTGAAGGTTTGAGGCAACTCAGAGACGAAACTTCCTATAAAAAATTATATAGTGATCCGAATCAAAATTTTGCTAATACAATAAAAAAATATATTGAACAACAAAAAACCATTGAAAAATTATCAGATGAAGATATTAACACTTTAATTCCTAACCCTATCAGAACACCAAATTTTTACTTATTGCCAAAAATTCATAAACCTAATAATCCAGGAAGACCGATAGTAGCTAGTTTTAACTCACCCACAGAAAGAATTTCAGCTTTTGTCGATTACTTTCTACAGCCATTTGTAAAAAATCTAAAGTCACACATTAAAGATAGTTACCATTTCATCGAGATTCTAAAAAATACCACAATTCCTAAGACTGACAACTTATTACTTGTTACAATTGACGCTGTCTCTCTTTATACTAATATTCCCCATGATTTAGGCTTAGAAGCGATTTCCCATTACTTTAATCAAAGGCCCAGCCCCCAAATTCCTTCTACAAATTTTCTTTGTAAGTTGGCTGAATTCGTCCTCACTAAGAATGCTTTTTCTTTTGAGGATGAATTTTATCTCCAAATTAAAGGTACAGCAATGGGAACAAGAATGGCTCCTTCTTATGCGAATCTTTTCATGGGGTTATTAGAAAATAAATTTCTTCTTACTCAAAATTTACAACCACTAATGTGGTATAGGTTTATTGATGATATTATATTGTTTTGGCCACATGGACATGACACACTCACTGACTTCCTTACAGATTTAAATAATTTCGGACCGTTAGATTTTACATACACTATATCAGAAAATCAAATTACATTCTTAGACGTTGATCTAACTCTATCCGAAGGCACCATTAAAACTGCAATTCATATAAAACCTACAAACAAAGAGCAATACCTACATTTCGATAGCTGTCATCCGTTTCATACCAAAAAGTCAATTCCATATTCAATGTCCATTCGCGGACACCGTTTAATTAATAATAAAGAAAATCTAGATAAGTACCTTTCTAATCTTAAAAAATCACTAATAGAAAGAAATTATCCTGCCTCTTTGTTAGATAAAAATATAATAAATTCCGAAACAAAATTTTCACCTAAACCTAAATTGGTGTCAAATTTAAATCAAAATAAAATCTTTCTAAGTACTACTTATTTTCCTGGCACTGAGAAACTGCGACCAATTTTAGCAGATTTATTCCCTATTATAGCTAACGACCCATCAACCAAAGGTTTATTAGATATACCACCAATTTTATCATTTCGAAAACCTCCTAATTTAAAATCAATACTTAATAAAAATAATCGAAATTATCTTAGTACTAACAAAAATTTGGGCCTACAGCCTTGCGGTCGATCACGTTGTAAAACATGTCCTTTATTAGATCGAAGCATTTATTTTACTAGTCCTAACACTCCCAACAGTTACAGAGTTCCTTTTAATAGTAGTTGCATTTCAAAAAATATTGTATATCAATTACTTTGCCAGACCTGCAATGCATTTTATATTGGGGAAACAACTACACCTCTTAGCATTAGGTTAAATAATCACAGGGCCAGCGTAGGCAATGAAAGTCAACTTCCAATAGCATTGCATGCTAAGGCACACAATTTAACTTTTGATAATTGTTTTAAAGTAAAAATTATTAAGTGCCTTGGCGATAACGCTAAAGAAAGAGACGTTAAATCTTGGGAGTTGGCTTTTATAAATATTTTAGGCGCTTGCAAGGGTCCCGGTCTGAATAGGCAAAATTAATACAGTAATTATATTTGTTCAGACATATTCATTAAAAGCTTATTAATATTTTTCATTTAAAAATCATTATTAATAATGTTTTTCAAGGTCGGTTATAGTGCATTTATAACGATATTGCAAAATATTATTAACCCATTTCTCTATGTTCAGTTTTTTTTTTTTTAAATTTAAATTTTGAAAAAATTGTTCTATCAGAAATGTCATAGAGATGAATACGACTAGTGTCGAAATATTCTCAATCATATAATTTCTTCTAAAATAAGTTACTAACATCCATTTCTGTTACAGAAACCATCCTCCTATACGTATTACATCCAAGGGCATACAGTAATTCGGCTGCAATAACTAAGAACATCATAGGTTATCAATTGCGGAAACAGGTGCCGCTGCCCTAAGTATTTAAAGAGGACATTAACTATCGTTTAAATGTTTCTGGTCCACCAGGACCCCAGATAAGTAACTTTTCATGAATCTAATTTTATATATTATTGAAAATAATTTAAAAAAATTTACACACTTAAAATATCAAAATATAAACAATTTTACACTTTTTACTTACTTATTTTGCTATCACATGTATCACTATGAACGAATATAATTATTGGTTAAATCAGGTTAATTATCATTCTCGTAAAGCATCACAATTTACAGGACATGTAGAATATCTGTCAAAATGTCTAAATAATCATATATGTCCCAAAGGGTTAATACCTAAATTTCCTTTCTCAGCTATAAGTCCAGAAATCCAATATAATTTCCACACTTTAAGGTTTAATTATGCAATGGAGATTACATTTGTTTTACACAATGAATACAAAGTTTTGGTAGATAAACATTTAAGGTCTCTTATATATTATGTTGATTTGATAGAAATGTATTCTCCAATGCATTATATATATGCTAGTGAAATAGTTAGCAGTTCTGTAATTGATTTAAACAATATTAGGCTAAAACACGAAAATAAGTTTCATAATTTACAAATTTTTCACAAAATCAACAACTCTACACAACAAAATTATACAAGATATAATTCAAATCCTGTTTCAAATTATAACAATAACGAAAACATTCCCTTATATTCATCACAAAACAAATTCTCAGCTAATCGTCATTTTATAAACAATTATTCTCATGCAGATATGCATCCCGAACCTACACAAGTTCCTTTAGAAATCCCAATTATTGAAAATTTGATATCATCAGTTACAAATTCTAATGCTGCACAGGTTCCTATAAATACCGATAGACTTGTCGTAAAAAACTTGTCCTCAAAAATTATAAACCATAATGAATATTCAGTTTTATCTAAAGGGCTAAATTTCACACCAACTCCCAAAGTTGACCATTTCAGTTTTGGAAATGATATAGCAAAATTTTGTCGTAATTTGAGATGGCGTGAGTTTTGGCATTCAAGGGACAAAAATGGTAATAATAGTAAATTACATGACGCACTGGCAAAATTTCGACAATATTCTAATAAAGAGCCACCCTCTCTTCCAAAAAATCATCCTGTAGAAATATTTATTACAGTTTTAATGAACAAAGTTACGCAACCAACATTTTTAAACAGCCTCAAACCTACACCTAACTTAACATCTGATGAACTTTCAGCTCTTAACAATCTAAGCAAAGATACCAATATCATCATTTTGCCAGCTGATAAAGGTTCAACTACAGTCATCCTTAATAAAACAGACTATGTAGCTGAAGGTTTGAGGCAACTCAGAGACGAAACTTCCTATAAAAAATTATATAGTGATCCGAATCAAAATTTTGCTAATACAATAAAAAAATATATTGAACAACAAAAAACCATTGAAAAATTATCAGATGAAGATATTAACACTTTAATTCCTAACCCTATCAGAACACCAAATTTTTACTTATTGCCAAAAATTCATAAACCTAATAATCCAGGAAGACCGATAGTAGCTAGTTTTAACTCACCCACAGAAAGAATTTCAGCTTTTGTCGATTACTTTCTACAGCCATTTGTAAAAAATCTAAAGTCACACATTAAAGATAGTTACCATTTCATCGAGATTCTAAAAAATACCACAATTCCTAAGACTGACAACTTATTACTTGTTACAATTGACGCTGTCTCTCTTTATACTAATATTCCCCATGATTTAGGCTTAGAAGCGATTTCCCATTACCTTAATCAAAGGCCCAGCCCCCAAATTCCTTCTACAAATTTTCTTTGTAAGTTGGCTGAATTCGTCCTCACTAAGAATGCTTTTTCTTTTGAGGATGAATTTTATCTCCAAATTAAAGGTACAGCAATGGGAACAAGAATGGCTCCTTCTTATGCGAATCTTTTCATGGGGTTATTAGAAAATAAATTTCTTCTTACTCAAAATTTACAACCACTAATGTGGTATAGGTTTATTGATGATATTATATTGTTTTGGCCACATGGACATGACACACTCACTGACTTCCTTACAGATTTAAATAATTTCGGACCGTTAGATTTTACATACACTATATCAGAAAATCAAATTACATTCTTAGACGTTGATCTAACTCTATCCGAAGGCACCATTAAAACTGCAATTCATATAAAACCTACAAACAAAGAGCAATACCTACATTTCGATAGCTGTCATCCGTTTCATACCAAAAAGTCAATTCCATATTCAATGTCCATTCGCGGACACCGTTTAATTAATAATAAAGAAAATCTAGATAAGTACCTTTCTAATCTTAAAAAATCACTAATAGAAAGAAATTATCCTGCCTCTTTGTTAGATAAAAATATAATAAATTCCGAAACAAAATTTTCACCTAAACCTAAATTGGTGTCAAATTTAAATCAAAATAAAATCTTTCTAAGTACTACTTATTTTCCTGGCACTGAGAAACTGCGACCAATTTTAGCAGATTTATTCCCTATTATAGCTAACGACCCATCAACCAAAGGTTTATTAGATATATCACCAATTTTATCATTTCGAAAACCTCCTAATTTAAAATCAATACTTAATAAAAATAATCGAAATTATCTTAGTACTAACAAAAATTTGGGCCTACAGCCTTGCGGTCGATCACGTTGTAAAACATGTCCTTTATTAGATCGAAGCATTTATTTTACTAGTCCTAACACTCCCAACAGTTACAGAGTTCCTTTTAATAGTAGTTGCATTTCAAAAAATATTGTATATCAATTACTTTGCCAGACCTGCAATGCATTTTATATTGGGGAAACAACTACACCTCTTAGCATTAGGTTAAATAATCACAGGGCCAGCGTAGGCAATGAAAGTCAACTTCCAATAGCATTGCATGCTAAGGCACACAATTTAACTTTTGATAATTGTTTTAAAGTAAAAATTATTAAGTGCCTTGGCGATAACGCTAAAGAAAGAGACGTTAAATCTTGGGAGTTGGCTTTTATAAATATTTTAGGCGCTTGCAAGGGTCCCGGTCTGAATAGGCAAAATTAATACAGTAATTATATTTGTTCAGACATATTCATTAAAAGCTTATTAATATTTTTCATTTAAAAATCATTATTAATAATGTTTTTCAAGGTCGGTTATAGTGCATTTATAACGATATTGCAAAATATTATTAACCCATTTCTCTATGTTCAGTTTTTTTTTTTTAAATTTAAATTTTGAAAAAATTGTTCTATCAGAAATGTCATAGAGATGAATACGACTAGTGTCGAAATATTCTCAATCATATAATTTCTTCTAAAATAAGTTACTAACATCCATTTCTGTTACAGAAACCATCCTCCTATACGTATTACATCCAAGGGCATACAGTAATTCGGCTGCAATAACTAAGAACATCATAGGTTATCAATTGCGGAAACAGGTGCCGCTGCCCTAAGTATTTAAAGAGGACATTAACTATCGTTTAAATGTTTCTGGTCCACCAGGACCCCAGATAAGTAACTTTTCATGAATCTAATTTTATATATTATTGAAAATAATTTAAAAAAAATTACACACTTAAAATATCAAAATATAAACAATTTTACACTTTTTACTTACTTATTTTGCTATCACATGTATCACTATGAACGAATATAATTATTGGTTAAATCAGGTTAATTATCATTCTCGTAAAGCATCACAATTTACAGGACATGTAGAATATCTGTCAAAATGTCTAAATAATCATATATGTCCCAAAGGGTTAATACCTAAATTTCCTTTCTCAGCTATAAGTCCAGAAATCCAATATAATTTCCACACTTTAAGGTTTAATTATGCAATGGAGATTACATTTGTTTTACACAATGAATACAAAGTTTTGGTAGATAAACATTTAAGGTCTCTTATATATTATGTTGATTTGATAGAAATGTATTCTCCAATGCATTATATATATGCTAGTGAAATAGTTAGCAGTTCTGTAATTGATTTAAACAATATTAGGCTAAAACACGAAAATAAGTTTCATAATTTACAAATTTTTCACAAAATCAACAACTCTACACAACAAAATTATACAAGATATAATTCAAATCCTGTTTCAAATTATAACAATAACGAAAACATTCCCTTATATTCATCACAAAACAAATTCTCAGCTAATCGTCATTTTATAAACAATTATTCTCATGCAGATATGCATCCCGAACCTACACAAGTTCCTTTAGAAATCCCAATTATTGAAAATTTGATATCATCAGTTACAAATTCTAAAGCTGCACAGGTTCCTATAAATACCGATAGACTTGTCGTAAAAAACTTGTCCTCAAAAATTATAAACCATAATGAATATTCAGTTTTATCTAAAGGGCTAAATTTCACACCAACTCCCAAAGTTGACCATTTCAGTTTTGGAAATGATATAGCAAAATTTTGTCGTAATTTGAGATGGCGTGAGTTTTGGCATTCAAGGGACAAAAATGGTAATAATAGTAAATTACATGACGCACTGGCAAAATTTCGACAATATTCTAATAAAGAGCCACCCTCTCTTCCAAAAAATCATCCTGTAGAAATATTTATTACAGTTTTAATGAACAAAGTTACGCAACCAACATTTTTAAACAGCCTCAAACCTACACCTAACTTAACATCTGATGAACTTTCAGCTCTTAACAATCTAAGCAAAGATACCAATATCATCATTTTGCCAGCTGATAAAGGTTCAACTACAGTCATCCTTAATAAAACAGACTATGTAGCTGAAGGTTTGAGGCAACTCAGAGACGAAACTTCCTATAAAAAATTATATAGTGATCCGAATCAAAATTTTGCTAATACAATAAAAAAATATATTGAACAACAAAAAACCATTGAAAAATTATCAGATGAAGATATTAACACTTTAATTCCTAACCCTATCAGAACACCAAATTTTTACTTATTGCCAAAAATTCATAAACCTAATAATCCAGGAAGACCGATAGTAGCTAGTTTTAACTCACCCACAGAAAGAATTTCAGCTTTTGTCGATTACTTTCTACAGCCATTTGTAAAAAATCTAAAGTCACACATTAAAGATAGTTACCATTTCATCGAGATTCTAAAAAATACCACAATTCCTAAGACTGACAACTTATTACTTGTTACAATTGACGCTGTCTCTCTTTATACTAATATTCCCCATGATTTAGGCTTAGAAGCGATTTCCCATTACCTTAATCAAAGGCCCAGCCCCCAAATTCCTTCTACAAATTTTCTTTGTAAGTTGGCTGAATTCGTCCTCACTAAGAATGCTTTTTCTTTTGAGGATGAATTTTATCTCCAAATTAAAGGTACAGCAATGGGAACAAGAATGGCTCCTTCTTATGCGAATCTTTTCATGGGGTTATTAGAAAATAAATTTCTTCTTACTCAAAATTTACAACCACTAATGTGGTATAGGTTTATTGATGATATTATATTGTTTTGGCCACATGGACATGACACACTCACTGACTTCCTTACAGATTTAAATAATTTCGGACCGTTAGATTTTACATACACTATATCAGAAAATCAAATTACATTCTTAGACGTTGATCTAACTCTATCCGAAGGCACCATTAAAACTGCAATTCATATAAAACCTACAAACAAAGAGCAATACCTACATTTCGATAGCTGTCATCCGTTTCATACCAAAAAGTCAATTCCATATTCAATGTCCATTCGCGGACACCGTTTAATTAATAATAAAGAAAATCTAGATAAGTACCTTTCTAATCTTAAAAAATCACTAATAGAAAGAAATTATCCTGCCTCTTTGTTAGATAAAAATATAATAAATTCCGAAACAAAATTTTCACCTAAACCTAAATTGGTGTCAAATTTAAATCAAAATAAAATCTTTCTAAGTACTACTTATTTTCCTGGCACTGAGAAACTGCGACCAATTTTAGCAGATTTATTCCCTATTATAGCTAACGACCCATCAACCAAAGGTTTATTAGATATACCACCAATTTTATCATTTCGAAAACCTCCTAATTTAAAATCAATACTTAATAAAAATAATCGAAATTATCTTAGTACTAACAAAAATTTGGGCCTACAGCCTTGCGGTCGATCACGTTGTAAAACATGTCCTTTATTAGATCGAAGCATTTATTTTACTAGTCCTAACACTCCCAACAGTTACAGAGTTCCTTTTAATAGTAGTTGCATTTCAAAAAATATTGTATATCAATTACTTTGCCAGACCTGCAATGCATTTTATATTGGGGAAACAACTACACCTCTTAGCATTAGGTTAAATAATCACAGGGCCAGCGTAGGCAATGAAAGTCAACTTCCAATAGCATTGCATGCTAAGGCACACAATTTAACTTTTGATAATTGTTTTAAAGTAAAAATTATTAAGTGCCTTGGCGATAACGCTAAAGAAAGAGACGTTAAATCTTGGGAGTTGGCTTTTATAAATATTTTAGGCGCTTGCAAGGGTCCCGGTCTGAATAGGCAAAATTAATACAGTAATTATATTTGTTCAGACATATTCATTAAAAGCTTATTAATATTTTTCATTTAAAAATCATTATTAATAATGTTTTTCAAGGTCGGTTATAGTGCATTTATAACGATATTGCAAAATATTATTAACCCATTTCTCTATGTTCAGTTTTTTTTTTTTTAAATTTAAATTTTGAAAAAATTGTTCTATCAGAAATGTCATAGAGATGAATACGACTAGTGTCGAAATATTCTCAATCATATAATTTCTTCTAAAATAAGTTACTAACATCCATTTCTGTTACAGAAACCATCCTCCTATACGTATTACATCCAAGGGCATACAGTAATTCGGCTGCAATAACTAAGAACATCATAGGTTATCAATTGCGGAAACAGGTGCCGCTGCCCTAAGTATTTAAAGAGGACATTAACTATCGTTTAAATGTTTCTGGTCCACCAGGACCCCAGATAAGTAACTTTTCATGAATCTAATTTTATATATTATTGAAAATAATTTAAAAAAATTTACACACTTAAAATATCAAAATATAAACAATTTTACACTTTTTACTTACTTATTTTGCTATCACATGTATCACTATGAACGAATATAATTATTGGTTAAATCAGGTTAATTATCATTCTCGTAAAGCATCACAATTTACAGGACATGTAGAATATCTGTCAAAATGTCTAAATAATCATATATGTCCCAAAGGGTTAATACCTAAATTTCCTTTCTCAGCTATAAGTCCAGAAATCCAATATAATTTCCACACTTTAAGGTTTAATTATGCAATGGAGATTACATTTGTTTTACACAATGAATACAAAGTTTTGGTAGATAAACATTTAAGGTCTCTTATATATTATGTTGATTTGATAGAAATGTATTCTCCAATGCATTATATATATGCTAGTGAAATAGTTAGCAGTTCTGTAATTGATTTAAACAATATTAGGCTAAAACACGAAAATAAGTTTCATAATTTACAAATTTTTCACAAAATCAACAACTCTACACAACAAAATTATACAAGATATAATTCAAATCCTGTTTCAAATTATAACAATAACGAAAACATTCCCTTATATTCATCACAAAACAAATTCTCAGCTAATCGTCATTTTATAAACAATTATTCTCATGCAGATATGCATCCCGAACCTACACAAGTTCCTTTAGAAATCCCAATTATTGAAAATTTGATATCATCAGTTACAAATTCTAATGCTGCACAGGTTCCTATAAATACCGATAGACTTGTCGTAAAAAACTTGTCCTCAAAAATTATAAACCATAATGAATATTCAGTTTTATCTAAAGGGCTAAATTTCACACCAACTCCCAAAGTTGACCATTTCAGTTTTGGAAATGATATAGCAAAATTTTGTCGTAATTTGAGATGGCGTGAGTTTTGGCATTCAAGGGACAAAAATGGTAATAATAGTAAATTACATGACGCACTGGCAAAATTTCGACAATATTCTAATAAAGAGCCACCCTCTCTTCCAAAAAATCATCCTGTAGAAATATTTATTACAGTTTTAATGAACAAAGTTACGCAACCAACATTTTTAAACAGCCTCAAACCTACACCTAACTTAACATCTGATGAACTTTCAGCTCTTAACAATCTAAGCAAAGATACCAATATCATCATTTTGCCAGCTGATAAAGGTTCAACTACAGTCATCCTTAATAAAACAGACTATGTAGCTGAAGGTTTGAGGCAACTCAGAGACGAAACTTCCTATAAAAAATTATATAGTGATCCGAATCAAAATTTTGCTAATACAATAAAAAAATATATTGAACAACAAAAAACCATTGAAAAATTATCAGATGAAGATATTAACACTTTAATTCCTAACCCTATCAGAACACCAAATTTTTACTTATTGCCAAAAATTCATAAACCTAATAATCCAGGAAGACCGATAGTAGCTAGTTTTAACTCACCCACAGAAAGAATTTCAGCTTTTGTCGATTACTTTCTACAGCCATTTGTAAAAAATCTAAAGTCACACATTAAAGATAGTTACCATTTCATCGAGATTCTAAAAAATACCACAATTCCTAAGACTGACAACTTATTACTTGTTACAATTGACGCTGTCTCTCTTTATACTAATATTCCCCATGATTTAGGCTTAGAAGCGATTTCCCATTACCTTAATCAAAGGCCCAGCCCCCAAATTCCTTCTACAAATTTTCTTTGTAAGTTGGCTGAATTCGTCCTCACTAAGAATGCTTTTTCTTTTGAGGATGAATTTTATCTCCAAATTAAAGGTACAGCAATGGGAACAAGAATGGCTCCTTCTTATGCGAATCTTTTCATGGGGTTATTAGAAAATAAATTTCTTCTTACTCAAAATTTACAACCACTAATGTGGTATAGGTTTATTGATGATATTATATTGTTTTGGCCACATGGACATGACACACTCACTGACTTCCTTACAGATTTAAATAATTTCGGACCGTTAGATTTTACATACACTATATCAGAAAATCAAATTACATTCTTAGACGTTGATCTAACTCTATCCGAAGGCACCATTAAAACTGCAATTCATATAAAACCTACAAACAAAGAGCAATACCTACATTTCGATAGCTGTCATCCGTTTCATACCAAAAAGTCAATTCCATATTCAATGTCCATTCGCGGACACCGTTTAATTAATAATAAAGAAAATCTAGATAAGTACCTTTCTAATCTTAAAAAATCACTAATAGAAAGAAATTATCCTGCCTCTTTGTTAGATAAAAATATAATAAATTCCGAAACAAAATTTTCACCTAAACCTAAATTGGTGTCAAATTTAAATCAAAATAAAATCTTTCTAAGTACTACTTATTTTCCTGGCACTGAGAAACTGCGACCAATTTTAGCAGATTTATTCCCTATTATAGCTAACGACCCATCAACCAAAGGTTTATTAGATATACCACCAATTTTATCATTTCGAAAACCTCCTAATTTAAAATCAATACTTAATAAAAATAATCGAAATTATCTTAGTACTAACAAAAATTTGGGCCTACAGCCTTGCGGTCGATCACGTTGTAAAACATGTCCTTTATTAGATCGAAGCATTTATTTTACTAGTCCTAACACTCCCAACAGTTACAGAGTTCCTTTTAACCCTTCAGGCCTCGGCCCCTCAGCCGATTGACAAGATGCTGTCCCAAAAATTTTTAGTAAAAATTAGTTAAAAAATTGAATTAAGACACTGTCTCACCAAAACATTAATTACTGCCAAACCACTGTACCCATAATTAAAATGAAACATATTAACATAATAAAACATAATAAAATCAAACAAATTAAATTAAAATAAAATTAAAACGGGGCCGTCAAGCTGAATCGTGTTGTGGCCGATATCGGCCAATCGGGGCCTGAGGGGTTAATAGTAGTTGCATTTCAAAAAATATTGTATATCAATTACTTTGCCAGACCTGCAATGCATTTTATATTGGGGAAACAACTACACCTCTTAGCATTAGGTTAAATAATCACAGGGCCAGCGTAGGCAATGAAAGTCAACTTCCAATAGCATTGCATGCTAAGGCACACAATTTAACTTTTGATAATTGTTTTAAAGTAAAAATTATTAAGTGCCTTGGCGATAACGCTAAAGAAAGAGACGTTAAATCTTGGGAGTTGGCTTTTATAAATATTTTAGGCGCTTGCAAGGGTCCCGGTCTGAATAGGCAAAATTAATACAGTAATTATATTTGTTCAGACATATTCATTAAAAGCTTATTAATATTTTTCATTTAAAAATCATTATTAATAATGTTTTTCAAGGTCGGTTATAGTGCATTTATAACGATATTGCAAAATATTATTAACCCATTTCTCTATGTTCAGTTTTTTTTTTTTAAATTTAAATTTTGAAAAAATTGTTCTATCAGAAATGTCATAGAGATGAATACGACTAGTGTCGAAATATTCTCAATCATATAATTTCTTCTAAAATAAGTTACTAACATCCATTTCTGTTACAGAAACCATCCTCCTATACGTATTACATCCAAGGGCATACAGTAATTCGGCTGCAATAACTAAGAACATCATAGGTTATCAATTGCGGAAACAGGTGCCGCTGCCCTAAGTATTTAAAGAGGACATTAACTATCGTTTAAATGTTTCTGGTCCACCAGGACCCCAGATAAGTAACTTTTCATGAATCTAATTTTATATATTATTGAAAATAATTTAAAAAAAATTACACACCTAAAATATCAAAATATAAACAATTTTACACTTTTTACTTACTTATTTTGCTATCACATGTATCACTATGAACGAATATAATTATTGGTTAAATCAGGTTAATTATCATTCTCGTAAAGCATCACAATTTACAGGACATGTAGAATATCTGTCAAAATGTCTAAATAATCATATATGTCCCAAAGGGTTAATACCTAAATTTCCTTTCTCAGCTATAAGTCCAGAAATCCAATATAATTTCCACACTTTAAGGTTTAATTATGCAATGGAGATTACATTTGTTTTACACAATGAATACAAAGTTTTGGTAGATAAACATTTAAGGTCTCTTATATATTATGTTGATTTGATAGAAATGTATTCTCCAATGCATTATATATATGCTAGTGAAATAGTTAGCAGTTCTGTAATTGATTTAAACAATATTAGGCTAAAACACGAAAATAAGTTTCATAATTTACAAATTTTTCACAAAATCAACAACTCTACACAACAAAATTATACAAGATATAATTCAAATCCTGTTTCAAATTATAACAATAACGAAAACATTCCCTTATATTCATCACAAAACAAATTCTCAGCTAATCGTCATTTTATAAACAATTATTCTCATGCAGATATGCATCCCGAACCTACACAAGTTCCTTTAGAAATCCCAATTATTGAAAATTTGATATCATCAGTTACAAATTCTAATGCTGCACAGGTTCCTATAAATACCGATAGACTTGTCGTAAAAAACTTGTCCTCAAAAATTATAAACCATAATGAATATTCAGTTTTATCTAAAGGGCTAAATTTCACACCAACTCCCAAAGTTGACCATTTCAGTTTTGGAAATGATATAGCAAAATTTTGTCGTAATTTGAGATGGCGTGAGTTTTGGCATTCAAGGGACAAAAATGGTAATAATAGTAAATTACATGACGCACTGGCAAAATTTCGACAATATTCTAATAAAGAGCCACCCTCTCTTCCAAAAAATCATCCTGTAGAAATATTTATTACAGTTTTAATGAACAAAGTTACGCAACCAACATTTTTAAACAGCCTCAAACCTACACCTAACTTAACATCTGATGAACTTTCAGCTCTTAACAATCTAAGCAAAGATACCAATATCATCATTTTGCCAGCTGATAAAGGTTCAACTACAGTCATCCTTAATAAAACAGACTATGTAGCTGTAGCTGAAGGTTTGAGGCAACTCAGAGACGAAACTTCCTATAAAAAATTATATAGTGATCCGAATCAAAATTTTGCTAATACAATAAAAAAATATATTGAACAACAAAAAACCATTGAAAAATTATCAGATGAAGATATTAACACTTTAATTCCTAACCCTATCAGAACACCAAATTTTTACTTATTGCCAAAAATTCATAAACCTAATAATCCAGGAAGACCGATAGTAGCTAGTTTTAACTCACCCACAGAAAGAATTTCAGCTTTTGTCGATTACTTTCTACAGCCATTTGTAAAAAATCTAAAGTCACACATTAAAGATAGTTACCATTTCATCGAGATTCTAAAAAATACCACAATTCCTAAGACTGACAACTTATTACTTGTTACAATTGACGCTGTCTCTCTTTATACTAATATTCCCCATGATTTAGGCTTAGAAGCGATTTCCCATTACCTTAATCAAAGGCCCAGCCCCCAAATTCCTTCTACAAATTTTCTTTGTAAGTTGGCTGAATTCGTCCTCACTAAGAATGCTTTTTCTTTTGAGGATGAATTTTATCTCCAAATTAAAGGTACAGCAATGGGAACAAGAATGGCTCCTTCTTATGCGAATCTTTTCATGGGGTTATTAGAAAATAAATTTCTTCTTACTCAAAATTTACAACCACTAATGTGGTATAGGTTTATTGATGATATTATATTGTTTTGGCCACATGGACATGACACACTCACTGACTTCCTTACAGATTTAAATAATTTCGGACCGTTAGATTTTACATACACTATATCAGAAAATCAAATTACATTCTTAGACGTTGATCTAACTCTATCCGAAGGCACCATTAAAACTGCAATTCATATAAAACCTACAAACAAAGAGCAATACCTACATTTCGATAGCTGTCATCCGTTTCATACCAAAAAGTCAATTCCATATTCAATGTCCATTCGCGGACACCGTTTAATTAATAATAAAGAAAATCTAGATAAGTACCTTTCTAATCTTAAAAAATCACTAATAGAAAGAAATTATCCTGCCTCTTTGTTAGATAAAAATATAATAAATTCCGAAACAAAATTTTCACCTAAACCTAAATTGGTGTCAAATTTAAATCAAAATAAAATCTTTCTAAGTACTACTTATTTTCCTGGCACTGAGAAACTGCGACCAATTTTAGCAGATTTATTCCCTATTATAGCTAACGACCCATCAACCAAAGGTTTATTAGATATACCACCAATTTTATCATTTCGAAAACCTCCTAATTTAAAATCAATACTTAATAAAAATAATCGAAATTATCTTAGTACTAACAAAAATTTGGGCCTACAGCCTTGCGGTCGATCACGTTGTAAAACATGTCCTTTATTAGATCGAAGCATTTATTTTACTAGTCCTAACACTCCCAACAGTTACAGAGTTCCTTTTAATAGTAGTTGCATTTCAAAAAATATTGTATATCAATTACTTTGCCAGACCTGCAATGCATTTTATATTGGGGAAACAACTACACCTCTTAGCATTAGGTTAAATAATCACAGGGCCAGCGTAGGCAATGAAAGTCAACTTCCAATAGCATTGCATGCTAAGGCACACAATTTAACTTTTGATAATTGTTTTAAAGTAAAAATTATTAAGTGCCTTGGCGATAACGCTAAAGAAAGAGACGTTAAATCTTGGGAGTTGGCTTTTATAAATATTTTAGGCGCTTGCAAGGGTCCCGGTCTGAATAGGCAAAATTAATACAGTAATTATATTTGTTCAGACATATTCATTAAAAGCTTATTAATATTTTTCATTTAAAAATCATTATTAATAATGTTTTTCAAGGTCGGTTATAGTGCATTTATAACGATATTGCAAAATATTATTAACCCATTTCTCTATGTTCAGTTTTTTTTTTTTAAATTTAAATTTTGAAAAAATTGTTCTATCAGAAATGTCATAGAGATGAATACGACTAGTGTCGAAATATTCTCAATCATATAATTTCTTCTAAAATAAGTTACTAACATCCATTTCTGTTACAGAAACCATCCTCCTATACGTATTACATCCAAGGGCATACAGTAATTCGGCTGCAATAACTAAGAACATCATAGGTTATCAATTGCGGAAACAGGTGCCGCTGCCCTAAGTATTTAAAGAGGACATTAACTATCGTTTAAATGTTTCTGGTCCACCAGGACCCCAGATAAGTAACTTTTCATGAATCTAATTTTATATATTATTGAAAATAATTTAAAAAAATTTACACACTTAAAATATCAAAATATAAACAATTTTACACTTTTTACTTACTTATTTTGCTATCACATGTATCACTATGAACGAATATAATTATTGGTTAAATCAGGTTAATTATCATTCTCGTAAAGCATCACAATTTACAGGACATGTAGAATATCTGTCAAAATGTCTAAATAATCATATATGTCCCAAAGGGTTAATACCTAAATTTCCTTTCTCAGCTATAAGTCCAGAAATCCAATATAATTTCCACACTTTAAGGTTTAATTATGCAATGGAGATTACATTTGTTTTACACAATGAATACAAAGTTTTGGTAGATAAACATTTAAGGTCTCTTATATATTATGTTGATTTGATAGAAATGTATTCTCCAATGCATTATATATATGCTAGTGAAATAGTTAGCAGTTCTGTAATTGATTTAAACAATATTAGGCTAAAACACGAAAATAAGTTTCATAATTTACAAATTTTTCACAAAATCAACAACTCTACACAACAAAATTATACAAGATATAATTCAAATCCTGTTTCAAATTATAACAATAACGAAAACATTCCCTTATATTCATCACAAAACAAATTCTCAGCTAATCGTCATTTTATAAACAATTATTCTCATGCAGATATGCATCCCGAACCTACACAAGTTCCTTTAGAAATCCCAATTATTGAAAATTTGATATCATCAGTTACAAATTCTAAAGCTGCACAGGTTCCTATAAATACCGATAGACTTGTCGTAAAAAACTTGTCCTCAAAAATTATAAACCATAATGAATATTCAGTTTTATCTAAAGGGCTAAATTTCACACCAACTCCCAAAGTTGACCATTTCAGTTTTGGAAATGATATAGCAAAATTTTGTCGTAATTTGAGATGGCGTGAGTTTTGGCATTCAAGGGACAAAAATGGTAATAATAGTAAATTACATGACGCACTGGCAAAATTTCGACAATATTCTAATAAAGAGCCACCCTCTCTTCCAAAAAATCATCCTGTAGAAATATTTATTACAGTTTTAATGAACAAAGTTACGCAACCAACATTTTTAAACAGCCTCAAACCTACACCTAACTTAACATCTGATGAACTTTCAGCTCTTAACAATCTAAGCAAAGATACCAATATCATCATTTTGCCAGCTGATAAAGGTTCAACTACAGTCATCCTTAATAAAACAGACTATGTAGCTGAAGGTTTGAGGCAACTCAGAGACGAAACTTCCTATAAAAAATTATATAGTGATCCGAATCAAAATTTTGCTAATACAATAAAAAAATATATTGAACAACAAAAAACCATTGAAAAATTATCAGATGAAGATATTAACACTTTAATTCCTAACCCTATCAGAACACCAAATTTTTACTTATTGCCAAAAATTCATAAACCTAATAATCCAGGAAGACCGATAGTAGCTAGTTTTAACTCACCCACAGAAAGAATTTCAGCTTTTGTCGATTACTTTCTACAGCCATTTGTAAAAAATCTAAAGTCACACATTAAAGATAGTTACCATTTCATCGAGATTCTAAAAAATACCACAATTCCTAAGACTGACAACTTATTACTTGTTACAATTGACGCTGTCTCTCTTTATACTAATATTCCCCATGATTTAGGCTTAGAAGCGATTTCCCATTACCTTAATCAAAGGCCCAGCCCCCAAATTCCTTCTACAAATTTTCTTTGTAAGTTGGCTGAATTCGTCCTCACTAAGAATGCTTTTTCTTTTGAGGATGAATTTTATCTCCAAATTAAAGGTACAGCAATGGGAACAAGAATGGCTCCTTCTTATGCGAATCTTTTCATGGGGTTATTAGAAAATAAATTTCTTCTTACTCAAAATTTACAACCACTAATGTGGTATAGGTTTATTGATGATATTATATTGTTTTGGCCACATGGACATGACACACTCACTGACTTCCTTACAGATTTAAATAATTTCGGACCGTTAGATTTTACATACACTATATCAGAAAATCAAATTACATTCTTAGACGTTGATCTAACTCTATCCGAAGGCACCATTAAAACTGCAATTCATATAAAACCTACAAACAAAGAGCAATACCTACATTTCGATAGCTGTCATCCGTTTCATACCAAAAAGTCAATTCCATATTCAATGTCCATTCGCGGACACCGTTTAATTAATAATAAAGAAAATCTAGATAAGTACCTTTCTAATCTTAAAAAATCACTAATAGAAAGAAATTATCCTGCCTCTTTGTTAGATAAAAATATAATAAATTCCGAAACAAAATTTTCACCTAAACCTAAATTGGTGTCAAATTTAAATCAAAATAAAATCTTTCTAAGTACTACTTATTTTCCTGGCACTGAGAAACTGCGACCAATTTTAGCAGATTTATTCCCTATTATAGCTAACGACCCATCAACCAAAGGTTTATTAGATATACCACCAATTTTATCATTTCGAAAACCTCCTAATTTAAAATCAATACTTAATAAAAATAATCGAAATTATCTTAGTACTAACAAAAATTTGGGCCTACAGCCTTGCGGTCGATCACGTTGTAAAACATGTCCTTTATTAGATCGAAGCATTTATTTTACTAGTCCTAACACTCCCAACAGTTACAGAGTTCCTTTTAATAGTAGTTGCATTTCAAAAAATATTGTATATCAATTACTTTGCCAGACCTGCAATGCATTTTATATTGGGGAAACAACTACACCTCTTAGCATTAGGTTAAATAATCACAGGGCCAGCGTAGGCAATGAAAGTCAACTTCCAATAGCATTGCATGCTAAGGCACACAATTTAACTTTTGATAATTGTTTTAAAGTAAAAATTATTAAGTGCCTTGGCGATAACGCTAAAGAAAGAGACGTTAAATCTTGGGAGTTGGCTTTTATAAATATTTTAGGCGCTTGCAAGGGTCCCGGTCTGAATAGGCAAAATTAATACAGTAATTATATTTGTTCAGACATATTCATTAAAAGCTTATTAATATTTTTCATTTAAAAATCATTATTAATAATGTTTTTCAAGGTCGGTTATAGTGCATTTATAACGATATTGCAAAATATTATTAACCCATTTCTCTATGTTCAGTTTTTTTTTTTTAAATTTAAATTTTGAAAAAATTGTTCTATCAGAAATGTCATAGAGATGAATACGACTAGTGTCGAAATATTCTCAATCATATAATTTCTTCTAAAATAAGTTACTAACATCCATTTCTGTTACAGAAACCATCCTCCTATACGTATTACATCCAAGGGCATACAGTAATTCGGCTGCAATAACTAAGAACATCATAGGTTATCAATTGCGGAAACAGGTGCCGCTGCCCTAAGTATTTAAAGAGGACATTAACTATCGTTTAAATGTTTCTGGTCCACCAGGACCCCAGATAAGTAACTTTTCATGAATCTAATTTTATATATTATTGAAAATAATTTAAAAAAAATTACACACTTAAAATATCAATATATATATATATATATATATATATATATATATATATATATATATATATATATATATATATATATATATATATATATATATATATATATATATATATATATATATATATATATATATATATATATATATATATATCAAAAGTTGTAATTAAAACCATTATTGGCGGTGCTCCCTGCCAGAATGGCTTCATAAGTGACGAGTTGTCGTAAATGAGACGAAATTCGTGGCGAATATCATCGGTTAACGCAAAGCCTATCCAGTACCATTGAAAGTAGGTGGCACCCTAGTAGTTCAAAAAAAGAATGATAGCAATAGCTATTATTTATCCATATATAGGCATTTTGAATTCTGTTTTTTTTTGGCATTTTTTTAAAAGCAAGGACTTTTAGTAGATTTTCGCTTTCCTTTCTCCCTTTGTCCAGTAGCCAACGCGCCACCATCTTCTTCAGCACTGTTGTCGATGTTGATATCAATGCATTTTCCTTCACCTCATATATGAACATATTTTAAATCCATGTAAAGATGCCATGTAGATCCCTATTCTGTCTACGTCGACAAGAAAGGCCACAGGAGACTCCTACCGCAGGGCGTTCAGCACTGCGATGTTTTATCCTCCACACCGGACAATACGCCCGGCTCACGAGACCTCCAGCTAAAGGGCAATAGATCAGTGGCAGATATCGCCAACATTACCTAAAGCTCGTCGATTGATTCGATTCGTTGGCTGGCTAGCAGATTTCGTTCACGCGATGTTAAAGATGGAAGGAAGCTGCGCGCGCTGCTTTAATTTGGCAAAAAATGTCTTAGTGACCAACGTAAAATCCACCGCATTTTAGCTTTCATACTCTTTAGCCTCCTCATTATTTCTCCAACACGCCGAAAACGACATTTTGATTGACATTATAAAAAGAGAAAACGAAATGGGCGGAAAGGGACGTTATAAAATCTTCCATTACGGTAGGAGCGGCTGGGAAAGTCAGGGCAGATGCTCTTTACTTCCAAATCCGAAGCTGCCGAATTATAGGGGATCGTAAAACCTGCCGGTCGGGAAGGCTTTATACTTCTTAATCTTAAAGGCACCTGCCAGATTTTAACGACGACCTGTTTCGATTTTATGCTTCGGATGAACGGAACTTTATTTTATCATTATTTTACCTCGGCGCCGCCGCGCCGTCCTAATATAAAGAAGCTAAAGGAAACGTTCATATAGAATTTATAGAACATACGCATTTACCTTTTATCCTATCTTCGTCCCTTCGGGTTAGTTTGGATGGGCCAAGAATTTTAGGATTCTGGGGGAGATGTAGTTTTCACATTTGTATGCACTTTTGTATGCATCTGCAGCTGCGCTTGCAGTAGACCGAGTGTGGAGGTCAAGGAGACCGGTACAGTCAAAGGTTATCATTGTTACTACGGCAACAAAAAATGATGCGGAAAGCAACGTGAAACCACCGCATTACCATCCCCAGGAAGTTCATCATGGCTGAGAACAATATTACCACGGCCCCGCAGTCCCCGGCAGACCTTAGCTGGTCAGAGGGTGCTAAGAATCTCCGGGTCAGCCATGAAGATTGCTACGTGGAACGTGAGAAGTCTTTTCGGAGACGCCAAATTGGACAATGCCTTACTGGAAATGGAAAGAATGTAACTAGACATGCTCGATATAAGCGAGCTTAAATGAATAGGAACTGGGGAGCTAGCTGCAGAGAATCATGTTGTATACTAGTGAAGGTAGTGAAGACACGCAGAGCTACCAGAACGGAGTAGCAGTGATTCTGAAGAAGAAGCTACGACGTTGTGTTTAAAACTTTATCCCAATATCTGACCGTGTTCTGCTACTACAACTACAGGCTCAACCTCTTAACATTAATATGTCAAGTGTATGCATCTACTGCTGACAAAAATGATGATGTCATCTAAGAATTCTACGCACAAATAGCAGCCGTGCTTAGCTCATTGAAAAAGCATGAATTAAATATTGTTATGAGAGACTTCAATTCAAAGGTTGGTCAAGGTAAAGTTGAAGACTATGTCGGACATTTCGGATTGGGAGAAAGGAATGAACGTGGAGATAGGCTTGTGCAATTCTGCCAGGAGAAGGACTTTATTGTCTCTAATACAATATTCCAATTGCCACCAAGACGTCTTTATACGTGGAAACCACCCGCAGACAAGACTGATCATATTGTGCGGAATCAAATCGATTATATACTAATTAGTAGATGTCATAGAAACACTGTCAAGTCAGTGAAAACTTACCCTGGCGCGGACATAGGCTCGGATCGTAACCCCTAAGTGGCGAAGCTGTGTATAAAAGAAATTGTGTCATCCAATACCAAAACCAAAAATACTAATAAAATAAGAGACCATGATGATCGGATAAAGTTATATCCTAGCACAAACAATGAAATCTGCCGATTATAATCATCTGAACCAGACTACAATGACGTGGAAAACACATGCACGGATTTCAAAAATGCAATTATGCAAACGGGAATAACTATACTATCTCCCTCTCCGGTCATTAAGAAGAAAGATTGGATTATCACAGAAATACTGCAGCTTATTACAACGAGAAGGGAATACAAAGGAAAAGACCATCAAAAATACAAATCAATACAAAACACCATAAGGAAGAGGATAAAAGAAACGAAGGAGACATGGATGGCAGAAAAATGTCAAGAAATAGAGGATTTTTAAGAGAAACACGGTCACTGTAATATACACAAAAGTATCAGAGAAGTTTTAAGTAAAATATATCATACTAAAACACATCTCACGTTGTTAGATGAACAAAGAAATTTCGCTTCTTCGGTAGAGGAAAAACTAGTGATTTGGGAATCATATATCCGAACTCTATTCCATGACAGTTAAACAGTCAACACGGAAGTCTCTACAGCGGTATCTGGCCCTGCGTTAATCAAATCAAATCTATGTAAATCGCGAGTTACACATCTGCTTCATTGACTATGAGAAGGCCTTCGACCGAGTTAGGCATGTAAAACTATTTGAAACCCTTAAGTCGGCTGGAGTCGACAGCCAAGACCTTCAAATAGTAAAAAATCTATATTGTCAACAAGAGGTCAACGTGAGAGTCGATGAACTACTTTCAGCTGATGTAGAAATACTCAGGGGAGTGCGACAGGGCTGCATTTAAAAATTGCTGTTAAAAATTGACTGTCATTATGCGCTGAATTTCAAAACAATAACTTTATTTATTTTAAAACAATTTGCAGACGATACTAGCGCTGTAGTTGAAGCTGACAACATAAATACGCTCACTGCCAATCTCAATACATCTCTTGGTGAACTTGATGATTGGTTTAATGCGAACAAGATGTCTCTAAATATGTCTAAAACTGTTATTTTAAATTTTAATAGCAAGACATCATCTATAAAAGTTAACTACCCGGTTGAACTTGCGGAATCAGTTAAATTCCTCGGACTACATCTGGATGCAAAGATGTCATGGAATCTACATATAGAGCATGTTAAGTCAAAACTTTCGTCAGCCTGCTATGCTCTATTACGCATCAGAAATTGTTTGGAGAGAACTGAAGTAATATCGGCCTATTACGCGCTAGTTGAGTCACACCTGCGCTATGGTATTCTTTTATGGGGTAATGCAGCACACATCAACAGTGTATTCACTCTCCAGAAAAGAGCCATACGTGCGATAGTAGGTATTGGTCCACGGCATACATGTCGTGACCACTTCCAAAAACTAGGGATATTGACCGTATATGCGATTTTTGCTCAAGAAGCTCTTTGCGAATTCTATTGCAATAAGAGCTCGGCCATATCCCACGAGGAAGTACATCGGCATGACACCAGGAATAAAACCCTGTATCTCCAACCGTTCGTAGCACGTACTGCCAAGTTCCAGGCGACTAGTCGATACTTAGGCCTCAAACTTTTCAATAAATTGCCCGAAAGATTAAAAGAAATTAAAAACATCGATATTTTCAAGAGATCCATCCGAGTCTATCTGCTTAAAATCAACATGTATGCCCATAACGACTTCTTAAAATATTTTGAAAATACATAGCATCGTATCTACCCATTTAATCTAATACGTATTATTTACCGTTAATTGTTTTGTTGTAAACTGTTATCATATAGTCTATGTTTTCGTAAATTGGTAAGTTTAAAACTATATATTGTATATCATCTCTTGTCTAAATTGAGTAACTAATTTAAGATTAATTACTGTCATTCCTACACAATTGTATGGTTGTATTGGAAATAAATACCTTTTACTTTACTTTACTTTACTTTAAGTAATAAGGTAAACTTTTGAAAAAATACTTCCTTTTCAGAACGTTCAAGTTAAATGTTAATTATTTATAATAAAGACTGATTTCGAATAATGTTCTAATATAATATTTGACGAACAGTAACACGCTACGTCTTCTACGTTCTCCTATATCGATCTGAGGCCTAGACACTCTGGCCATGCGTCTTGAAGCGTTTGAGATGTGGGTGTATCGGAGAATGCTTAAAATATCGTGGGTCCAGAAGGTTCGAAATACGACAGTCCTTCAAAGACTGAATAAAAAAGGGTCAGAGGTACTCAAAACCATAAAGAGACGCAAGCTCGAATACTTCGGCCGCATAATACGCAACCCCAAGTGCGAACTCCTGCAAATAGTAACCCAGGGGAAAATTCAAGGCAAGAGGAGGCCTGAGTTCCAGCTGAGCACTGGCGCATTGTTCCGTGCGGCGGTCTCCGAGACTGAAATCAGCAAGGCGATTGCCAACCTTCGTTAGGAGACGGCACTACAAGAAGAAGATGGGAATTCTCATGAGCCAGCTTATACGTGGCAGGTTTCTTCTTCCCTGGATGTTTTGTTGAGTGTACTTAAAAAAAATTGCGGCTCCAGCCGCAACTACCCCCTACTCCAAGTCGGCGAGCCGCTGCGCTCCTCTGGGGGTATTAATTCGCACGGAGACGCAGCGACTTGGCAAACCCAGAGCGGTGGGTAGAAGCAGCTGGGTCAGGATTCGCTCGGCTGGTGGTTTCGTGCGGCTGTTTAGCGATGCGGGCTTTGGGGCTTTCTTTGACTTGTCCGTCCGAGTAGGCATCTACGCGCGTTCCTCTCCGACGCAGGTATTGGGGATTTCCAGACGAAGAGTCGTAAAAGTGGTTCTCGCGATGAATTGGGCGTTGGGCCTTCCCCAGTATTGATCCGCACGAGTCCGTAATAACTTCGAGGGGCACTGACGTGCTTAAACCGCATTTCGGTCGCCAGGCCCTGTTATTAGGCCCGTGACTACTACTACTCGGCATTCTGCCGTTTCGTGGGGACTTCGCGTAAGCCGGACAATCGCGGCGACCTCCATTTCCTCTTGGTGTTCAGGCTTCGTTAGCCGTTTCGATGGCCGCCGATTTGTTTTTCTTTCCACGGTGCTTAAACCGAATTCAAAAAATCATTTATATACTGGCATCACGGCGCTGATCAAGCCTTCATCCTCTCTTACTATTTTACGTCCTGCTCAGACTTTTTTTATGTTTGACAACGTAGCACTTAATAAAGTGACATCAGTCTGCTATTTTCGCTCTGGTTCGCCGTCTCGCTCCCCCCGTCGCGTGTCGCCCCTCTCTCGCATTGTTCGGTTTTTTCATTGGCCGGTTCGCTCGAAACTGGGCAGCCGCGGGATCTATCCGCCGCTGGTACTGGCTCTCTTACAATGGCCCCATCTGCTCCAAGAGTTTCTCCGCCCTGATTGCCGTGCTTTCGGAAGTGTGATGTTTTATCTTTACGTTCTGGGTAAATATGTCGTTTCCGGTTTTAATGCGATATATATTTGCATGCTTGTTGATATGCACAATAAAGATGTATGTTTTTCTGTTGTCCTTTTATCGCCCGATGCCTAATCTGTTCATCGTTAAATCATCGACGTCTCTTGCATCGATGATTGCTATAAGAGCTGATTCCAGTTGTGTTTGCTTGCCATTTATTGCTCCTTGTAAATGTTCAGGTAGCCTGGATGCCAATACTGATCATAGTTTTAGTATATTTCTGGATTTAATTTGTCCGGTGACATACGTAGGGGGGGGGGGGGTTAAATAAAACACGGTAGAGTCCTGTTTATCAGATATAAAAATGTTGGACTCTACCGATGAGCGCCCATAGAGCACCGTCGACGACTGTTATGGCGGTTGAACCATATGATAAGTCTATTACTTTAAAGGGGTATATACCGCTACATAATTCTCGCCTATCGGTAAAACGCAGATGGCAACGGAATAAAAAAACAAAAAAACGGCCTACTTCAACTTTTATGATGTTTCCAACTGTACAAATCAAGCCCCCAAATACTGTTTTCATACCTCCCCGTACAAGCTTTTCACTAGATGGGTTCGATAAAGCGCGCGGGAATTCTAAAGGAAAGTACGCATTAATGAAACAAGTTCATTCGCTCGAAGCTGAAAAAAGGCATAGGCTTGTTTTCACTTTCGGCAGTGCTAACTTTTTTCATCCACCCGGGGAATCGAATGCCGAAAATTTAATTAAATTCCGTGATCGGAATTACCCCTCCACCGGATGCGTATATACCGGTGGAGGTACTCAGCGTTTTTTTCCACACTTTTACGTTTTCGCAATTTCCCGCCCGCCTAAATTGATAAAACGCCTGCTCTTAGTCTGATATTAACGATACTTAAGGTTAATTAATTAAAATTTAGTCGATTTACCGAATGCAGAATTAAGGTTAATCCGGCCGAGCCTGCACCAAGCCCGACGCCTATACTATCCTCTATTTACGCGACATTGACTTTATGAAATGCAGGTTATAGCCCATGTCTGAGTGGAGACTGAAAAGATAGCTGTTTGAAAACACAATAGAGCGAACATAATAGCCTATTGTGTTTTCAAACTACTATCCTTTACTTTCCCGGCTCACCAACCGACCGAAAGGGAAAGTATTGTGAACGCGCAAAAAAAAATATTTCGAGGTGAAGACGGAAATATCTATTTTTGAGAAGATTAAGACCTTTAGGTTGAAATCTGTCCGTGTGTCTGTCTGTGGGTGTGTATTCCTCCACTATAACACCCGAAGGCCCAATCCAATTGAGCTGCAATTTGATATGCAGACATCATTTGGTCATGGCAAGAGTTGAAAAGATTGTAGTTGAAATCGGTCCTCCAGGAGGCGCACTAGTCATATATCAACTCCAAGAAAATCGTCAGATTGATTGACATAACAAAAAGATTTGTTACACTTTGGTATTTTTTAATAATTATCAGGACTTATTAGGAACATAATAGACTTATTTAGGCATCCAAAATAATAAGTTCACTTGTTCAGTTAAGCGGGTGGTAAACGGTTTCGTGCAGCTTGGGCCACAAGATCCATTTTGTTCTCGGATAGGCTCAACTCACGATTCAGAAGCCTCCTCGAGTGGACGGCTTCCACGGGTAAGACTGCCGTGTCTCAGGCCTCAAAGCTGGTGGACCGGATTCTCCCGGCGGGATTCCATCCCGGCGCCACTGGACGGTTTACGCACCGTGCGGCGAAGCCTATCGGTTGTGCATTATGACGAATTGCTGAAGGAGTCTGGAGACTATGGAAATACACCGTCTCCTAAGCAGCGGGGGTGGATGTTGACCTGTTGTAAAGCCCCTCTTGAAATGACCTTGAACCACTCGATCCCGTGTGGGACTACGGGCAAAGAACGCCCAGGTCCGCGATAAATTTCAATTGAATTACCTATGTAATACAACAGGTAGAGGTCGCGTAAACGACTTCGGACCCGTAACCGGTAGGGAGGACAGAGGTATCCTGATGGTTAATTCCAGATGGAGATATTCTGCCAAAACTGGTAGTTAAGGGGCGAGGCTGTCCGCTGGTTACCTTTCCCGGTGCCCCGCCGTAAGGCGTTGGACTCTAACGGGCTGCTGGCGAGCAAGACAGTAGATTGTCTTGTCTCTAAGTCTTCTACGATCACTCCACGTCTGAAAGAATAATTACGTTATACCAGCCTGGGGTGACGGGTTTGCCTGTTGTAGTCGACACCATCCTACTGTTCAGCTAAGGGTCCTGAAAAATCCTTTTATTACCCTTTATATAATACTTTATAAATAATTTTTATATTTTATGGAAATGACTTTTTTTGGTAGAACTTCCGAATGGATTCCGACTAATGCAATAAACGATGAAACTTTAGGAACAAAAACAAAAAGGCGCTCACAGAGAGCCGTTGAAAGAAACGACGCGCACCAGATTGATTCGATTATGCAGGTGTAATGGGGCGACCTAATAGGGTCGTAGTAGAAGAAAGGCTCCTCTATATAGTTTAGTTCGCGCTCTCTCTGACACTCTCCAACTGAAAATGTTATTACCGGACGCGGTCACTAACTTCACGTACGAGTTAATTTCGCTACAAAAATACGTGACGCCCGCCGCCGGTCCGGCACCGGAGCGGAGCCGGAACGAAATCGAAGCGGTCGCCCTAGTGATGAGAGTCAGAATCATTTTTAGGCATACCCCTCTTTCTTTTTACACGACTGCCCAACAAAAAAGGAGTGTAATGTGTTCATGTATGTTTAACTATATATGTTTTTCGTTTCTTTATTCCACCATAACTTCTAAACGTTTAAACCGATTTACAAGTGTGGGGTGTTGTAAGAATCGTTATATCATCTCCATTGTCATAGGTCACCTTGACTGTCCAAATATCAAGTAAGCAGGTGTCAAAATCTTCAAATGTCAATAAATTAACATATATATCGTGTTTAGTGTCAAATGAAAGGTCTGATTGAATAAATTCCGGAAATGTACATGTATCTAAATGAATAAATAGTTCATAAAAAACCGTAATAATAATATTTATAACTACAATACTTCACTTTCTGTAACGGCAGTCTTAGTTTTTATTCTTTTTAATATATTTACTTGTATTATTTATGGGTTTTTTAATATTTCAATATGTACTTATTTAAAGCATTTTTTTTAACCAAATTTGAATTTTTATTACTAGGTAAGATTTTCACCTCCCATTTATTAGCAATTATGAATACCTAAATAATATCTATTTGTGAATCATTTTTATTTATTACGATTTTTGTTCAATCTTATCTTTTCAATTTTAGTTTGATTGTCCAGCTAATAAGGGTTGTAATAACTATTAGTGTATACATTCTTTCAAAATTATGTTCTTTTCTATACTTACTTTTTATACAGGTTGAGTTTTATTTAACCGGCATGTGAATTAAATGTTGACAAGCGTTAAGCGCTCTAAGCCTTCTATCAGTAGGTAAAATATCGCTTTACACCACATTTTTTATATACTTTTTTCAAATTTTTTTTTTTACTCTCTATCACAATTTTCTATCAAAACTTGCTTATTTGCTCGTACTGATTTACAACTTCAAGGATGCCGGCTAATTAAAACTCACCCTATATAGGTTATAGCTATATTTAAAAAATGTTAATGTCCGCCATAGACTACTTTAAAATAATTAATATCCGCCTAGTTGGCTTAATACGTTAATGTCCGCCTAGTAAGGGTACTTTAAAATAGGATCACTAGGAACAGTTGTTGGCATATCATGTTATCACTTCTTTGCTACTGGAATTTTGTCTATGACATTTGAATTGTTGTCTATTTTACTGTAGATCATTGTGAATTATTAAGTAAATTAAATTAATAATAACCTCAGCGCTAATGTGTTTTAACACTGTTGTATTCGAGGTACAGGTCTTTTTGTATTAAAAAAGTTTATGTAAGAAATGTGAAATGACTTTCCCTAGAATTGAATCATAATCTGGCGAAGTCGACCGACTGGAGATCATTATTTTGTTTCGTCTTAAAAAATAATATTTTATTTACAGAAGAATTATGTTGCCATCTCGTTATGAAAATGATGAGCGAAAGTCGAACTCTGGGATCTTACGAAAGGGGCGAAAATTCATTCGGTGAGTTTTATTTATTATTTTGGATCGCACCTCCCACTAGTGACATTTGGTAAGATTTAGAGAGAATCCCACTCGCGCATTTAAGCATTTCCCATTCCCATTTTCCATAGAATTTTTAAATAATTAAATGTCATCGAAATCGATGTGTCTCTTGTCACTAACTGATAGAATATTCTATCAAATACATTTTTCTGTGAGTAAAGAACGGTGTTAAAATTATATCATGTTGAAGGTGCATTATGGCGATATTCACTATTCACTCGCGATCACACTTCATAATTTTTCTCCCTTAAAATGATTGACCACGCGACGTCGTTGTCCGTTGGTGCCCCAAAAAGATACTCTTAGGGGGGTGATCAATAACCTCCTCGTCCAGCCACTCCAGCCTGATATCCACAGCGTAAACAAGCTCGTGATACCAACGGTATATTATAATTTACGTTATAATTAATAATTACATTTTAATTCACGTTACACTGATGTATGCCATATGATATGTTTGGTTGACTGACAAGCAGAGATGTCAATCCCTTTGCGGTGTAAAAATCCACAAATGGGATCACTGACGTGCCAGGGTATTTGTTTTCAGAGTGGGGTTGGACCCCCCCCCCCCCCTCCCGATACTGAAGGCTATCTGTGTGTTTTTGTGTTTGTGTGTTATGTGTCTCTGTGCGTGTGTGTGTATGTTTGGAATTCCTTCACGATAGCGCCCAAACGCGTCATCCCATCGGGTGAAAATTGGCATGCCGGCATTATTTGTTTATGGCAAGAGTTGAAAAGAAACACAAATAATTCTTAAATTCCTCCGTATTTAAGAGCCTTATTACAAAATAGCGTAGGTATTCTTTTAAAATGAGTTGAAAAAATGAACGCATTTTTTTTTGGATGTAACTATAAAAGATAGGATAAATAAATAAATAAATAAATAAATAACTATTCAACCCTGGGAGAAAACCGCGGCACTGAGCGCTCTTCTCTTGCGCAAGCAAATATATACACAATTTCTAATTGTTTTTTGCAGTGTTTTCTCCTTTCTAATGACAATAATTTATATTATGTCGTATTGCTAAAAGAGTGAACTTTAATATAGTATAAGTATTATATAAGAATCTTATTTTATTTCTGAGAAAATTAGAATGATACAGGAAGATTTTTTTTTAATTTTGTGTAATTGTAAGTAATGTATACCTTGGATATGTGGTCAAAAAACGAAAAAATAAAGCCGTAGTGTACATCAAGAATACATGACGGACATAAAAAAAAATAGTATACGGTTTTCGTTGTAGTGATATTACTGTATTAAGGAGCTCAAAGTTTGCCTTCCGAGCGTTTTACGAATAACGACTTTCGGAAAATGGGCTGAATAAGTAAATAATATTCGTTATATCTAAAATTAAAGGCCGCTATGGTCAACATCAAGAAATGGTCCAGGTAATTCAGTAATTAAAGTTTGTAGAAATCTCTTCATTTCTTGGAATTAGAACGCCAAAAATCCACTTTTCTTGCCTTTCTGGAAAAAATATGTGATAGGGCTCTTAAGAAAATACTACATTATATTGGAAAGTAGCCATTTTAATACCACTGAAATACTACAACAGTACTACATTTGCGATCATAATCACTTGATACAATCACTATCGGGGAAGCGGGGTGAGTTACCGGTGGGGGCGTTGGCAGAGGTGGGGGTGAAGATTGAAGGTAGAGGTTGGAACGAGGGGGGGGGGGGGTTGTTTGCTTGCCGGGAAAGTCTTGGGGTGACACAACCGTTTTTTTATTATTCTAAGATTTATCGTTCTCTACTAGCCTGGTCCATGCCATATTTGTTCCACTCTTGCTGCTGCTGTAAGGATTCTGCAGCAGTAAGCATTACCCGCTGCTTTGTCGGCGTTATTTATGAGAATGTCGTGGCGGAGGCGCTTCGCCTAACGCTTGTCTTTGGCTTTGACAGCATATAGAATGCTCAATCGGTCGGGAGAAATGATAATGTGTCGATTTGGCGGGTGGGTGTCGGGAAAATAGGGGCCATTTTTACATTTCCCAGTTCGATGTGGGGGGGACGAGATACCGCCGAGACGTGAAATCGATAAGTGGCGGGGAGGAAGGCTATCTATCCATTTGATTCCTCCCGCGTGTAACAACGGTAGTATGTGTACATACGTGACCAGACTACTTCGGGTCGTCCAGATATGTTTACAATTTCTCACTGCTTTGCGATTGTCAGCTATGCTGCGTGGAATAGTGAAAAAAAGCGTTGATCAAACTCAATCGTTTGACCACAGGCTCTTCATCGTTATTGGCTGTTGTTGGAGAACAGTCATCTGCTGTATCTATCTGTTATGTCATATCGGAAGAATCTGTACCGAATAACAACTGCCTTGCCCGGCTTAAATTCCATTTGTGGCACTATTCGGTTTTAAATCCTGAATTTAAATACTTTGATTAAAGTAAAAGTGGTGGCTTCATTTTTATGGGTGTTCATCGAAGAGATGCAGGCTTCTGCATACGTTTCACACTGGCGTTCGTTTAGTTATAGCTCACAGGCATCAAACCCTGCTGTTAACTCCGCCTTAGTTTGAGATGAATAATCTCCTTATGTCCTTGGAACTTGTTAATTCCGCTCTGTTATACTCTTATAACTTCCACAGCAAAATTAATATTTTAAAAAAAACATATGTGACTTGGGATTTTTTTAGTACCTACATAATTCTCGAAAACAAAGAGTTTTATGAAATTACAGGTTTTATTGGAAATTACATGTCCTGTCACTTCTTGTAGTCTATATCTGTGGAATGAAAATCTGTGGAAGAAAATTTATCTACTTTTCCAATAATCAACGACAATCCGTCATTTACAAAGTTGCTTTATATACATCGTACGCCAACGAAGAATTCAAACCATTAACATTGCATGATAATCACAAGCAGACATTTAAGTTAAGTAAGAAATATAAAGCCACTGTTTCAAAACTCATTTTAATTAAGATGATGTTTGAAATCTTCTATTAAGGTTTTCTATTCACGGGGGAATATTTTGAAGGTCTTTAAGTTTTAAACAACCGTTGAATTATTGATCTTTTGGATATAATATACAAAGGGTCAATTATATATACAGAGAGAGAATAAATGATTGGTGATCTAAAGACGGCTCGTTGATTTTTATATACCGCTTTTGGATAGCGGCTGCAGTTACCAGCTAACAATGGTCGTGCCCACATGATGCGATTATAATACGTATTTTTACATTTAAAAGGGAAATATTATGATATGTGTCATGGAGAATTATATCTCAAATCTTAATATACCCACTAAACACAAAACTGACAATGAAATCGATCGGCGACTGCCTTTTGGGTTGATTACAAAAAAAATAAAAATTGCCGCGAGATCAGCCATGACTCGTTTTTTAATGGCTGTTGTATTGTTTATCTTTGGGACGACAACGCTCAGTTTACGATATTCACGATGGTTCGGCTGTCGTCATGTGTAGACGAACTTTGTCGTACATAGCCGATCCACTACTACTCCAGCTCTTTCGTCCAGTGAACCGGCCTCCAATTGACAAGCTCTATTTATAATACATCCTAGATTCATACACATACACATGTCGTTTGTTTGAATTGTCTACGTTCTTCTGTAGCGCCTGATTCGGTACGTGAGGGGATCCAGCGCGTGACTTCCCGCACACCCGTCTCAAAGGAAAGACAGGGGCATCGTCCGGAAAGGACCATATATCTTTTTTATTAAGAGTTATCGTAGCTACCAGGGACTGCTTTCAGTAAATAAGTAGAGATTATGTAACGACAGAAAATATTCCATATCTATTTTGGATATGTTTGTATGGCCATGCTGATTTTGACCACGAGCGTTGCTATAATGTCTTCTTCTTCTTAAAGTACCATCTCTTATCGGATGTTGTCGGTCATTATGGCCACTTGGGCCCGTGATGTTGCGGCGCGGAACAACTTTGTGGTGCTTGAGTTGAACAATTTAATGAGGTTTTGTAGCCAGTGCGTTCTTCTTCGGGCAGGTTTTCGGTGGCATTTTATCATTCCTTGCAGGATTAATTGGAGAAGGTGGTATTTGTTACCACGCATTATGTGGCCCATGTATTGTAATTTCCTTTTTTTATTATGGTCTTCAGTAATTCCAATCTTTTGTGCATCTTTGCAGCACCGTCTCATTTGTGACTCTATCCGTCCAAGATATGTTCAGATTCTCCTGTAAATCCACATTTCAAAAGCTTCTAACCTTTTACAGAAAGTCTGGGTTAGTATCCACTGAAGGGTTGAAAATATGTAACACTGCACCAGGGGGCATATAGTGGAGAGTTTTAGACTACGGTAGCAGAAAAGTTAGCTATTTTGATAAACGCATCTCTAGCTTGTTCGATGCGACATCTGCCTTCCACACTATGGTCTTCTTGATCATTCACAAAACAGCCAAGGTATTTTATTGGCGAACCCTCTCCAGAGGTTGGTTCTTGATGTAGAGGGTGGCAGGTGACGATGTACGTCTGACAACCATGAACTTGTAATGTGACAACCATGAACTATAATGTAACACTCACTTTTGCTAAATCAATATACAATACTGCACTCTTTTAAGCACGATGATTTAAACTAGCCATTTAATGTTTTTTTCGTCTCATAAATACGGGGCGATTCGCAGCGGTTTGCATATTGAGCTATCTGCAAAACATTTCTTCACTAGAAAACGTATTAAAATTAGTTTTTTTTAAAAATAATATGCCAGACGGATCTTATGCCAGACTGTACATTAGAGATAATTATGCGACTCTTTGACTAGGTTGTGTTAGGCGTTTTGCTTAGGCTGAAAGTAGTTGAAATGTATTTTTCTTGACGTGAAAACGTAGCGCGACGTGACTTATGTTACGTGACTACAGTTATGGCCGGTCGAGCTTTCTTGTATGGCAAAATACCATCAGATTTCAATCGCTAATACCCACTAGCCTAATAATGCATAAGCAATAGTTGAGCGGACAACGGTTAGCCATGTTTGTAAGTATTTGTCGGCCAGAAAATAGTTTGCCTCTGACGTCATCGCGCGGATGTAGACACATGCGTGTGACAGTCACGAATTAGCTTTTTGTAGAAATTTAAGTTAATGTAGCGCGGAAACGCTTTGTTTGATGTAGGACGTTGATTAGGATGTCGTTGTAAAGAGCACTACTAGAATCTAAAGAGAGACATCTAGAGTTGTCAACTACAACGGGCGAACACCTCAGGAAGTTTTAACGATTAGTCGTGAGCGCAGAAGTCATCTCCCTGAAGTGAGCAAGACTTGGACAAAACAGTCCACCGTCAAGCTCCGCCACATGCCCGTAAGAGACCAACGCCTTAACCGCGAGATAGCCAGGAGTGTTACCCAGCGGGCTTACACTCACGCCCTTGCTTCCAATTGCGACCAGATTACTCCAGTCTCTCGATTGGTTACGAGTTCGAGGTCGCTTGCGCGGTCCTCTCCCTTACGAAGCGGTGAAACGGTGTATACCGAATCTATCGCGGACCACGGCATCCGTTACCCGGCTGTTCACCCAGGATCGGGTAGCCGATGGTCGTTTCAAAAGCAGTCGCCGTAAGGTCCGCAACCACCCCCGCTCTATAGGAAACAGTACTGCTTCCAGACTCCCCCAACTGTTAGTCAGAGTGCACAGTCGATTGGCTTACGCCGCACGGTACGCAGACCGTCCAGGAGCGCCAGAAGGTTGATTCCTAAAGAAACTAGCCAAAGTCCTGCCCGGGCTCGCACTTCATGCGTGCAGGCCGCCAGATGGGTGTTGACCTCTGAGTATGACCAACCCTGAACAGAATGGGTCTTCGTGGCCAACTCAGCAAGGGCCCATTAGCTCCCTAACGAGAGACAGCAAAGATGATCGCCAGAATATAAGTGAGAATTGATATTTTGAACAAGTACCCTTTTCCAGTGCAGCGGAAATACTTCGGTTTGTGAGAGCCATTCATAAAGAAAATAAATTGTATCGAAACCAACGACTTATATTATTTCCACTAAAATTTCGCAAACGAATAAAATAATACGACGACTGAGTCCGCCCCAGTTTTTGATGTTTTTCGTAGAATAATAACTGAAATCATTATTATTTAATTGTAACCATAAATGCATTAATGTAATGCCAGTAAAAATCGTATTTTTAAGTAGTTAGCAAAGTAACTATTCAACCCTGCTAAAAACCTTCCCTAAGTAGGTTGAGGGTAGCCGCGGTTCCGAGCATATCGTTATCTTTGGCCATGGTGATATGGAAATGAAATCCGGTTGATTTGTATTGATATATCTGGATGCAAAATGGTACCGATCAAAAGGAACTGTCTACTTTGTTTTACTTTGAACCTACTTTGAATATTTCTACATTGAATCAGTAAAGTTTTAGTGGCTTTTTATTTCAAGATCGCGATATTATGGTATATGGTATATGGTATTATACGTTATTATAAATATTTGAATATATCACGTGGTACAAAAATTGCGGCGCGGAGTGGCGTCAATATTCTAAAATAGACCATCGCCTGTTTCTGAGTTTATTCACATTACGTGTTTGTGTGCTTACGTCAAAAAGCAGAGGATCAAATAAGTGTCCCCAAATTCATTCCGCGAGAAAAAACAATCAGTCATAACATCGCAACGGAGAGGGTTACACAAGTGAGTATTCTAAGTTATAATCGGCATCAGAATATGTCCTATATATGGTTTAATACTATATGGTTTAATACTTTATTCATTTTATTTTTGTACATTTAGCCCCATTGTTATCAATGTTATAAGTAACTCGGAAAAATTGAACACCGAAATGCAGCTGATGCTCATTGCCCACCTAACTAGGACTAAACTGTCCCGTATCTAGGCGGGTCAGAGTAATTAAAATAAGTAATACAACTTATGTAACAATTAGCCTAATTAACTTGAAAAAACTTTTTATTTTTATAATAAATGAATGTACTTAATTATTTTTTTTTAATTTTTAAGAATTATGTATCTCATTATAAGTTCATGCTGTTACTTACCTAAATAAATAAAAATAAAAAATAAAAAATTTCGTCACCGTGTAGATCATGAGGAAGACCTAGAATATTAAATTAGGCCGTCGTATGAATATTCGTCCACGAAAGAAGTTTTCACGTAATAAAGATTGCAACAGTGTAGCAATTACTATGCCACCAAATAATAATAAAAAATCGATACTCGAATAGTTGTTTTATTATAAAACAAACGGTCATACTCGAAATATATCTCGATATGGAATTGAAAAATTTAGTGTTAGATTTGTTAAGATATGTTTTTATATTCTGTCGAAGCCAGCATTCTTACGGCTGACATTATTATTCTGCGACGGTTAACATATTTTCGACGCCAGGGTTGAATGTTATATAAGCTAGGAGAACCACAAAATGGCATCAATTGTCAAGCCAATTAATGAATAAAATCATATCTTAAAGTCGGAATGTTTCATTGTCTAAGAATGACCTCATACGACACGCCGTGGCGGCCAAGTATTCAGGATTGGCCGGTGGGATGCCAGCAACAATCCCATTTTTTTAAAACTTGATGTTCACTTAAAACCCTTTTTTAAAAGCTTCCATAAAAAGGTCCGTCAGTTAGGAAAGAAACGCTTTTGTTTTCCGTATATACACTTGCGAGCAACTAAATCGACTCACCCCCTCAGTTGGGATAAAAACCAGTTTTATTCTAAAATGACTAACTAGATGTAAACAAAATATATACTTTTATGAAAAACTAATTATTAAGCTATCTAATGACATCATTTTTATAAAAATCGGTTCAGAACTTTTTTAAATAATAATAACTGAACGGAAGTATTGGAAAGTACGCTATTCGTCGCAAAAAGTTTCCGCGTCTTAAGTCCCTCCGGAACAGGTTTATTTTTAGCAGTCACTTATCAGTAGTTGACGCGAAAAAATCTCCGTAAGACAATCTCATTATTATCGTACAAGTATGGATACTACAACAAAAAAGACCGCTCAGGTTATTGATTTATTGCAGCAGGGCCTTAGTCAACGTACAGTTGCTCGTGAAGTGGAATTTAGTCAGTCTGCCGTCTCAAGAGTTAAAAAGGAGGTTTGAACAAACTGGTATCATCAATCGGAGACCAAATAGCAGCCGGCTCCGGTGCGCTTCTGAGAGATACGGCAGGTTCATCGCTTCGACGTTACTGCAGAATCGCAACCTCGCTAGCGTTAATGTACAGCAGGAGCTGAGACAAGTTCAAGGGGTAGCTGTCAGTCAGTGAACGATCAGAAGACGCTTGAAAAAATCCGACCTCGTTCCAAAAAGACCTGTCACATGCCTTAAATTGACCACATGCCACCAGCGAGCGCGCCTTTAATTTGCTCGAGAGGACGTCAGTTGGGGTATATAGCAATGGCGGTCAGTTTTATTTACTGACGAGAGCAGAATGTGTCTGTATGGCAGCCATAGAATAGGCTGGGTCTCCAGGCGTCCAGGTGAGTAATTTTCGCAGTGCTGCTTCGCTGAAACATTCTTCTACGGCGGCGTTTCCTGAATGGTGTGGGCTGGTATTTCTTTAGAGGGAAGGTCCAACCTTGTTTTCGTGCCAGGGGCAGGTTGGTGAGAAGGCCTGAATGCTGAACGCTATATCAAATTATTCTCCTGGACCATGTCATACCGTAAAAGGGATTTATTGGAAAAAACTCTGTGTTAATACACGATAATGCACGGTGTCACACAGCGCGTATCACTCGGCGATTCTAAGATGAAATTGGTTTGGAGACGATGGACTGGCCAGCTCTCAGTCCAGACATGAATCCCGTCGAGAATTTGTGAGACGAGCTGAAACGATGAGTCCGAGCCAGACATCCGGCAACTTCTAATATCTACGAGCTCAAAACAGCGTTGTTAGAGGAATGGAATGGGATTCCTCAAGACTTGACCAAAAAACTGCTCGGGACGTTGAGGAACCGTATGTGAGCTGTCATCTGGGCAAGAGGGGGTAACACTAAATATTAATTTATTTCACGTTCCTTCTTAAGTTTGCATTTTCCGATTTAATTTAATTTTAAATATCTCCAGTTCTCTACTCCTGAACATCCATTTGACTCCCCTTTTTAAATTTTTTATTTTTTTAAAAAAACCTAAGCGGATTTTCATGATTATGATATTACGGACAGCTAACAAAATAAGGGGTTTAAAAAGTATATAATTGTATGGATCTACTTAGCCATTTTTGAAAAAAATCGTTTTTTCCGCACAGAGAGGGTGACTCGATTTGGTTGCTCGCAAGTGTATTTTAATATATGTAGTTACGACGGACGAAAATTCAGGGCATGGAAGCTTTGCTCATGAAAGCTCAGCTGAGGTGGTGTGGGCATGTAGTGCGTATGAAAGACGACCGCCTCCCGAAAGCCGTGATTTTTGCCCAACTCTCAAAAGGCGCACGCAAAGTCGGCGGACAGCACCTACGCTATAAAGATGTCTTAAAAAGGCACCTAACCGCCAGTGGCATTCCACCTGAGAGCTGGGAGAGGGATGCTCATAAACGCAGCGAGTGGCGCTCCACGGTGACCACAAACATTAAAGAGTTTGAGGAAGCACGGCTTGAAAACCCCGACTCGAACCGCCAACAGCGCAAAACTCGTCCGAAGCCCACTTAAACATACACTTACAACAACTGCGGTGAACTCTACTGTAGCCGTTGTAATAGGACCTTTAAAAACAAACTGGGATTCACGAGTCACTTCCGCGCGTATACACGAAGAAGTCCTGTCAACCAAGAGGTCGCCGTCGTCGGATCACAATGAGGAGGACATCATCATCAATTTATTTAAGGGTGCAAGATTTGCGGCGCGAAGTGGCTTGTAATTTCTAAAAATAGACTGTGGTTTGTCCCTGAGTGTATTCGCTTTGCGTGTTTGTGTGCTTACGTCATCGAGCAGTGGATCAAATAGTGGTCTCGAAATCTACTCCGCGCGATCAAAGAATCAGTCATATCTTCGCAACCGAGAAGGTTACACAAGTGATTATTGCATCGTCGTGTAGATCTTGAGAAATACCTAGAATACTAAAATTAGGCCTTTATGTGACAGTTGCCTACGAAAAACGTTTTCACGCAAAACAGATTACACCAGTGTAGCGATACTACTCAACCAAATTTAAATTAAAGGTTTTTGATATTCGAATAATTGTTTTATTACAAAACAAATCGTGATAATTAAAATACATGGAATTGAAATTTTTTGTATTTTGTTTTATAATTATATGTTTTTATATTCTGTCGAAGCCAGCATTCGTACAGTTGTCCATTCGTATTCTGTGACAGCTCCTGATAAATTTTCGTCGTGAGATTAAATTATGTCGCCTGCAATACAATATACCCCGCTTGGATTATTTTCCGGGTTTTATTAGGTGCACGATTGTGCGGCAAATGATTTTATTATCCATTGTCCTCCACGGTATCGGGGGACGAATGGCGTTTATGGCCTCATAGCGAATCTCGGCAACAGGATCGAACGAGTGGATTTATCCTCGACCTCCCCTTCCGCCCCCGAAACTGCGTGTAGCGCAGGGAGGATGAGGGAGAAAAGGCATGCGGATATCTGTTCGGGAATAAATTGCATTTCGCGTCTGTGCATATCCGGTGGAAGGCATCCGGTGCGGTGATGCTAAGCGCTAAACCTCACAGGAAGTGGAAACATTTCACAGATAGTTTAAATCTTCCTGCGGTAGTAGCAAAGCCACGCTTTAAATATACCTTATTTTCGAAATATATAGCCGTGGTCTTCTTGCATATCCATTGATATTGACTTATTCATCTTTATATATATATATATATATATATATATATATATATATATATATATATATATATATATATATATATATATATATATATATATATATATATATATATATATATATATATATACATATATATATATATATCTATATATATTTATATATTTATATATATATATATATATATATATATATATATATATATATATATATATATATATATATATATATATATATATATATATATATATATATATATATATATATATATATATATATATATATATATATATATATATATATATATATATATTTGATAGGGTTTGTAAAGAAATCCGTTTATAGGATGATGTTTTTATTTAAAATAAAATTAGTAAAAGCTACTTAAAAAGTAGCGAGGGAAATCCCAGCTTGTATTGGGAAATGCTTATGTTTGAATGAGATATACTTACGGATGTGCACGACTTTCGACGGTGCAATGTAAGTTTAAAGGTCCTTTTGCAGTCGACTAACGATCACTATTCATCCATATATCTCATAAATAGGGCTTATCCTTATGCAACACAAAATGCCTTCAATTGAGACGAATTAAGCGAAAAAATAAAAAATTAAACTATTGATCACTTCGGCAAAGCCGTTTTATAAATGAAAATGACATTACGAAATAATTCAAATTTCGAATGCCACCAACATTTAAAATATGATACAATAACAAACTCAGCCAATTGTATCATATTTCTAATGTAACATAAAAAATGTTATCATATATCTAATTATTATAACAACATGACAATATTGTCACCACGATACACGGGTCTGATGACAGATTGTTGATCAGACCCACATGGGTCTGGTCATCAGGTTCAATTTAAAAATTAAATATACCTATGTACTCGTATACATCGACCTCTATCCCAGTATTACTCATTCATTATTCGTAATCCAAAACTATAAGAATTTGATAGTATTTTTTAAGGAACAACTTAACAACCAAAGCACGCATTGTACTCGACCTCATACGTGGAAATAAAATGAAATATCCCTAAAAATGAGTATAAATATTATGTCATTTGTGTATTCTGTCAGCAGCGGCGCGCGGTGTGCGGCGAGACAGGTGCCGATAATGGGCGACATGTACCGACGTACATACGCTTGTTACCATAGAAACCAGCGTGACTGAAGCGTAGACGCCACACAGCATATAATGAGCACGTATAGAGCGAGAGGCTGCGAGGGTGGCTCCTATATTGTCAGCTAGGCAGAGCCAGACAATGAAAATAACCGCACTCGCAGAGTGCACTTGGCTTTAGCGGGAAGTTTGTAACTTTTACGAGATAGTTTTTTCATAGATTGAGATTCTAAAATAGGTAAGGTTAGGTTAGGACCTAAATACATCTATCTAGTGTAAATCATTTAATTAGTAAAATCATTTATTAATCGTTTAATAAAACAAAGTAACTACACATATTTAGTGTAAACCAAGATAGTTAATATATATTAGGTTAGGTTAGGAAGTAATTAGGTACATTAATCTAGTGTAAATCATTTATTTAGTTTAATCATTTATGAGTGTAAATCGAGCTAGTTAATATAGGAAAATCTAGGTCGGTTTAGGTTAGGTTTACCTTTAGATTAGGATAGCGTAAATCAATCTAGGTAATATAAGTGAAATTTTAACACAATATTTTCAGTTACATACTGAAAAAATAGTAGCCTTAGTGGGGAGCTGTGGCATGTATTTTTTTATAAATAAACATTACCTTAAAACTTTACAGTTAACGTAAACAATACAAATTAAATTCAGCAAAATTGGCCTAGAACTGTAAACAGTGTACATATGTATACGAGGGCGGTCCTGACACAACGCAAAACCATCCAATCCTCTGTTTGACCCCCAGTTCATTAGTACCAATTGTGGTTTTCAATTTCATATGATGTCCCAGGACACAACCAACTGACTATTTAGGCTTATACGCGCTCTCGTGACGTTATTAGCAATATTCCGACTTTTATTTTACCTAAAACCTACGTACCTGAAAAAGGGTTTTGTATTCAACACCCCTGTTATTTTTGAGTAGTTGCATCTTGAGCACGTAGCAAGACGGTTGTTTTGAAATAGTTTTTGATTCTTTCCGTGAATATTTAAAAAATATATAATTCGAAATATCATCTATCCTGAAATGAAAAGTATCTATAGTCACAGTACCCTATACTAGCTGTTGACCTGTGAAACCTCTTATTATATTATATTAAAATGGGTTATATTAGTGTAATGGATCGACTAAAAATCATTATTCAACACAAAGAAGGATATTTAGTGAGAAAAATTGAACAACTGACTTGAAACCCAGTTGGTAGAATCCATTATGTGAAATTTTTTTTCAAAGAAACCGATCAAATAGAGATTAAAGACCGAATATAAGATTGATGAATCATCGGAGCGCTATTTGGTGGTCTCACCGTTGAGGTTAAAAAATATATCAAGCCGGGATCTGGCCAGGATCTTGATGAGTGTTTCTTAGCGAATGGGGTAGGACTCATGGTCAGAATTAAAGAGAGACTGAATGCAGATGGCTATATAAAAATATTAAGGCAGATGCTATTGCATTTGGACGCCGTTTGTTTGGAATAAATTTTGACCACAGCAATAAAACGACTCTAAGCACAACAAAAAAAAAAAATATGAGCAGAAAAAACGTTCTGGGGTTATTGGTTTCTTTGATTGGCCTGCTCAGAGTCCCGCTCTTAACTTAATTGAGTTCTCTTAGAAATATTTGGAAAATACAAAGTGGAAAGTGCTAGAATAAGAATGGACAAAGATGCCCAAAGAATGCTTTAAAAAACTAAATGCGAGTGCGCCGACACGCATGACAAAAACTGTGCATGTATCCTTAAGGGAGTTCCTTAAAAGTCAACGGATTGAAATTAGTCGTAAATGTGACCAAAAATGGCTTTTTATTTTTGAAATCATAATATTTGAATGATTTATTCAATGAAGAACAGATTGTTCAAAGACTTATTCACAGAGTGTTGCGTAATCGGTGTAGTACAGGTAGTTTTTGTCAGATACGTACCTACGTAAGTATTCTGATCCCACTTGTCGACATCTTTGCAGCATTAAACGGCCAATGTCGCCGCGAGACGAAATCAGACTGTCTGAGTATATCCTGACTGTCGCTGGCTGCATTTTACTTTTCATTGTACTTCGGGAGTTGACTGGAGTCATTATTTAAATTGAAAAACGCCGAACGACTCAAGGTAGCGATGACTCCCGACGCGACGTCTAATGATTCGTTATTTGTGATATATTTTTTTTTTATAGATAATGGATTGCACGATAACCCTTTAAAGGAGTTACTATATATGGGAAACTAAATATGAGAATTGAGAAAATAAATAATTCAATATACTCGTAGATTAGTTTCTGAAAAACCATCTTGAAAATTATGACTATTTTTGTACAAAAATAGTCATAATTTTTAATATAAATATTCTGCTGTACAGCAGAATATTTTACAATAAAAAACTGAGCTGTAAGTCATTTACAACTTTCCTTGGTTTTGATCTTGGTTATCTCGGAAAAGCGTATTTTTTTAATTTCAACTTTTGAATACCTACTAACATTGTTTCTCATTAACAAAGACCTAACTCCAAAAAAATGTGTTTGAACTAGTATTTCAACTGGAATAGCCTCCTGTACAAAGAAAACTCTCAATATACAACAACATATTTTATCAGATAATACTTCATAAACCATTTTATTAAAAATATATATGTTTAGTTTCACATAGAGAGTTGCTCTTTGAAAGCAACTCAATATGTAGTAGCAAATAGTCTGTATAATGTTGTTTGTTATTATTAGCTATAAATTGTAATGGTGACGGTAATATATATTTCTTTTTCAAATTGCCTAATATATGTGCATATAAAACTAGACAGCTCGCCGCCTTGGAACAAGTCCTGGGACTTGTTGGGCAGCAGCAGTACATACATGCTAACGCTCATATCGACCGTGTTCTATTTTTTTTATTTCAATAATATAAATAAATGTTTATTGATAAGAATATTAGTGATACATATGCATTGTAAATACGTTGGTAAATTAAATAAATAAATAAATGTTTCTTAGGCCAATTTCAATTTGTTTTATTGAAGTATGATTACTTTGCTTCATTGATGGCTAGGTTTTATTTATTTATTGAAAGACATGGTCTCAAAATTTGTAGCTGTAATATAGCTAAGATCAAGACGCAGATGTATCTATCCGCGTATTATACGATTAGTAAACTTAGAAGTTACGTCTTACAAGTTTTGCGGTCGCATCACCATACGACCCGACACCGAAGTGCGCGCAATTCAATTTAACTTGCGAAACTTTTGTCGGTATAATCGACACGCGAACCCTCCCCCACTAACTTTGCGCGTGTAAATTATCCCCGCTGTCTGTCACCGCTACAGCGCTATGGCCGCGCTATGCATATCGACGCGGCGCTGTGCCGGCGCTAACTCGTCCCGGAATTACTTTCACACGCCGTTTACCACTTTACGCGCCGTTACGTTTTACGTCGCACGCCACTGGCTGACGGACTACGCCCGCGCCGTGTCGTGCGGTAGTCTTCGTTGTCTTTTTGAGGCTTACTGTTGCAGTTTACTGTCCAGTTTACTGTCCAGTGAGAGGCTGCGTATTATGCGTGTTTTCAGTTGCAATATATCAATATGTATACAACTACAAGTATACCTATATTAGAAAGAATAAAAAAACACGACTGCTGTTAAAAGTTATTTTTATTACGGTTTTTTATGATTTTTTTGTGGTTTATGTATTTATCCATATAGATAGATGTATATTTCCTAAATGTACTCAATCAGATTTGTCACTAAATACCATATATTTCTATTGATTTATTGAGATTTCGACATCTAGACAACCACTTACTTAATATTTGGACGGTAGAGGTACCTCATGACTCGAGATAACATATCGATTCTAACAGTACCATACACTTCAAAATCGGTTCAAGCGTTTAGAAGTTATGGAAGAATGAAGAATGAATATATACATAGATGAACCCTGAACAAATTACACTCCTTTTTTGTTGGGCAGTCGCGTAACGATTAAATATATTAAAAGGAGTAAGAAACACGACTTCCGTTACAAAAAGTTAACTACTATATTTATAATTATTTTATTAATGATTTTTTAATAAATATTTGTCGTTTAGGTAATTATTCATATATATAAATACATGTATAATTTCAGAATGTACTCAGTCAGACTTTTTTATTTTATACTAAACACGATATATTTATGTTAATTTATTGACATGTGGAGATTTGGATATTTAAACAACTATTTACTTGATATTATGACAGTTAAAGTACCATATGTGCCGAAGTCTTCTTCTTCTTTTAAAGCCAAAATTGATTCCTGGCTAAAATATGACGCCCGGCAAAATATCCACAAATTAATATACCGAGACAATTATCCCTGACATTTCTTATTATTATTATTATTTTCTTTGACTTTTTTTATTTTTATTTATTACTATTACTTATTCATAAATTTTGGTGACTATTGTTTGATATCATTTGACATTTTATTTTATTAATTAACACGATTATTTATTTTTGTGTTTTATTTCCTATTGTGATCATTAGTTAGTGATTATTAGTTATAATTTGTAATGGTGACGGGAATATATATATTTCTTTTCCTTTTTATTTTTTTATTTTTTTATTTTCATTGCCGAATATATGTGATACCTATAAAAACTAGAGAGCTAGCTGCCCTGGAACAAGTCCTGGCACTTAGTTGGGCAGCAGCAGTACTTAAATGCTAATGCTCATATCGGCCGTGTTTAATTTTAATTTTAATTTTAATTATATTTATTTTTTTATTGATATGATTATTAGTGATACTTGTGCACTTGTAAATGAATTGTTAAATTAAATAAATAAATAAATAAATAAATATGGCACTCGGAATAATATAACGGTTCTAACAATACTATATACTTCTAAATGGGTTTGAGCGTTTCGAAGTTATCGTGGAATAAAGAAACGCAAAACATACATATATGAACCCTGAACACATTTCTTTCTTGTAATAGAAGACAAATTGCTAATCTTCACAATTACTAAACCGATCGTGTGGCAGTTTTGACTAATACGTAGAGAATCGTTCCAGGCAGATTTTAGGGTAAGTTTTGAGTATATGTTTGGGGGGAAGGGGGGCAGAACCATAATTTATCTGAATGACCAATCTGGGCAAATCCAGGTTAGAATCGATTTGAAAGCGCTCGACGAAGTCGTCCATCTCTATCTATCAACTTGGCCCCTTGACTAAACTCGAGCGATGTGTTTAGCTTCCAATCGCCAGCAACCAAGCTGCGTGAAATTGCCACACATAAGAAGAAGAAGCTTCTTATACTATAGTACGTGCAAGGAAAATTTATAAGCAGATTTTATTTTATTTTATATCTACGGTGTCTAATCTTACTTTGTTTACGAGTTTCCTATCGCTGCAAATGAGTAAACGCAATCAAGTGGATGCTATTTACACTGACTTCAGCAAAGCATTTGACAAGGTAGACCATACTAATCTTATCTTAAAATTAAGTGCTGTTGGAATTCACGGTGATCTACTGGGTTGGTTTGCATCGTATATACAAAATCGTTGCCAGCGTGTGGTTATTGGTGGATTTAAGTCTGACTGGACAAGTATATCCTCGGGTGTACCACAGGGTAGCCTTTTAGGGCCCTTCTATATCCATTTTATATCAATGACATAAATATCTGTTTTAAGTTTTGTAACTTTCTACTTTTCGCTGACGATTTGAAAATGTACGCACCTGTTAATTCCCTTAACGATTGTCAATTGGTCCAGGATGATCTAGATAGACTATCTCTTTAATTCTCCTCGAATCGCTTATTTATGAATGCTGCGAAATGTGCTAACGTTAGTTTTAAGCGGAAAAACAATATTTTACATTTAATTATACTATAAACGGTTTCTCGATAACCAAGAAGAATGCAATCCGGGATCTAGGTGTTTTTTTAGATAGTAAGTTATTATTTAACTATCACATAGATAACATCACTAAACAAGCATATAGTATGTTAGGATTCGTACTTCGATCTTCAAAACAGTTCTCAGTTAAACATTCTCTCTTACTCTTATACAACGCATTCGTCCGCAGTCACCTCGAATATGCGTCTCAAATATGGTCTCCAAGTGTACACGTAAAAAGAATTGAACGTATTCAAAATTTGTTCTTAAAACATTTGAATTATCGTTTATTTTTGTCCTTTCCCAATTACAGCGAAGCAGCTAGCTTTCATGGTCTTCAATCACTACAATCAAGAGGAAAATGTGCAGATGTGGTGTTTTTCCATAAATTGTTGACATGTTACATTGATTGTTCGGATCTTCTTGGAATGGTATCTTTTCGTGTACCATCGCGACTCACTCGCCAAACGGAGTTGTTCCACCTACCGCAGGTTGGCACTAATTATGCACAAAACTGTTTTATTTAGAGTATGTAAAATTTATAATACGCAGCTCGGCGATGTTGACATATTCAATTCGTCATCTATCGCTCTTAAAAAGGCAATAATAAATGACGATGTTGACGTATCATTGTAATCGCACTATATAATATAATATTAATAATATGTATTCAAGAATATATTTAAATAAATGTATGACAATAATATGTATACATTATGGAACGTGTATTCACATAAAATTGTATTTACTTATATGACTCCCACCTTCCCAATTCCCACCTCCTTTCATGTGAGTGTATTCTTCATAGAAAACTGTTAAGAGTTTAAATTATTAATATTTAAGTGGAAACATGTTATTAGCATTATCTTTGAAACTTAATAATTTTGTACCCAATATTTTGTAAAAGCTGTTTGTTTCCTTAACAATAATAATAATAAAAAAATACTATTCACTACTGTCGCGGGCAGTAACGAATATAGCATTAATTGATATTACATTTTGTATTCATGTATGTGTTAAATCGTAACGATTAATATATTTAGACTATATGCGCGTGCCGCCACCGCAGAAGTGTACGAAGTAGCTATCTGTTGCGGGCGGGCAGTGGTTACGAATTGTCTGAGGTTCGAGGGGGCAGTTGAAGTCTTGTTAGTCACTTCGGCAGTGGGGACGTGCGATGACCATTTGCTGTAAGTCGATCCGGCATAACTGTCTACTTTATTACTAAAGCGGGGTAACCTGGCTTTCAAATATAACTATTATTTCTGAATAAATTTACAGAACAGTGACATCATGCAAATTGCAAAGCGCTCACGCGAATAGTCGCGTCGTACAATTGAAGCAAAAAAGCATCGCTGGCTGCCGTACAGACTGCCGTACCGTGTCGCGTTGATCGCGGAATCGCAAATGTACGGCTGTTTGTTCGGATAAACGGAGAGACGGCTTTCATCGGCGACGACAAACAATGTTACGCTCCTCCGACTGCGCGCCTGGCCTCCATCCAAGAATATTTACACAACTCCCTGAAAAATGGCAAAGAGGCGCAAAACGAGACACACTCACGAGGCTGCATGCATATTTACACACGTATAGCTACATACGCGAACGTGTTTATGCCTCTTTTACTTAATCTTTGAGAAACTAATGATAGGAAAGTTGGAATACGCAGTTTGATTCGGTATAAATTGGTAGCGCGATAAATTGATGAATTGTGCTATAAGAAGCTGTAAAAATACTAGCAATACAATTACCAAGAAAAATAAAAATGACAAGTAAATTTTAGCAGTTTTAGCATGTTTCACCTAGGATGACTTTTAAGTTTTGACATTTGATGCGCGCGTGATCTTACAGATTCGCCCAGTAGGTATTTGCCAGTCCAATACCGTATCGGCACAGGGACCAGACGCGCGGGAAATAATTATATGAAAAATTGTTATCGAAAATAATTTACGATTTATCTCAAAAATATTGCCTGCAGGCAATAAGCTCGCCTTTTGGTACGAATAAAGCGTTATATTATTATTATTTATAAAAAGGTTTATTAAAAAAAATATCATCTCTGCACGTATTTTACGTATGATAGGATGTTTACAATATTTTTGACAACAATATTTGACTTTTAAGCTATTGCATAGCTTTTGTCGCGGGCCTAGGCCAGCGCGGCGACCGAATGAAGAAATTTCTTAACGAAAATTAATGATTTTAAACTGATAATTACATCTAAACGAGTACTGCTTACGATTCCAAAAAAATATATGTTAAACAAGAACATTTTCCTAATATTCTTAGCTTTGAATATTTCAGATTTTGTTTATATTACATAGTGTAATTAATTTGTGAAATTAGGTCTAACCGAACACAAAAACGACTACTACGCAAATACTATCTGGCGTATTATTATGAAACCTATACCATTTTAAAGATAATTTAATTATCTATCTTTTTATTTACGATTTTTTTCGAATAGTCAAAGAATAATATCCGTTTTTTGCTTTATCGAATAAAATTCGTGCGCGGCGATCTATCGGAAGACGTTTAAATTATTCCGAATCATTTGCTTTCGCAGCCGCAAATGATTCGGAATAATTTCAACGTTTTCCGATAGAGCGCAGTTATCTGATATCAGAAAAAATAAAATAAATAAATAACTATAATTGCACAAGTTGTTAAAAATGCTATGCAATATGCCTTACCCCGGCAGTCCCCGAGTGCCACACGTTTTTTTTTGTCATTAATTTATAAGGGATGTTCGCGAAAGCACGACAATTTATTGGATTAAATGTACGTGGAACTAAACTAGTTTTTTTTAACTTTTTGTGTAAATCGTGCTATTGGATAATACGATATTTTATGTACTGAAGATTTTTTTACATAGAAAAGTGAGTTGAAAGCACTGCTACTTGTTTTTGATTTAGGCATTGTTTACCAAGGGAAAATGTTAAATTTTAAGTTTAATTTTAAGTTTACCAAGGGAAAATGTTAAATTTTAAGTTTAATTTTAAGTTTACCAAGGGAAAATGTTAAATTTTCGGATATTCAGATGTTTTCTCAGTCACTCAATAAAAGTTGTAGACAGTAGTAAACGTTTGATCCAAAATTTCACATCTTTTAAAAAAATATCTATAATACACATTTTTACTCTTTGGTATACCACTCACTATTCAATAACGCTCCTCCGTTAGTTCCTAATAATTACGAATATGCTATGAAAACTATCTTAAAGCGTTAAATAGTACCTCCAAGAATGATAGTACACATTGAGGCGTTGATGGCACTGTCATTTATGGACCCTTTTCACGCCCTAACGAGTTTTGTCACTTCGTTATCTTTGCGGCTGCGTGGCGTCATGTCAGCCTTGTTTCCGTTTTCACCGTAATAAATGTCACTTTTAACGTAGACCTTTATTTTTAATAACCGCTACTACAGCTGTAAACTTCCTAGTGATAGTTTGTTTCATTTTCCGGTTTTTATATACGTTTTAATTTTGTAAAAGAAGTTTTAAAAATACATTGTTATGCAATTAGCGAAATTACAAAGAAAATAACATTGAAAGCCTTCTAGCTGCGGCAGTCTAGTATTCTGGTGCTTGGCTATGGCATTATACAACTCTATATTGATAGTTTAAATACTATTCAATATCGAAGTTCGGCCAATGTTTCAGTGTTACATTTAAAACATGTTCCACCATGCGGTTGTTCGCTCGAATAAAAAATGTTGGGAAATTAAAAGCTACTTTGAATCTACATTAATAGCTAATTTTAGGCGAAATCATCATTTTAATCAAGTTTAAAAATATTTTATTTAGTAGGTAGCCCATATCTAACGAAAAATATTATCAAATAACAAAATTAATGAATAGTTGTATGCATTTTCGCTACATTTTAATTTTTGCTTATAACCGGTAAATCAAATTATGTTGGAATTATAAGGAAAAATACCGTAAGCCACTTAAAACATAGAGAAAGAGTCTAGAATCGGGTTTTGGTATGCATGTTTATCATTTGATGAATGTCCGAGTACAGTAATAGAATTTCTACAAATTTTAATTGTTGTAATTTTTTTTTTTTTTTATATAATAATTATTTAGTAATTTGATTAGATACATCTAAACAATATTTTATAAAGTCTGCCTTAGAACAGGCCCTGGCCTAGTTAGGCAACTTTTATTAATTACTCTATCTCTTCGAGAATCAGTTTTTTGCTAACGTCTCATATATATATATACAACATGATATGGTAAACTGTACAAACGAACTTGTGTAATACTATAAATAAATAAATAAATAAATTGTAGGTTTCGACGAAGACATTTTAGGTTTACGGCTCTTTATCGCTTGCGAATGATCACGCTCTACCCATTCATTATACAAATTAAGCTTATATTTCTTGAATATATATAATATATCTTGAAATATACTCGTATTTACCTTGATATATATTTAACTTAAAATATGTATAAATCATCCATGCTATGCAACATGGCGAACGTATTGTTATACATACAACACTGAAACAAATTTCGCCGTAAATAAACCCGGCTCGCCGAGGGGGGAATACAATGCGTATGGCGGCGGCGCCGTCCCGTTTTTTCGAAGTATCCGTACACAAGCTTCCATAGTGATTCATACCTCACTGACGAGTGCGCCTAGACACGGCGAATTAACCATGGATTTTCACAGCTAAAAAAACGCTAAAAAAACAAGATGTTTTTCACAGCTAAAAAAACAAGATGGCTTTGAGCTAAGAGTGTTCACATAGTAATATGATATGCGGAGTACCGCACATCATACAAGTTTATTAAAAGTAGTAAATTCCCGAACATTTCGGTGTACCCTAGCGTAAATAAATGTCGCGCTCGGCACAAATACTAAAAATAACTAAGATGAAACACAACCGCGATAATACCTCCTGCCAAACTTCCAGAAGGCATATTATGACGCCGCGTCACAGAGCATCTGTTTTCCCGGTGCTGAATTAAGTTTGTAATAAAAGTATGGCGCAGCCGGCCCGTCGGCACGGCGCGGGACGCGGGGCGCTCGACTCTGGTAACAACGTTAGCAGTCGGTTCGGTTGCGTGATCAGAATTGCCAAAGTTTTTTCAGAGCCAGCCCTGGGGATCGCATTACACCTGCGAAATCTCATTAATCCATTGCGCCATATCGGCGGGGATCCACACTTATCGTCCGCTGTCGGCGCCTCTGCTTATCTTCAATCTTCTAATCCCCCTTCTATCTTCCTCGGACGAGAATCTTTTCGCTTTCTTTAAAGACGTCGGAGATTGGATCGGGCGGCGATACGTATCCATCTACATGTATATCATATATTATTATATGATGGCGTCTCAAATCCTGGCAAAACATTGTCAATTTTGTAACATTATGTTGTATGTTGCAATCCCTCGGACTACATCCACCTATTTTCATATCATTATGTCTCATGGTATATTATTATGGAGAATTGCTGCTGACGTGAAATCTGTCTTTTTGCTGCAAAAGAGGGCTTCTTAGTCCATATAATTACTAAATTCTAGACAAATACTGAGAGAATTCAAAAAATTATAATCGCTGTTGCTTCTCAATTTATTATTGAAAATTTAATATATGTCTGCAAAAACCTTTCACAGTTCACGTAAGTAGTGATTGCCACAATGTAAATACGAGAAATGACAAGAAGCTTCCATTTACTGTTTTTACTAAGAAAAGTAAAAGCCTCTTTCATGGAACGGTAATAAACCTTCATAATAGAAGTCCTTGATGAAATTTTTAACTTGCCGGGAAGATATTTTAAGTCTCGTATAGACTGTGTTAAAAAGAATATTATGAAATAGATTATTTCTTAAAATATGCATGGTATTAATCAATATAAATAATTTTCTTCAATGTTTCTCTTCATTACTGTTAGCCACAATATGCAAATTATCATTATTCTATGTAATAATATTGAACAATTAGGAGTTTGGGAGGTTTCCTACTGCGCCATATAGGGTATATTTTTTAGCGCCCAGTCCAATACACAAAGCATTTGTTGTTACATTGTTTTTGCTTACTAATTTTCTACCCTTTCCCTTTTTATTTTATATTTCAGGTTTTCAATACTTATGCAGGGAATACTCAATACATTATATAGTTTACCTGCTTACCTAATTACAGGGAGGTATGAGAGGGAGAATCTCTGAATACCTGGGCCTAGTTACCTAAAGATTGTATTAGGAATATATCAGGTTTAGGTGGATATAGTTTAGCAGAAATGGATAGATATTTAAAATAATTTGTACATATCCTGGATTTAATGTATTGTTTTGTATACTTGTTATGTGATGCAGTGGAGCACTTAGAATTTACTTAGAGTCCCCTGACTCGAAGTTGAAAAACATAAATCCTCTGCACTGGTAATAGAGTGCGCAGGTTAGGGGTAAGAACCGCTAGAAAACCTAATTTGGCGGTGTGGGGGTGGGGGGTGAAAGAGATAAAGAGAAAAAGAGAGGGGAGAGAGAGACTTGTTTACCTACATTTCTAAAACGTATAGAGGAAATAAAATGAGTGATATACTTTTCACTATAAACAGGAAAATATAAAGAATGGAAGACCTGCGAATATAATAAAAATTATACAGATATGACGTGAAGAATATCAAAGATATATCGCATATAATTACGTTATGCCTCTCAGAACATCAATGAATGTCTGAAGAGTGTCGGTCTCCATTTGGCTGCCTTAATTTCACGCATATTTATTTTGAAATGTTCGCGACCAGGGGCAGAATACACAGGAGCAAGCAATCTCATTTATTTTTCTGATCCCTCTTTGTACTCGCATCCCAAAGACGGAATTAAAAGTTTGATTTAAATGTACGAGCACGAATTTCGAAGTGCTTTTTTTTATTTTGTCATGCTTTGTACTATTTATATTGCGCTAATATTTATTTCGCTAATGAGGTCATAAAAGACCATTAGGTTTATAAATTCGTACCGCTGTCCTCCTGGAGGGGGCGCTACCATCAACATTACACAATTAAAATACATACCATCACATCGGATATTCAAAATAAAATGTGTACCACAAATATTATGCGAAGAATGAGATAAAGGTACATTATCTTTCATCTTTCATCTGACTAAAGTTTGATTTAATAACTGTCAACATGTTATACCAAATACGTAGAGTAATATCGATTAAAACAAGCCGAACTAACTATAAGGATTGCCAGGTTCTGATTTTTAAAACAACATATCCCAATTTTTAAGTGAATAAGTAGATGAATCCTCTAAATATGTTGAAAATCTTTCAAAACGTTTCTCGGAAAAAATAAAAACGCTAAAAATCAACCAATTGATTTTCCCGAATTTAATTAAAATACTTTAAAGTTTCGAAAGGTTGTACTTTGACTCTGATATTAACAAAAGATTTTTAAATGTATGATCCTCTCAAGGAAAGCCATTTTGAACATTTTTACCAAATTTCATCAACGGTTTTCTACACAAAACACATTACTGTACAAATCGTAACTTGGACCTTTGACTACCTAGCTACATATAATTTATAGCAGAATAATTTATAACAAAGCTAATATTGCCTGTCACAGGACTTCAAGTTAAATTTTTGAACTGAACTGCGGATTGATAGCGGCCTAGATGAGTGTAAGGTTTTTATTTTCCTTTCCACAAGATTTCATTAACTATGTATAACATTTTGTTTATGAAATATTTTCCTGACTTTGTTTTCAAAAACTAACGTGGTTGTTGAATAATTTAAAATAATTAGGTCAACGAGAACAACGGTCCTCCCGGCATAACAGTGTTTGCAACAACGCCGAAACGTCAGTTGCTACCAAGGTCACGCGGTTAAATCAGTTTTAAATTATTGTAAAATAATTCCGTGTGTTTTATGGTTTACTTAGGGTTATTTTTTAAAAAAGAATAATGATTTTTATTTTCGAGCAACATTAGTTAAAAGAACGCAGTGGTGCTAAAATCACTTCGATCATTTTTTTTTACCCACTCTTTTGTGGAATTTAACTTTTTGTGGAACTCGCCTTGTTGCCTATTGGCACCATTTTCTAGGTGGGCATTTTATAGCATCGCGCAGTCAAACACTCAGGCGGTCACCCATCCCAGTATTAACCGCGCCCAACGCTGCTTAACTTCGGTATTAACGAGGAGAACCGGTGTCAACGTGGCTACGGACGCTACATTGGCTCGTGTCCCGCATAGATACGTATACTTGGTCGGAAAAGAAAAACACGTCACTTTACTGTAATAATTCATTTTAGTATAATATTTACTAATAATATTTCTCATAATAATGATTCACCATAATAATTCACTTCACCATAATAATCAATTTCATAATTAATTGTGCGGCCGAACCGCTCACGACACATTGTTTTAAAAGTCTATGAAAGATTGTACATTTCCTGAGGTCTGGAAGAATGCTTACGTCACTCTGATTTATAAGCAGGGACCTTCAAGCTTTCAATTTCAAGCAGGAATTAACATTTCTCAGCCCTTAGAGACTATCGCTCTCAATCAACTCGGTTTCTTCAAAAAAAGTTTTGCGGAAAATAATTAACCTTGAGAAATTCTATCACTAAATCTATGCACAGTGGAGTGCAAGTCGATGTCTTTATACCGACTGTTTGAAAGCGTTTGATAAAATTAACCATTCTCTTCTCCTACAAAAAATACTGGCTTTGGAAATCAGAGGTTTTCTATTCCGATGGATTTCATCGTATGTCAATAGGAAACATGCGGTTATAGAGGATCCAAGACTGATTCTATTGGAGTTTACAAATAGTGAAACGCATTCACAGTCTTTGAAATAATACTGGAGTATTTATTGACAGATGAATTCAAGGAATACGGCAGAAATATAAATACGTACGAGTAGGAGAGCAACAAACACACGTGTTATTGTGTCACTTCTTAAATAAGGCTGCCATCCTCGATTAAGACGCGTGAATCGGCCAAGGCTTTGCAGTTTATACTCTTTATTGTGAAATTATACGATGACAGTTTTATTATCTAACGACAATCTCATACAACCAACTCTAATAAGAAGTGTTGATGTGTACGTGTGCGTGTATGTATATGCTATAAAGGGATTTGTAAATACAGCTACATTACGTTTGAAATTTTATTTATTTTCAAGTATCTTTATCGAATGTAGAAATTACGATTTTATATCAATAATCGTAATATAATAAAAATATAATAGAAGGCAACAAAATCAGTATAAAAAATAATTAAATAAAAAGTTAGGGCCAAATTAGTCGAATACAAATTTAAATAAATACAATTAAGAGTAAAAATTAAATGTAACAGTATGGTATAAAAATAAAAATAGATAAAAATTAAGATTTAAATAAATAATTATTTAAAAAAAAACCTATTACATATATGTATACCCAGTAAATAAACAGAGATATAAAAAAATCTTAAATAATATTAATAAAGGTTCAATAAATAAAATAAACTAACTATTGGAACGAAAACTTAGAACATAATTCGGGCCCAATGCGTTTCCACATGAGAAAAATAGAGAATAAATTTCGGTTTCATTCATGATCTTTCTTAATTTTGAAACAGCAAAGCATGCCAAAGAGAATTTTTATTTAATATGATCAATGTGCACTTCCTATGATAAGTTTTCATCTAAAATAATAACTACAGTGGAGTAATTCATTTCAAAATGAAAGTTCTGTGTGGAGTTATTGAGCTTTTTTTTGAGTAATTTACCGCAATAGTTTTATTTTTATGTTAAAAGAAATTTAATTCACTTTCAACCAATCATCCAATTCGTCTTCGTCATCGACATATGATTACAGATGATAAATTAAGTATTAACATCCTTTATTACTATGTGGTCATCATCGATAAAGGGCGAGGCAGTTTTAGCGTATGGTAAACGGTCGATATTCGGTCGTTTATTGCGAAAAGCTTTCTCATTTCGTTGATCAAACTCCATAAAAGAAAGGTTCGCGAGGCCACTTTGGTGGGGCACCGTAGTGATACTGTAATCGCATAGCAAACGCTTGAAGATTTTTCGTGTCGGAACATAACTCCCTAATATTACAGACACAAGCCATGCAGAGTGAATTTTGTTGGTGAAAAATATTGTGCATCACTGTTTTTTTTTCTACCTGTGGTGTAGGTACGTCGTCCATGTTATCAAAAATATCCGATATTGTATATTAGCAATTCGTGAGGTAATCAGAGAAGACGAGGTAAACGCAATTATTGCAGTCAGTGTGCACGCGGGCGGATCGTAATCAATGCGTACGCCGAGAAGACAGCGCTGCCCTCAAAAAACAAAATGCTGCAACCCAGGTTACAGCATTTTGGGAGAATACAATTTAATCGATTCCCCACATAGGGATGCATTATATGGGGCAGTAATTTTTGTAACGTTACTATTTTTGGAAATTCTATATTATTCTATTTTTAATTTAGTATAAGTTTAATTTTATTCATATTTTTTCAATTTTATTTTCCTTTTTATTTTATTCGCGTTCCAGATAATACTTTAAGATAATAAGACAATAAGATACCCTCACACCTCAAAATAATTTTACGATATTAGTTCCACCTCAACACAGGTTGGTAAACCAATATGTCAAAGAGATTAATTTCCTTTCTAAGCTAGGTATAAAATGTACAATTATTGTAAAATGGTTTTGTGCTAGTATAAGGATTTTTTTGTAACTTGTAATTTGAATGATGGAAATAAAACAATAAAATAAAAACATTAAAATAAAATATAACCCGTAAACTAATATTTATTACTATAAAATTCTGCAGCCCCAATGGTGGCCGTATTGTCATATCAATCCTTGTAATTTTCGAATCACACGTAAATCTTTGACTCTACTAACGGCGGCTGCATTTATGGCTCTTTCTATAAGCGAAGTCTGATAAGACAAAACGATATAACCCTGAAGCATTGTTTTGTCGACAAAATCCGCTCATTTACTAGCTTTCGCTTGGCTTGTAGTATAATTACATAATAAGGGTCATCTTTGGTCAATGAAGCCAATGAACCTAGCAACTAGAACTTCTAACCGGTCTCGATATGAGCTTTAACCAGTGTACTAGCACAGTTTAATAGATATGCCAGTGTGGCAACACCTTTGCCCTTTTGAAAACGCCACCTTCGAGTGAGGATTGCTATTTTCCTGCAGGCAGTTGATATTGTTACTAATTATAAACAACTTCGCTAGCGTATTCGTGAAATCACGTTTTACTGTCCTCGAAGGAAGCGGATTCTCCTCCCGCCCATCGCTCTCCACGCGGTGACACTCGTAGCCACAATGGTATAGTTCACTTTACACTGTAGTACAAACAAACATTTTTTCTAAATGAAATGACAAAGTGGACGATGAACCAAGAGCTCAAAATGAGCTAGGCTTTTTTAATAAAAATATGTTCATTGTCTCATAAAAGAAGTTCCGGTTTTTCTTTGCCGAAACAATTGAAATAGCAGCTTATTATTAATTTTATTGTTCTTGTTGTGACCGTCACTGATTTTTATGAACAGTTTTAGATTTTTGCGGTTTATTAATTATATTTGCAGAAATAAACTGACAACTGATGAGGATATTATTATCTTTAAAAATGTTTCTTTAAATCTAGTCTATCGAACGAATAACTCTTTTTCTACTTTTCTAAGTTTTCCGTGGCAAACCGTACCTTCTGGTTTAGGATTTGCCACATATTCACTTCGTGCAGCAGGGCTTGATGTAATAGCGCACTACGACCGGACATATACTCGTAAGGGCGCGTCTATCATATTATTATGAGGGAGGAGCGCAGGTCGTAGACGCGGCACGCATCAATAAGAAGGCGTTATCACGATGCCTCTATGGAGGAGAGAAGGGGTTTCGCCAAACAACGAACCTTTCCGGATTACATTTCGCCTTTTCCCCTCAATATAAGACTCATAAGTTATACGCGTACCATTCAGTCCTGTTTACATGATACTACTGCGAGTTATTCAATACTGAATAGCCGCGTGAATAGAAGTTTCCCAAAATAACGAGACGTTGACGAGTGCTACTGACAAAAAATCGCAATCACGTAAGTAGAAAGTATAATCACATAATACAAGAGGGGTTGATACTTAAGGGGTTTTCGAATCAACACGGACAACAGTTTAATTTTCGAGATAATGATAGAATTGTGAGTAAGACTTATAGTTTCAACTGATGACATGAAGTCGTCGATAAATGATTTTGTCATGTCAGGGAAGGTAACATGCATACTGAAATGAAAGGATAGGAAGAATTTCTGAAATTAATGAATGTACATATCCAAAATGTTGTAGCGGAGTAATAATATTTTATTTTTATTTTGTAGGTATTTATTTGTTGTGTGGGGCTTTTCTAAGGTCTTTATGAGCCTTGTAACACTGCGACCATTGCTGATCTATTGTTTTCGCCACCTACTATAGCTCTGCGCTAAGCCTCAGTTTTACCTCTGTTGGAGGTAATGACTACTCAAGTGGATATATCTTTTACGCATCAGCGGGCCACACTCGCACATGAGGTGCAGGGGAGTTTCCTCTACCTCTTGCCAGAACCTGCACATTTTTGTGTCTCCGAGCTTTAGGTTGTACATGTATTTGTTAAGGCCACAATGCCCCGTGAGCGCCCTCACCAGTATTCGTAGATTGTTCCTATTTAGCGATAAGGCCTCACGGGCCGTCGTAGGGTCGTAAGCCTTAATTAGCGCTTTGAATTGATTCAACCCTGGCATGTTGTTCCAGTGGTTGACGGATTGTTCTAAACATATTTCTTTGAGCATTAGGTTTGCAAGGCTTTTTGGTACGCCACAGCAAGGTTCAGCGCCGTATAACGTTCCCTTTGCTCCCGTCTTAGCAAGTTCGTCGGCTTTTTCATTTCCCTCGATTCCTGCATGGCCGGGAACCCATCTTAGAATTACTCTGTTCTTTTCGCACAGGGAATTCAGTAGTGATACGCAGTCTTGCACTAGCTTTGAATTAATGGTATTCGAGGCTAGTGCCATAAGAGCTGCCTTGATATCCGAGTGGATATAGATACGGTGGTTGGCGTAGTCTTATGGAGATTGATAACCGCACATTTAATATTGGGCATTCAACAATATATCATTAATAAAATATTAATGATATAACAATATAACAAAAGCTTGCGTCTATTAAAATGTGAACTTCAGATTCTGACCAAAGTGGAGTGACGATCAGGGCCCATTTTCATAAGTTCGAACATTCATAAGTGATAACTGTGGCCCATTTTCATAAGTGATAACTGTGGCTTGTTAAAAAATAAGCAATATCGAAAACATCAATTGTCGGCGAAGACGATCAGAAAGTTACCCAAAAGCTTTGTATTTTTCCTCCATAAGTATATAATATTTGATAGATTTGATTCTGATTTCCAAAAAACAATGCTTAGTACAACTGGCAACTTTTCACCTGTCAATGCTTATTCTGGAAAGCGATTGGGATTATGGTATTTCGGCCAGATATTTTAGAAATGTCAACTGGCAAAATTCTTTCATCGATCTAGGAGTTCTCTTTGATTCTCAGCTTACGTTCAAGGAGCACGTCACTGATTTATCTAAGTCCTCTTTTAAATTACTGGGTTTTGTTATTCGGAACCTAAAGCATTTCACATTGTCCGGGTTATGCACACATTGTATAATTCAATTGTGAGAAGTAGATTGGAAACGAATGCAGTTATATGGAATCCACATGATGATCTTTATATCACCATGCTGGAAAAAAATATAAAATGTTTCTTATGCTTTGTATATTTCAAGAAATGCGGTTACTATCCCTACTTATACCGTACTATTTTTTACTAGGCATGGTGGGCTATAATTCCCTAAAAGTGCTTAGAGAAATGTTCATCATGGCCTTTGTTTTTAAGCTGATCCGGAGCAAAGTTGATAATCCTAGTATGCTAGCGAAGATATGTCTCTTTGTTCCAGATAACTACATTCGAGCTCGGTCACATACTCTATTTGCGGAGCCGTCCTCGCGTACCAACTTAAGTCGATGGAGTCTCCTTACGCGTGCCTTGCGACACATAAATGCGCTATGTTCGACAGCGTCAATCCTGAATATTTTTACTGCAGCCCACATCTCTTTAAGGTATGGGCATTGCACTACCTGTTTATGCTAGAATAAGAACGAATGTTTTGTAATTGTTTTTTAATTAATGTTGTTACTTTTACTATTTTTAATGCTTCAGCTTGTATATTTAATGCCTTCTATATTTATGTATATTGCATCTAAACTAATTGGTGTTTACTGTCACGTTGATTTGAAAATAAATTAAATAAATCTGAGTTTATATTACCAACAACAATCGGTTACGTTTGATGATAAAAACGTGCTTTTGTGATCACGCTTCCGTTCACGAATAAAGAAGTACAAAGGACAAATCATTTAAACCATATCTTCTTTACAAAGATTTTATTTACTTGTTTACTTACTTACTTTATTTACTTATTTACTTGTGTAGGTAAAATGGATCATAAACACATGATTTATAATAAATAACCTATTATTTGTTTCAGATTTCGCACCGAAGTAGATAATTTGGCCGATTGTATCAACTTAATATCTATTAATCCATGTTAACATCCGTTAATAATAATAGTGATTATATTTTTTAATGAAACAAAATTATATTTAACATTTTCCAATAAAATAAGGAAGTTAAACTAAGTTTGATGCATCAGGTTTTTAACATTTCAAGTTTCCTATAATATTGATTACCTATCAATGGCTTATGTGCTTTTGCAGTACCTAATATTTTTGTTTATTTTTTATCTTTTTTATATTTTTGAATCATGCGTGTTGTTTCCAAGAAAATATATTCAGAATACGCTAAACATTTTTTTTGTAATAATATTACTATTATGTCTAAAATTATACAAATAGAGTTGCCAACTACAACGGGCGAACCCGTCACCTCAGGAAGTTTTAAAGATTGTTCGTTCTATCTCCCGTGAAGTGAGCGCAGAAGACTTGGACAAAACAGCCCACCGTCAAGCTCCGCTACATGCCCTTAAGAGGCCAACGCCTTATCCGCGCGATAACCAGGTATGTAACCCAGCGGGCATACACTCACGCCCTTACTTCCGATTGCGACCAGATTACTCCGGTTTCTCGATTAGTTACGCGGTCCTCTCCCGTACGAAGCGGTGAAACGGTGTAAACCGAATCTATCGCGGACCACGGCATCCTTTGCCCGGCTGTTCAGCCAGGATCGGGTAGCCGATAGTCGTTTCAAGAGCAGTCGCCGTAAGGTACGCAACCACCCCCGCTCTATAGGAAACAGTAATGCTTCCAGACTCCCCCGAATATTAGTCAGAGTGAACAATCGATTGACTTACGCCGCACGGTGCGCAGACCGTCCAGGAGCGCCAGAAGGTTGACTCTTAGGGGAAGCTAGCCCTAAGGCCAGAGTCCTGCCGGGCTCGCACTTCATGCGTGGAGGCCGCCGGATGGGTGTTGACCCGTGAGTGTGACCAACCCTGAACAGAATGGGTCCTCGTGGCCAACTCAGCAAAGGCCCATTAGCTCCATCTAAAATTATACAGTCGAAAATCAATCTTCCGCCGAAATGGCTATTAGTTACTCGTAGACATCGATTTTATTATCGACCGACAAATTGTCTCATGCATCGCGGCATGCGAGGCGGTTTGGGATGGCCGCATCCCTTAAAATTAGCCCCGGGCTGCCGCTGTCTGCTGCCTCAAAAGGCACCAGTTAAGTGGGAAAAATGCTGTCATGATTTTTTATATTAGGAACAACAGTTGTGTAAAAAATATGTACAGATACAGACATCGCAATGAATCAAGATGATTTATTGAAACTGCGTTTTTTTCAAATATATTTATTATTATCTGGTAAGGGCTTTCATACTTAATGGTTGTATTCTGATTATATACGTTCAATTAGGCTTTTCGACAAGACCTATTAGAAACATGAAGATAGTTTAATTTTCATCATTTGATAGACGAGCAGATTTATCCCCCATTTTCTTTACAATCATTACAATAATAAATTATTGTAATTACGTATATATGACCAACCATCATGGACATTTTGTTGTGTTTATTACTTTTCTTTGAATATATTGCATTGAAAAAATAATTTATTCCACGTTTGGTAATGGAGAAGATATACCTATATTTACAATGCCTTAAGTAACGACGAGTAATAGATTTAACATAGGCGGCACTGTCTCCTGAGCACGAATTGCGCATTAGTGGTCAGTTATGAAGCATTTCGAGCTTATATTTCTAAGATAGAATAAAAGGTTACTGGTTATTTGGTATTCGTGTTTCCTCTTCTTCTCGAAGTGCTTCTCCATTACTGGAGGTTGGCCGTTAGCTCTGAATACTTTTGTCGGTCTTGCGCCATCCGGAAAAGCTGTTCCGTACTGGTGATCCCGGTCCACTCTCTGACATTGCACAACCACGACTTTTTCCACCTTCCACGGCGTCGTTTACCCTCAATTTTGCCCATCAATATCAGTTGAAGCAGCTGATATCTGTCATGCCGCAGCACGTGCCCCAGATATTCAATCTTGCGCATTTTGACGGTGTGCAACAATTTTCGGGTCGTACCAGCACGCTGAAGTTGCTTTTCGTTGCTAACTTTATGGGTCCAGCATTCATATACGCATCCATATACGGAGCATTCGACGGTAGCACCACATCTCAAAAGATTCAAGCCGCCGTCTGGTGTCTTCTTTAATGGTCCTCGCTTCGCTGCTGTGCATAACCACTGGCCAGATGTAACAATGCAAGATCCGAGTTCTAAGTCTTAGATTTATTTTCCGGCATCACAAGACTTTTCTCATTTTATTGAATGATGCACGGGCGATTTCTATCCGGGTTTAGTTTCTTGATCGGAGCCCCATATTTCATTCACCCATGCACCGAGATATTTGTACTGCCGGACGCACTCAAGAATTTTACCTGCCACCGATATAGTAGGTTGTAAATCATTTATATATTATTACCAGGTATTCGTGTAAAAGATGCATAAATGTGCTTCTTTGTAAAAACTGGGTATAATAAAATAGATATTATCGTTGAGATAAAACAAAATTGTACAATGTCTGACTAAAGTCAATACATGGTAATAAAAGATCCGCGATTAATAAAATAAATAGTCAAAATATCGATAATTAAACCTTCACATATTTTCTTAAAAATTTCGACAAATATAAATTATCAAGATACGGTTCTTGCTTGGTATATCTTTATGCAATATACGGTTCTTGCTTAGTATATCTTTAATTGATGAGTTGAAGTGATCTTCTCCAAGGTACCTGACGCTCAATGGTACCATTGCAGGGAAAGGTACTTCGGTAAAGGATTAATCTCCCATTTAAAATGTTAGTCTTCTTTATTTCAGATGTGTGAATAGGAGAGTGTATATGTTTATTCTTTTATATATATTTAATATTCTACCTAAATAATCTGGTTATGATACCAGATTAATTAGGTGGAAAAAACTTCATTAGCCATTCGTTGACGTTGCGAAATGCGTTAACAGAAGAATAAAAATAAGAAAAGTTTATTTTCATAAACCCGATCTGGGTATAGAAATTACATTTTCAAAAAATATTATATATATAATAACATTACGAAATTACAAAAAATAGTATTTCTACAAATGAAATTACATTTCAAATTATAAAAAAAGTGTATAAAAAGTTCTGCGATCTAAGCTAACAGTGTATAAAAAAGTGTATAAAAGTTCTGCGATCTAAGCAAAGCATTCGACTGTATAAACATCAATACCCTGGTAGACAAGTTAAACTATTATGGAATTAGAGGAGTGGCCAATTCACTCATTAAATCGTACCCACAAAACAGGCAGCAAGTGGTGGAGATTAAAATAATTGATGGAATTGAGGAAAAGGCTGAGCAATCGAGTTGTGAAATAGTAAACATCGGTGTGCCTCAGGGCTCAACATTAGGACCTCTCCTCTTCAAACTCTATTGTAACGATTTAGCAACTAACATAACTTGCGCCAAGACTGTCCAACTTGCAGATGACACCACGTGCATTCTTGAAAGTGACTATAGAACAAAAATGGAGGATCCAACAAGCGAAACACTTTTTGAAGTCAATGATTAGTTTAGAGTGAACCCGATGTCGCCAATTTAAGCAAAGCAGTGTTGATAAACTTCTCAAATAAAAAAGAAAAACAGTTAAATTACTCTATCGAGATTGCGAAGTCCACTAAATTTCCACGAAAACATGTCACGGAAAACCCACATAGACCAGCCCAAACCAAAATTGTGTTAAGCCCGCTATGCGGTATCCAGATCGAGAAAGATATTGGACGAAAAGGAAATTGAGAGTGCATACCATTCTCCGGCCGAATCCCACTTGGGGAGTCGGATCCTATTGCGGGCAAATGCCACTGATATTAAAGAGGTATTTATTTTACAAAAAAGAGCCGTGAGAGCAATACGCGGATTAAATAGGAGAGAATCTTGCAAACCACTATTTCGTGAACTAAAGATCCCCACCGCTTATGTCATACCTACTCACGAAAGCCAGCGCGAGTTCCACAAAAACAAAAATAAAGGAAAGCACCAAGCTCTTGCCCAAATACATTCCCACAATACATGGCACAAATCGATAATTCAATCCTGCAGAATCACAATTTCAAAGGACAACTCAATACAGAAGCATAACATTTTATAACAGGTTACCAGAGGAATTCAAAAATATAAAAACATATATAACGACATATATAACAAATATATAACGACAGTTTATTCAATGCAAAATAACATTTTCTCTTTATTCAATGTTCCCTCGTAGTTAGAGTCTGAAATTATCTGTGCAACTGTACTTAAGTGAAAGGGGGCGCGAGCGTTAAAAGGGGAGACAGGGGGAATCAGTAACGTCGCGACGACTGCCTGCACAGGTCGCTCGGCCCGTGAGCTACTTTCAGCCGGCCTACGCGATCTCTCGCGCCTGAAACTCCCCGATAGACGCGAGTGACGCCGCCGAGTAAGAGAATGAGCGAATCATGAGTATCATTCCCATGAAAACACTAAATAAAAAGCGAGTGTATAAAGTGCTCTTAGCACAGTTTTTCATACTTTTAGTTTTGGCTGTGATTATCGTGTTCGTCGGCGTCGGCAGGACTACCAAAGAAATTCACGTGAGCAAAAAGAAAATTGAAGCGAAATCGCAGTCATTTGAAGAGGTCGTATCGAACGCGACGCGAAAACTGATTACGATGGAGATGAAAGCGAGGCGAATAGATGAAAACATCAAAAGAGTGAGGGAGAGCACAAAGAATCTGCTGTGGAAGACGAAAGATAAGTCTCTGTGGTGTATTTTATTTAAGAATGTGAGCTGCAATTTGGTGATCAGACATGGGCTGCATAGACACTCGAGCTTGAGACGAATAATGGACAGCGAGAAGAAAAGAAGACATCGCCGGATTGACATTGATTCAGACGGTAATACAGAGACTTAAAGAGACCAAGAAGTTTTTGATACGGTGCCAATATAATATACTAATGAAATATATTTATAATAATGACAATATAACAATGAAACGTGATTAAATTTGTTACATATGCTGTAAATATATGGAGTAATTCGTCTATTACTATCTACCTATATAAAACGCATTCGGAAACGTGCGTTAAATTATTCAACAATGTAAGTATCGTGCTTATCTTCTAATTTATTCAAATAACTGCTATGCCATTCGATCCTTTGATCGAAGTCTTATTTTTCATTGGTTCCAGAGTTTATAAAACTCAAACCTGACCAACCTCAAATCCGAACCCTGTTATCCTCATATCCGCTGGCTCAACCTCGGTCATTACAGTGTCCAGAAGCAAAAGGCAGTTGTCTGTTTGTGGACACTGTAGCGACCGGCAATCCAAGTCGAAAAAAATATTTGTCGCTGCCAGTACCATATATATATTTTAAATAATTATTATTCATCTCATTATCTATTGATACTGGCTACAAACTTATGGCGAGATGTCTCGGTGAGATTTCTAGCCAAGATCCTCGAGAGACGACATCTACCTCCACACTCACACGATATTATCACTTGTCTTCACGTTGTCATATGGTGTCAGAGGCTTTGACATTGTTTGCATACGTCATTTTGTAAATATTATACTATCACATTGCAAATTATCCGAATAAAATAAATAAAAAAAATTGTAAATAGCATATATCACTTCGTAAATATTATGAAACAAATTAAAATTAAGGAACAAAAGAGGAACAGGCAATAAGAGATTTCTATTTCTTTTTCAATTCGGATACTTAAATATCCATTTGTGCGATGATTAATTTCCAAAATTTGTGATTTAAACTGATTTTCTTGTATTTATGATATTGGGTGTCGTACAAAATTAGTTGAGACTGTATAAGTACATTCCATGAATTTCAACTCCAACTTCTTTCACCAAATCTTTAAAAAAAAATACACAGAGAGAAAACATAATTATTGTACACGCGCAGTCTCCGCCCAGATCTACTACGTTAAAACGATCTGGAATATTTTCTTTCTCGTCTGAGAGCCATTTGCATCGGGCAAAAAACCAACATCGGGTGGAAAACAAGCAAGAAGGAAAACTAGAAAAGCGAGAAGGAATCCACACTTTCTGTCTCAGGTGTTCTCGAAGATTATCGCCGTTGGTCTGCAGCCTGCATAAATACAAACAAAAATGAATATTTGGAAGAATTTTAAACAGAACAATGGATCTTCTCCTCGTTGTCATATAGTGAGTGTTAAAATTATACAGGGTGAGTTTCAATTAAGCGACATCTTTCAAGAGGGTAACTCAATACGAGTAAGCAAGTTTTGATAAAGATACTTGACTGTTAACTAAAAGTTTGACAAGCGTTTGAGAGCGCTACGCTATCTAGCGGTAGGTAGAATATGGCTAATAAACAATATTAGCGATATTTTACCTACCTCTAGATGGCGCATCGTGCTCAGCGCTTTTTATACTATTTTTCAGAGTAAAAGTTTTCAAACTTTAAAAAGAAAAAAAGTCTTTTTTTTTGTTTTGTTTTTGTCCACAATTTTTTATCGAAGGTTGCTCAGTTGTTCGTACTGATTAAACCCCATCAAGGATGCCGGTTAATAAAAACTCATCCTGGATATCACTGCCTATGTTTTCCCAAAGATTTGGTAATATACTAACGTATAAGTGCTTGATGACTATTAATATTCTTATAATAATCTATTTTATATGTATACTCATGTACATGGATTCAGCTCAATTTTTTTAATTATTTTATTTGTCTGCCGTGTAAAGCCGACTTTAGTCAACGCTATTGTTGAATTAATATTTATGCTTTAATCGTTTTATATCTACATTTAAACTGACGAATTCTAATATGCGATAATTAGCTTTAATTCATAATTCATGCTTTTATTGTATATTCTGAATAAATAAATTGAATACTGAATACTGAATACTGTATAAGGAAAGCTCACTAACCCATGGTACAAAGGGCGTCGCCGCATTTGGCTGTCACACGCAATCAGAGTTGTCGAGCGCCCAACCAAAGAAAATATATTTTTCTATTTTCTTTTGCTCTAAATTAAAAATAAATTAATTAAATTAAAATTAGACCCGCGGGAAGGAGGGGGCGTACATTTAAGTCAGCCGTATTCTTACATTTTTGCTGTGTAAGTATTATTGTCAAAGGTATGTAATTTTCGTTACGAAATAGGTGCATATAATTTAGATTTCTTATATGTACCTATACAGGTTGAGTTTTAATTAACGGGCATCCTTGAAGGGGGTGAATCTGTACGAGCAAGTAAACAACTTTTGATCAATATTTGTGGGTTTTATTTTTTTGAAATTTGTAAAATTTTATTTTACGAAAAATAGTGTAAAAAGCGTTGAGCACGATGCGCCATCTAGTGGTAGGTAAAACGTCGTTGATATTGTTTATAAGCGCTATTTTACCTACCGCTACATGACGCAGCGTGCTCAAACGCTTCTCAAACTTTTATTTAGCAATCAAATTATTCATTTAAAAATTTTAAAAAAAATCCCACGAAGATACCTATTTTAATTAAATATTAATTACAATGCACTCTCTTAATAAGGATCTAGCAAGTCCCTACCAAATGGCAAAATCATTAAAATACATTATTTTCTTGTTTTTTTTTTTTTTTTTTTTTTTTTCTCTTTATTTGAAAAAACAACAGATTTACATCAGTCTTACGTACTAGAGATAATATTACATTAAGTTATTTGATATAAATCTAAAAACGTTTTCTACTTATTGATAATTTACCTATTTTGTTATACTATTCTAATAACTTAAATATTTTATTTTAATTTCCGTTTGGTGTTTTTTTTTTTTTTTAGTCCGTTATTTTTGCAGAGGCGAGTTGCTTGAATTGTGATTTACTTAGAAGCATACCATCAATGCAATTTACGATTTTCACATATGAGTGCATTATACGGGGCACCGGCGAGAATAGAGCGTTATTGGTTGAACAATGCGGCGGGCGGAAGACATCACAACGACGAGTTCTGTGGATCGACGGAACGTTCAGCGGGAAACAACTGAGCAGATCAGGGCAGTCGAGTTTATGGGTAAAGAGTGAATTAATGAGGAGAAGATCTGTAAGATCTGTAAGATCTGTTATTAAAGAAACAAAATAAAAACACATATTATTGCTCAACAAGTTAGATTCCTAGTAAATGTGTTTTTTTAGACTCTCCGTGCCCAGGAGTCATATATTAGGAATTCAGTTTAATAAAATGTGAAATTACTGAATAAAACATTTAAAAAGGAGCACGACGAATTACCAAATCACGTAGATTTTAAAGTCACAAATCTAAATCCGGACTGCGAGTTGAATGTAAAAACAACCTAAATGCATGTACATGCGGTCTTTTACATGTTTTTGTTGATACATGCATTATTGTAACACCAAACGAATAATTTGAATTTTAATATCTCCATAGCTGTTTTTGTATTGTTTTTATGCTTTATTTAAATATCTACCTACAGACAATTAGAAAAAAAAACGGTTGTGTCACCCCAAGACTTTACTGACAAGTAGCCAGGAACTGAATTAATCTGAATATTAATTTCATAAATCTACCCCCCCCCCCAAACTAGCGCCACCCTTTAAATCCCCCCCCCTCGATGATGATGATGAAATCGAAATCAAAATCGAAATCGAAAACGAAGTCGAAATCGAAATAAAAATCGAAATCTAAAATGAAACCGATATCAAAATCGATAACTATCGAAAACGAAATCGAAACTCGTATACAAAATTTTGGGTCTCTGCTATTGACCGTTGAGGAGTTCCCTTATCGGGAGCCGAGCCAGGGTACATCAGCCATGTCATAATGGAACTTAAAAGGGGCTATCATAAATGAATGCGTATACAAAATTTTGGGTCTCTGCTGTTGACCGTTGAGAAGTTCTCTCGTCGGAATTAATATTCAGATGAATTAAGTTTCTGGCTACTGGACAGGAAAGTCTTAGGGTGACACAACCGATTTTTTAAAAAGTGTGTTGCTTTAAGTGTGTTTTGTTATTCAAAGTTTTGTTTTAAGAAAGTTAAAAGTGTTCTTTTGACAATCATAGATTCAAATATAGTTTATTTTATATGTTATATCGCATATAAGAAATACCGTTTTGGGGTACTCGTATTAAAAAATGTAACATTTTTTACGGTATAAAGGGCGTTTAAAATAACTTGAGCGATCCGGACATAGTTACGAAAAAATAGGGCAGGTTTTTTGCAGTAGAATCCGTGACAAGCGAGCGCCTGTTAAAGAGTTAAATTCACATCATCCCACGATGTAACAACTCCATTACTCATATTCATCCGAAATTTGCTCTACGGATCATCTCTAAATCTCTGTTTGATGTATGAATATGACCTGAAACTTCACAGACGTTCGAATATTTTACGGCATAGAAATAAAATTCGATCTGTGCCGTCTGCCATTTTTATAAGAGACTTATCCAGGGGCTTGTCCCCAAAAAAGAAGGGATTTACAATCGATCGCGCCGACTGTCTGCTGAAAGGGATAACTTTATTCAAGTTTGGTGGGTACAGCGGAGTGTGATTGGATAAGGCGATAGTTGAAACGGACCGAAATGAATCGCCTTGTAATATTTTTTGAATAAACGAAAACTAGCGTTGGACAAGATTTACACAGAGGCCCTGTTTGGAGGGCTACGTGCGGGATGCCCCCGTATCATCATCATCATAAACAAGAAACATTTAAATTAAAAAAATATAAACTAGCACTGAGGGTTACTAAGAAATAGTAAAGGGAAGGAGGAAAGAAAAGACTTAATTTTATGAAAAATGAGTTTTTCATACGCATTGATTAAAAAATTAGCACTGTTATTAATATTTATTTTTTAATTAAATTGTTTCGTTATATCCCAGTTTATATTTTTTAATGGTTGACTTTTTATTATAATCTAAAATTAATTCATTGTGTACAGTCTTTATTAATTCTATATCGTATAAAAAAGTAAAACCTATGTGTAGCAAAATATTATGTAAGTATAAAATAAGAAACTACATACCTACTGTTTTTGTAGCCATAGGGAGCTATTATATATTGCAGTAAATATTATATATGGTAAAATGGGGGTATTCTTGAACACACTTTTATTTTGACCAAAAACTCACCAAAAAAATACCTTTTCTAAATATTTCAAAGCTTCATTATATAGTACGAGAAATAACCTTATTTTTGTTATCAGCAGTTTCATCTCATTGTTTTAAATTATACTCTTTATATCATGTTGCGCCCGTTGCCCAACATATGCAGTGCCCTGTGGCACGGACCGACCCAGCGCTGTGTGGACCCAGGACTGTAAAAAGAGGTCCACCGCTTGGTCGCCGCTTGCCCCGTAACGGGCGGCCACGACACCTGCTGCAAGCCTCGATACGCCTCAGTCTGTCTCTATTACCACCGTTTTACTCCCCGTCCCCTGCACCAATAAAACACGCCTTCCCTTTCACAAGTGCCAACACGGCATATTATTTTTCGATGAACTTCAATGACACACCATAAATTTATAAACATGAGATCTTAGTCTAGGATGCATAACCAAGTGCATAAGGTGTATAACAAATACATTACATATCGGTATACATAACAAGTATACAGTTTTACAAATCAGACATAAGTATATAATTAACCTAGGTACATAACAACGTTATTGAAATCTTTATTGTAAAGTAAAATCAGTATATAACAATTAATCTTATTTTCTAAGTGTTATAACGAATTTCGTTAAATTTATATCTTTGTTTTAAATTTCCTTTCTATGGCACCTTTTTTGTTTTATAAAATGTTTATCAAGGTTTGTTTCTTGGCTGAAACAAATGCCTATTAATTCCGCTAGATGTCCATAGTGGGTGAAATATTCTATTTAATTGTTGACAGACAGCTGGGGGTACTTTTCGGGAGGGAAAAAAAGGCGCTTCATCGAATTGTACGTGTGGGCTGCGGCATTTTAAATATAAAAATCAGTTTCGGCATAAAATCGGTGTTAAACCTTGTTAAAAATTTAACTGCGGAGTTAGTGCCAGTTCTCCAGTTGTTCGTGAAAAAGTCCAGGAATATCTGGCATTTATCTTGGGCTGGAGAACAGCTCTATGATCTTTGAGCTCTGCCTTCGACCAGCCATTTGACTCCCAGGCCCGGCTTTTTCGCCGTAGGTTTTGGCCCGAGGAAACTGAATTTCCGCGACGAAGTCCGGTATTACGCTGTCGGAAGTAGAACCCGTATTTGTTGTATATTTTTTCGTATTGCTGCCAACCATTCCGGAAGTTGCCGTTTTTTTGTCATTTGTAATTTGTAATTTAATTGTAATTTTTATTGTGTGGTGAAACGGTTATGTAAACGTTAGGTCTTCTAGTATGTGCACTAGGCCTCGTATAAATAATGTTTTTTTTTAATAAATACCAGAAAGAAAAACTGATTGATTTTAATTTACCTTTCTCACGACCCGTGTATTTGATTGTCTTTTTGCTCAAGCTAGCTTATAGTCTTTCCGGCGCCCAATTCTAAATTTATATTGTTTTTTTGATATTGTAACCCTTGCAGTTATCCTGCAAGAAGGCTACATAAATGGCCACCCAACTTTAGGGCCAGAAAATCAGTTTTTCCTTCTTTTTTATTATAATTTGTAAACTTGCTTTGTAGTTTTTAAATCAAAACGTTATGCTATTTTCTTCCTTAATTTTTCTGTTATATATTTTTCGGAAAAATCGTTTTACGGTAACAATAAATGCATTGGTATGTTTAATTATATATAAATGTCATTGTTTATAAATGTATACAATTGTATACATTGTATTTAGATGCCTTTCGAATGGTATTCTGTAAGTTAACATATGTATTATGATGTAACATTTTTATTATACTTTTGTTTGTTTATGGATATGTGCTTTTTAGAAAATGTGTCCTAATTAATATAACATTGCAATAATTGCTCGATACATTTCATTTTGTTTGCATATTTGCACATTGTTTTTTTTGCCTTTTTTTTGCACATCATCTTTTAAGTGGTTTTTTGTTTTGTCTTTCTTATTGTGTCTTTGATTATATAATTTTATTTTTAATTTAATCAATATGTCGATCCCTTTGATATCATTTTCACTTTTAGATAAATCTGAACTAGAATATGAGGTTTTGATCAGAGGCGAGAAACCTGAACTTACTGTGCCTTTACTTAGGAAACAGATGGCTTTACTCTCGAAGTCACATCCCATAGGTTCTATTAAAAATACCGTCTTCGCGGTGGATTCAGAACTCGAGATTTGCTCCTCAAAACTAGCTGCGTTGGTAAAAGAAGAGTCCGCCGAATCTGATAGTAAGCTTGTTGACAAACGGGTGAGTTCTAAAACTGCTCATATTTTCCACAGATTAAACAGAATTACTCCTGAAAATCTTTCACAGGCAAAATCTTTAATGGAATTAAAAGATATTGTTTCTTCGCTGTTTTTGAAATTGGTTTATCGAGATGTTGGAAGGCGTTCTCCTTCGCCGCAGCGTAGTGAACCAAGTTCATTTTCAATTCCTACTGTTTCTATTACAGAAGCTAATGTTTCGGAAGATAGCATGCACCGAAGTGGCACTGTTGCTCCGGATAATACATATAGCGGCCGATGTGATAATTTCACTGATGGTAGTAGGTATATGGATTCTCTCAGACCATTGGACTTAGGGTTAAAATTTGATGGAAAAGGTTGTGTGTTTGATTTTTTAGAACAGTTAGAAGAGATTGCTTTCGCAAGAAATATTTCACATGATCGTCTTTTACGTTCAGGTTATGAATTATTTTCGGGTAACGGATTGCTTTGGTTCCGTGGAAATGCTCCCACTTGCAAAGATTGGTCTTCACTGGTATGTAAACTAAAAAAAGATTTTTCGAAGACAGATTTCCAATACAATTTAAGGGAATTTTTAAGGTCTCGTCGACAAAAAGTTGATGAACCCATGCATATTTTTGTGCCTATCATGGAGAAACTTTTCAGTAGGTTATCTGCCCCTTTGTCAGTAGCAGAGAAACTTGAAATTTATCGTCATAATATTCGTCCTTTTTATCTTCGTCAATTAGCGTCTAGACCTGTTACGTCGATTGCACAGTTGTTGTCTTTTGGTAGAGAAGTTGAAGATTTACAAGATTTAGCAAAAGCTTTCTCAACTCCTTCATGCTCGTATCGTACAGAGAACTCTGATGACTCCGATAGCGTGTTAGCGGTCGCTGCAGTTTCATCTTGTTCCTACTGTAAAAAGTCGACTCATACTTCCGAAAGATGTTTCAAAAGACCCAGGGATGCAAAGTCAATTAGGTGTTATTCCTGCAATAAACCTGGATTTACAAAAAGGACCTGTCCTGATTGTAATTCGTCGGATGGAAAGCTTGTTGTCGATTTGCCTTCGTCAAAAAACTGACAACTCGAGACTGCTATACGGCTTTTTTGGAAGCAGCCTCGGTATATTTTTCTAAACATAGGGATTCGTTTCGTCCATATTTAGAAATCGATTTAGGTGATATTAAGGTTTGTGGTTTGCTTGACTCAGGTTCTTCTGTGTCTATTCTAGGTGCAAAAGCTCACCTTAAGTTGCTCAAATTAGGTTATTCTATACATTCTCTTGACGATATTACTCTTAATACAGCCAATTCATCTAGAGTTAAAGTACTAGGTTACATGTACCTTCCTTTTAAATTTAACAATATTTGTCATGTTATTAAAACGTTGGTTGCTCCTGATATATCTTCACCATTAATTTTGGGTGTTGACTTTTTTAAATCTTTTAAATTGGCACCAGATTTAGTAAACTTGATCAAGAATAATAATGCTGATAACTCTTCATTTTTGGACTCTGTTAATGAACTTTGTGTTATTCAGGATTTTGATAATTTGTCTGAAGAACAAAGGTCGCTTGCGGCTGTTGTTCTCAAACAGTTCCACGAGATTTCGACAGAAGTCAGAGGTTTAGGTCGCACTTCGCTCATTAAGCTTACCATCGACACTGGTACCGTTGCGCCTATAAAGCAAAGATACTACCCTCTTTCTCCTGCTCGTTTAGCTGTATTAAACTCGGAAATTGATAGATTGTTAGAACTTAAAATAATTGAACCTAGTGTTAGTTCGTGGAATAGTCCCACTTTGTTTGTGCCCAAACCTGATGGTTCTTTGCGTTTTTGTTTGGATAGCAGGAAGCTCAATTCTGTGACCCGTACAGATGCTTATCCGCTTCCTTATATTTCCTCGATATTGGATAACCTCAGGGGTGCAAAATTTTTGTCGTCTATCGATCTTAGCATGGCATTTTTTCAATTACCTTTGGAAGATTCGTCAAAGGAAAAAACTGCATTTACTGTTCCTGCCCGCGGAATGTTTCATTTTACGGTCGCCGCTTTCGGGTTATGCAACAGTCCCGCCACAATGCAGAAACTTGCTGACAGACTATTTGATCCTAGTTTCAATAATAAGGTTTTTGTATATTTGGACGACATAATCGTCATTAGTTCAACCTTTGAGGAACATTTGTCCTTGCTGAATCGCGTTTACGAACGCTTAAAATTGGCCAATCTTTCGATCAATGGAAGTAAATGTAAATTTTTCCGGAAGGAGTTGAAGTATCTTGGATATGTGGTCGACGAACATGGTCTTCGTACCGATCCCGAAAAAGTCAAGTCAATTTTGGAATTTCCAACTCCTACCAATCCCAAACAAGTCAAGATGTTCTTAGGAACCGCAGGTTGGTATCGGCGTTTTATTCGCAATTTTTCTTCTATTGCCGCTCCTCTATCCCGTCTTACCAGTACTAGAAAGGATTCACCTCCATTTATTTGGTCGGATTTGGCAGAAGAAGCATTCCAACAGTTAAAAACTGCTTTAGTTACTAGTCCTGTGCTTTCATGTCCAAACTTTGAGTTACCATTTTCTATTCATTGCGATGCTTCAGCGTATGGCTTAGGTGGTATGTTGACCCAGAATTTTGAAGGAGTAGATCATCCTATTGCTTACTGCAGTAGAACTTTATCTTCCGTTGAATGTCGTTACTCAGCCACAGAACGTGAAGCTTTAGCTGTGATTTTCACTTTGGAACATTTTCGTCCTTATTATGATGGTGGTTCAAAAGTTACGATTTATACGGACCACTCAAGTTTAAAATGGTTTCTTAAGTTACAGAACCCGACTGGTCGATTAGCTCGATGGGGTCTCCGTTTAGCTCAGTTTAATTTTGAAATTCTTCACCGCCGCGGTATTGATAATGTAGTTCCAGATGCGCTTTCTCGGATGTTACCTGTCAATGCCATATCAACTAATTCCGATTCTTGGTATACAAAATTATTTAACGGCGTTTCGTCAAACCCTGGTGGACATCCTAATTTTAGTATTAAAGATGGACGTTTATTCCGTTATTGTAAAAGCAAATATCGTTTGACAAACTCTTTCGATTGGAAACTAGTCGTTCCTTTAACTGAAAGAGAAGCGTTAATTAAAGATTGCCATGACTCTGAGTTTTCTCTGCATTTTGGCATTTTCAAAACGCATAAGAAGTTGTGCTTACGATTCTATTGGCCTTCTATGCATGCTGACGTAACCAAGTACGTTAATCGATGTGAGAAATGTCAGGCGTACAAAGTTCCGAATAGGTCACCTTTTGGATTGCTTGGAAGTCCGAAAGTCTGTGAACGTCCCTTTCAAACTATTAGCACAGATTTGTTAGGTCCTTATCCTATGACGCGTAATAAATTTATGCATATTCTTGTCGTCACTTGTTGCTTTTCAAAATATTGCTTGTTATTTCCGTTAAGAAGGGCTGTTGCATCATCCATTTGTAGACATATGGAAAATGATGTATTTCTTAAGTACGGAGTTCCTCATACTGTTATCGCTGATAACGGAAAGCAGTTCGCTAGCAAAGATTTTCGTGACTTGATGTCTAAATACAGCGTTCCTAATTTTCAATTGTCTCCTTTGTACACTCCTCAGTTTAATACTACTGAAAGACAGAATAGGACTATCGTAACCGCGCTGGCAGTTTTTACTGATACTGACCATCGAGGTTGGGATTTACTCCTCCCTAAGATTCAATTTGGGATTAATTCTGCCGTTTGTGAGTCTACCGGATTTAGTCCACATTTTCTAGCCCATGGCCAAGAACCAGTATTGTGTGGTACTTTTTATTCGCAAGATCCTGTTCTCCAAAAGGATGTAATTTTTGGAAATAGGTCGGATTTCGCGCAAGACTTAGGGGAACTTGAGAATATTTTCCAAAAAGTTCGTTCCCGGTTGATTGATTCTCACGCGACCAATAAAAAATATTATGATCGTAAACGAAGAAACTTAGACTGTAATGTAGGGGATATTGTATGGAAGAAATCGTATCCACAAAGTAATGCTGGCACATATTTTTCTGCCAAGTTTGCTCCTAAATTCGTTAAATGTAAAATTATTCGTAAATATTCTTCTTTGGTTTATGATTTAGCCGACATGAATGGAAAATTTCTAGGAAAATGGCATGCAAAAGACTTGAAATTGGATTATAAACCTCAGTCTGATGCTTAAAACCGCCTTGTTATCTTTTAATCTTCGTGGGTTCGATGGTTTCATTTAGTCTTCAGAATATGAGTTCAGTAATTGCGTTGTTCATTCTTAAATTATGTTCAATGCAGTGTAGCGTGTAAGGTCCGCAGCGTGATTTATAATATCACGTTTTGGTAGTAAGTACTTGATGAAAGTTTGTTGTATGTATGTAAGTGAATGTTGATGCATGAGTCTGCAACTGGAATTCTCATTATTCTTCGAACATGCATAGTGTATAGGAAAGTTTGCAGTTTATCATTTTCGTTGGGTTACTTACCAGATTGAGCTTTGTCTCATTGTAACTGCTCAAACTTCTGTATTGGCTCTGCTGTTTCTGTATCACTCGACATTGCATAACCCGACTAAACTGTGATTTCTCATCGTTCTTCTCGAACATTTACGAGCTATTTGTTGAAATTTTTGTTGCTTTTGCCTTTTTTCTTGTTTTTAATGCATTGAGGGCAATGCAATTCGTTTCCTGTTTACGTTATTTACCAGGTCACTCTTTTAGAAGGGGGGCTATAACGAATTTCGTTAAATTTATATCTTTGTTTTAAATTTCCTTTCTATGGCACCTTTTTTGTTTTATAAAATGTTTATCAAGGTTTGTTTCTTGGCTGAAACAAATGCCTATTAATTCCGCTAGATGTCCATAGTGGGTGAAATATTCTATTTAATTGTTGACAGACAGCTGGGGGTACTTTTCGGGAGGGAAAAAAAGGCGCTTCATCGAATTGTACGTGTGGGCTGCGGCATTTTAAATATAAAAATCAGTTTCGGCATAAAATCGGTGTTAAACCTTGTTAAAAATTTAACTGCGGAGTTAGTGCCAGTTCTCCAGTTGTTCGTGAAAAAGTCCAGGAATATCTGGCATTTATCTTGGGCTGGAGAACAGCTCTATGATCTTTGAGCTCTGCCTTCGACCAGCCATTTGACTCCCAGGCCCGGCTTTTTCGCCGTAGGTTTTGGCCCGAGGAAACTGAATTTCCGCGACGAAGTCCGGTATTACGCTGTCGGAAGTAGAACCCGTATTTGTTGTATATTTTTTCGTATTGCTGCCAACCATTCCGGAAGTTGCCGTTTTTTTGTCATTTGTAATTTGTAATTTAATTGTAATTTTTATTGTGTGGTGAAACGGTTATGTAAACGTTAGGTCTTCTAGTATGTGCACTAGGCCTCGTATAAATAATGTTTTTTTTTAATAAATACCAGAAAGAAAAACTGATTGATTTTAATTTACCTTTCTCACGACCCGTGTATTTGATTGTCTTTTTGCTCAAGCTAGCTTATAGTCTTTCCGGCGCCCAATTCTAAATTTATATTGTTTTTTTGATATTGTAACCCTTGCAGTTATCCTGCAAGAAGGCTACAGTGTCGCTATCCTGTTCTTCCCGGGCAGCGGGTCGAACAAGATCTTTCGTGGTCGGTTGTCGAGCGGCGTCTCTGTGCGCCTGCGTGCTCCTGAGTGCGCCTGAGTGCGCCTGGGTGCGCCTGTGTGCGCCTGTGTGCGTCTGCGTGTGCCTGACTGCGCCTATGTGCGCCCGTCTGCGACCGCGTGCGTCCGACTGCGCCTGTGTGCGCCGTCTGACCGCGTGTGCGCCGCGTGGGTGCCGCGTGTGCGCCGATGCGCACCAGACTGCGCCTATGTGCGCCCGTCTGCGCCCGCGTGTGTCCGACTGCGCCTGTGTGCGCCGTCTGACCGCGTGTGCGCCGCGTGGGTGCCGCGTGTGCGCCGATGCGCACCAGACTGCGCCTATGTGCGCCCGTCTGCGCCCGCGTGTGTCCGACTGCGCCTGTGTGCGCCGTCTGACCGCGTGTGCGCCGCGTGGACCCGGCTCTCCGAAGGTCCCAACTTGGACCGGCGCTCGAACTCCACGACTGGAGCGAGCGTCCCGTCGACCGTAAATCACGAGTCGGACCGTAATTCCCGACTCGGACCGGCACTCAACTCCCCGAATAGGAGAGAGTGTCTCGTCGACCGTAGTGTCCTTTACTTGGACGGGCTCAATACTGCACGGTGCAGTAGAGCCGCTCGCGACTGGCTTCCAGACTGCAAGGGCAGTGGAGCGGTTCCAGGTCGCGGTCCTAGTAGTCGTTGGGGGTTCCTTCCTTCCTTCCTAGTCGGTTGACTGTTTCCTGTGGAACTGAGAGAGCGAGTGATTTGGTATGGCCCGGGGGCCCATATTTGTACTCACTTCCGCGGTTCTCGCCGTGCACCTGTCGTGCACCTGCTTTCGTGTCCACCAATGGACACGCCGCGGACAGCTTTCCGTGAAAGGTGGGGATCTTCCCTTTTCTATTGACCTCTCGCACTCTCCTAGGAGAAAAGCTATCTCCTCTCCTCTAAAAGCCGTTACGGTACGCTCCGTGTTTGTCCAGACTTCAGGGCCGACCAACAGTTTCTGGTTGGCGGCTACTGGCTCGTTAGAGCGCATTCCTGATTGGTCGGCAACCAACCAATCAGAGAATGGCTCAAAACCCATCCTTTCCTTTGGAGTGGATTCTTCGGGTTCCAAACATCATCAGAGTCTGGCCCGGTACCTCACGTATGCGTTCCCGTTGTTTTCGTGTCTGCTAGTATCTTCGAAATCGGCTGAGGGCAGTTTTCCGGCAACGTAAACTTGAATCGATGATTCCTGTGTTTCTGTTTACTTGCCGGTGGTCGGTGGTGATGGTGCTTTGTTTTCTACTCCCATTTAACAGTTTTTCACTATTTTTGGGAGTAGAAAATACCACGTGTTTTCTCTCGTGTTTCACGGTTCCTTGCTGTGAACACGTGAATTTTCACGGCAGGTCGTAAGAGGGGTGCTCTATGCATATACCTCGACTCTTATACAACTGTTTCGGGCAGTATTTCCCGCTTTCATATCCGGTTTGACGAGTTCAAATCTGTCCGTTTTCGGCACCAAAGTTTGTCTCCTAGCTATGTTAGAGCAGGCGGTCGTAGGGAGTCTCGCTCGCTCGGTCTCTGTGTGGGAGCGGGCGGCCGTAGGCCGTCTCGCTCGCTCGGTCTCTGTGTGGGAGCGGGCGGCCGTAGGCCGTCTCGCTCGCTCGGTCCGCTCCAAGCGACGCCTGCGCTGTCTATAAAGGTAACCCGAGGCGATTTTGCCATTTTTCTCGTAAAAATGAGTTTTCTGCAAATTTCTTATGCTTTCTCGGGCACCCTCATAGCGGCCGTAAATCATCTATTTTACGGCCGGCGACGTCGCTACTGACGGCGTCGCAACATCCTCCCCCTCGACACGTCCCGTGTCTTCATTTTCGGCCTCTAGAATTACGGCCACTTTGGTGATGGGTCTTCGGCTGACCCGTCCTGTTGCGGTGCGGAGGTCGACCACTCGTACCAACCCGTCTGCGCCCGGGTGTACAGCGGTTACGACACCTCTAGTCCACGTCCCGCGAGTCGTGTTTGGTTCCGCCATGAACACGACGTCATTGATGGCTATGTCGCGGTTGCGCTCGTGCCATTTCGTTCGTTTGGCTAGAGTGGGAAGGTATTCCTTCACCCATCTCTTCCAAAACTGGTTCGCCAAGGCTTGGCTGAACCGCCACTGCTTCCGTAGGTCCACCCTTTCGTCTGGGGGGCATAACGGTAGCACTGGCTGCGGTGACCCAATGAGAAAGTGACTCCTTTCGCCAGTAGTTCGTCGGCTTGCTTGCCTTCGTTGACGTCTGCGGCGTGGCATGACAACTGCTGTCCATGCTTCTTGGAGCTTCTCACTGCTTCAGTGATCCGGTTGAGCACTGCTGTTTTGCTTCCGGGCTTTCATCCCTTGCTGGGGTATCTCTTGCTTCGGCTTGCTTGCCAGGACCTCCTTGGCCCTCCTCCGACTCCGTTGCATGGTGTCTGCTCTCACCCGTGCTGACTTGCTGGCGGCAATATCGTTGTGGAGACCGTACGCACCTCTGCGTCGGGCACTCCTTGTGCTCCACGTTTTCGCTCGCCAGGCTTCCTCAGCTTGCAACGAGACGTCGGGCTTGCTGCCTTAGCGTGTCGCTTGATGCTCGGCCGCTGTCGCGCTGTGGACTGCGGCCGGCTTCGTTGCGGCTGGTTTCTTTGCTGCCGCTGACTTCCGGGTGGTGGATGCCTTGGCAGTTGCCGCCTTTTTAGCTGGGGCGGACTTTGTGGCCGGTGCGTTGGCTTTTGCCGCCTTCACTGGGACGGACTTCTTGGCCGGTACGTTGGCCTTTGCCGGCTGCTTTGTTGCCGGTCTTCTCGCCGCCGTTGACTCATTAGTCGTGGCGGACTTCAGGGGTGAATGAACCTTTCGCCCGGTCGCTTTCTTCTCGGACGGAGCGCTGTCCGTTTCGAGATTGCGTCCTTGTTTTATGTCATCATGAGCTCTCCGGGCTCCATGACTGACTTGTTGTACTTGTGGCTGAACGGAGCGTGCTTGTCCGCGTCCACCTTGTACTGGGCGGCGATGTATTGCTTGCTCGCCTGCATCGACGAATCTCCGTGCTCCATGAGCTTGCAGATCGTGACGTTGCTTGTTTTGACCGTTAATCACTTGATCGTTGGTCATGGAGGTCCACTCCATCTTCCGCTGCGTTAGGGCCTCTCCCCCACGTGGCGGATTCCGCCGGCGACAACCACTCTCGAAGACTCCTTCGTAGGGGACTGCATTCTCCCTGGTGTCCGCCGGTCTTTCATTGGCTTGCAGCCGGTATCCTTTTTTGTGGACAAGTCGCGATTGCTTCCCTTGACCGCGCTGTTCCTGGTCTATCATTGGCTCCTCTGCCAACGTTTCCAAACCTGCCGTCGGCCTGCAGCTTTTCGGCTGGTTTGGGCGTGTGCCGCTTTGAGGCGGTAGGTAGGAGATCCGTTCCCAGCAACATCTTTCCTCCTCCGTTTCTTCCCTCGTGCAGCAGGGCGGGCCCGTTGCCCATCGGTCGTTCTTTACTTGACTGATGGCATGGAAGCGGCTCCGGGGGGGCCTCTCCCCCTCGTGGCGCGAGTGCAGGCCCGTTTCCCAACGGCCGTTCTCGAAGCGCCCCGTGGCAGCCATTGTTGCCTCCGTATGCTGATGACGTTTGTGTTGTGGCCTCCGTACGACCACATCTGCCTCGTCCGTACGCCGATAGTCGGTGTCTAGTTGATCTCCCGGCTCCTTGTGCGTGTGATGAACTGCCGCTTTGTCCGATTTCTTCTGGACCTGTCCGCTGATCGTCCACCCGAGCAAGCTCCGGGTGGCGGTGGGCAACCCTGGTGGTCCCCAGATGATACTTCGTGGCGCTATGAGTCGGTAATTATCCATACCGATAATCATTTGTGCCTTGCCCCGATATTGCGGAATCTGTATGCCATGCAGATGGGGCCACTTGTCCCATTTGCTTCCCAACGATTCCTGCTCGGGTCCATTGAGCCTTTTAATGGTGTTCACGGACGTCATCTGATGCCATTCTGCGTTCAGGGCGTCCCTCACTTCAAGGTCCACCAGTCGGGAATTTTCCTTGCGTGGTCCCGCCACGCTCTTAAGAACAATCGCGCTCTGCTTCCCGCAGACGCCGATTTCCCTCGCCACGCTGTCCTCAATCAGCGTGACGCTTGACCCTTCGTCAAGAAGAGCGAGTATCGGGATGCTGCTCTTGGGACCCCTTACTAGTATTGAGGCGACGCGCAGCAACCCCTCTCGTTTGGTAACACAAGCCTTGCTGTCTGTTGCTCGCGCCGCTCCGATGTGGTAGCTATAGCCGGTGCCACTCTTCTGGTCTTCTTCCTTGTCTTCCGTTGGCGTTGGTGACTGCGCCGCCCTTCTGCTGTCGGTGAGCAGTGGGTGTGTCGCCTTGGCGGTGCGGCAGTCCCGCGCGTAGTGCCCCCTCTTGAGGCACCGGAAGCAGGCTCCAGAAGTCTGCACCCATCTTGAACGCTGGATTTCTGTCCATTTCAGAAACTTCTTGCACCGTGCGATTGCGTGTCCACGCGTGTAGCACACCTCGCACTTCGGGCCGTCTTCCTTTGGACCGGAAGCTGCGGGCGGTGTGTACTTGGTGTCACTCTTTGGCTGTGGTGCGGACGTCGACTGCTCTGTATCAGCAGTCGTCGCATACACCCGCTTCGGTGCAGGCATCGACTCGTACCCCTTCGGTTTGGACGGCTTAACTCCCCAGTTGGCTCGATTCACCGCCGTGGCCTGTCGCCCGAGTTTGTCCATATACTCTGAGAAATCAAATAATGACGGATTGCCTCCGTGTTTCTCTATAATGGCTTCACTCCAGCCCGACAGGTGATGGCCCGACAGCTTGGCTTCCAGTTCGCGCAGTATCTCCAGGTTATACGCGTACTCTGGCCGCTTCAGGGACCTCATTGAAGCTATGAGGTTGCCAACTGTCACCGTGAAATCGATCACTTCTTCGCTTGTCGATGAAGTGCTGGTCAATGGCCGCAAGCCGCGCACCTGGTTGATAAGGCGCCCGATGAGAAGGTCAGGTCTCCCGAATCGTCGCTCTAGTATCTCTCTTATCCGTGGTAGTTGCTCTGGATCGGAGAGGAGAGCGGACACAGTTTGATACGCCTTTCCCTTCAGGCACCGCTGTAGTCTCATTATTACTTCAGCTCGCGTCAAGATCTGGGTCTGCTGCTCCAGCTGTGACGCGAAGACCAACCACCGTTCTGGGTCACCGTCGAACACCGGCAATTCCCGCGGCAGTGTATGCCGCAAGAGAATCCCTTCGCACGCAGTGGTCGCGTGCGGTGTCGGTGATTGTGGCGGGCCTGGTGCTTGCGGGAAAGCGCCTTCGAAGTTGTCCATATCCCCCGCTCGTTGCCGCTGCGCCGTGTCCCCTACCGCCTGGTTTGAGTGGTCGATCCACTGCGGTATGGGAGTTTTCTCGAGGGGAATCCGTGTGCGTGCCATCGAACGTCCAAGGCTTGGAGCGTCCTCGGCCTCTTCTTCCTCAGCGACGATGATGTCTTGCTCGAGTTCCGTGGCTCGGCGCAGGTCGGCGAGTCTCGCCTGCAGCGTCTCCGTTCGGTTACGGAGCATCGTTCGTTCGGAAGCATCGCGCAGCTCGGATATCTCGTCCTCAATCCGCTGTTTCTCGCGAAATGCTCGCTGTGCTGCCTCGGCGAAGCGACGCTTGCACCTACTGTGCGGCGTCATGCCGCTTTCACGGCTGCATAGACTCGCTGTCCAGTCGGCGGGCCTTCCTGTCGCACCCCCTTGAGTTATAGCGGCTGCATTGTCCACGACGTACGGCGTGCCGCGCTCCGGGTATGCGCCTGCTACCCGAGCTGCTGGCGTTAGTGGCTGCGCGGTCGGTGGGCCCATTGCCCCCTGAGGCGAGTTGCCAACTCGTGTTACCGTGACGCTCGTGGTTGCTAGGTCGCTCATCTGTGAATCTTGGATTGTGACCTCTGTCACGGTGTCGCCGTCCCTCGCAGCGCTGCGGTCAGCTGCTTGTGGGTCGCGACGACTTTTTCCACTACGAAGGCTCATCGTGATTTATTGGTGCACGACGGGAGAGTAACGGTATTTTACTGATGGCTATCCGGCTCGAAGGACCAGCTTCTATGTTGCGCCCGTTGCCCAACATATGCAGTGCCCTGTGGCACGGACCGACCCAGCGCTGTGTGGACCCAGGACTGTAAAAAGAGGTCCACCGCTTGGTCGCCGCTTGCCCCGTAACGGGCGGCCACGACACCTGCTGCAAGCCTCGATACGCCTCAGTCTGTCTCTATTACCACCGTTTTACTCCCCGTCCCCTGCACCAATAAAACACGCCTTCCCTTTCACAAGTGCCAACACGGCATATTATTTTTCGATGAACTTCAATGACACACCATAAATTTATAAACATGAGATCTTAGTCTAGGATGCATAACCAAGTGCATAAGGTGTATAACAAATACATTACATATCGGTATACATAACAAGTATACAGTTTTACAAATCAGACATAAGTATATAATTAACCTAGGTACATAACAACGTTATTGAAATCTTTATTGTAAAGTAAAATCAGTATATAACAATTAATCTTATTTTCTAAGTGTCGCTATCCTGTTCTTCCCGGGCAGCGGGTCGAACAAGATCTTTCGTGGTCGGTTGTCGAGCGGCGTCTCTGTGCGCCTGCGTGCTCCTGAGTGCGCCTGAGTGCGCCTGGGTGCGCCTGTGTGCGCCTGTGTGCGTCTGCGTGTGCCTGACTGCGCCTATGTGCGCCCGTCTGCGACCGCGTGCGTCCGACTGCGCCTGTGTGCGCCGTCTGACCGCGTGTGCGCCGCGTGGGTGCCGCGTGTGCGCCGATGCGCACCAGACTGCGCCTATGTGCGCCCGTCTGCGCCCGCGTGTGTCCGACTGCGCCTGTGTGCGCCGTCTGACCGCGTGTGCGCCGCGTGGGTGCCGCGTGTGCGCCGATGCGCACCAGACTGCGCCTATGTGCGCCCGTCTGCGCCCGCGTGTGTCCGACTGCGCCTGTGTGCGCCGTCTGACCGCGTGTGCGCCGCGTGGACCCGGCTCTCCGAAGGTCCCAACTTGGACCGGCGCTCGAACTCCACGACTGGAGCGAGCGTCCCGTCGACCGTAAATCACGAGTCGGACCGTAATTCCCGACTCGGACCGGCACTCAACTCCCCGAATAGGAGAGAGTGTCTCGTCGACCGTAGTGTCCTTTACTTGGACGGGCTCAATACTGCACGGTGCAGTAGAGCCGCTCGCGACTGGCTTCCAGACTGCAAGGGCAGTGGAGCGGTTCCAGGTCGCGGTCCTAGTAGTCGTTGGGGGTTCCTTCCTTCCTTCCTAGTCGGTTGACTGTTTCCTGTGGAACTGAGAGAGCGAGTGATTTGGTATGGCCCGGGGGCCCATATTTGTACTCACTTCCGCGGTTCTCGCCGTGCACCTGTCGTGCACCTGCTTTCGTGTCCACCAATGGACACGCCGCGGACAGCTTTCCGTGAAAGGTGGGGATCTTCCCTTTTCTATTGACCTCTCGCACTCTCCTAGGAGAAAAGCTATCTCCTCTCCTCTAAAAGCCGTTACGGTACGCTCCGTGTTTGTCCAGACTTCAGGGCCGACCAACAGTTTCTGGTTGGCGGCTACTGGCTCGTTAGAGCGCATTCCTGATTGGTCGGCAACCAACCAATCAGAGAATGGCTCAAAACCCATCCTTTCCTTTGGAGTGGATTCTTCGGGTTCCAAACATCATCAGAGTCTGGCCCGGTACCTCACGTATGCGTTCCCGTTGTTTTCGTGTCTGCTAGTATCTTCGAAATCGGCTGAGGGCAGTTTTCCGGCAACGTAAACTTGAATCGATGATTCCTGTGTTTCTGTTTACTTGCCGGTGGTCGGTGGTGATGGTGCTTTGTTTTCTACTCCCATTTAACAGTTTTTCACTATTTTTGGGAGTAGAAAATACCACGTGTTTTCTCTCGTGTTTCACGGTTCCTTGCTGTGAACACGTGAATTTTCACGGCAGGTCGTAAGAGGGGTGCTCTATGCATATACCTCGACTCTTATACAACTGTTTCGGGCAGTATTTCCCGCTTTCATATCCGGTTTGACGAGTTCAAATCTGTCCGTTTTCGGCACCAAAGTTTGTCTCCTAGCTATGTTAGAGCAGGCGGTCGTAGGGAGTCTCGCTCGCTCGGTCTCTGTGTGGGAGCGGGCGGCCGTAGGCCGTCTCGCTCGCTCGGTCTCTGTGTGGGAGCGGGCGGCCGTAGGCCGTCTCGCTCGCTCGGTCCGCTCCAAGCGACGCCTGCGCTGTCTATAAAGGTAACCCGAGGCGATTTTGCCATTTTTCTCGTAAAAATGAGTTTTCTGCAAATTTCTTATGCTTTCTCGGGCACCCTCATAGCGGCCGTAAATCATCTATTTTACGGCCGGCGACGTCGCTACTGACGGCGTCGCAACATATCAGTTAGCGCAAAAAAACTGTTATTTATATTTTTTAAATTCTCGGGGAATTATTGGACAGTTTGTAAATCGATAAAAAAATATTTTTTTTGATGGGAAATGTCTATTTGTGAATGAACGTGAAAGAATAAATTATAATTAATAAAACAAAGTGTAAAATGGCTACGAAAATCATTTCGAATCGCAGTGAACACACGTGAAAATATTCGGGTTTGCTCTGGTGCAACTTAAGGAACACCTCGATCACAAACGATGCAATAAGCAATGGGCTGTATTTTGGCGGTTCTCCTACTTCGGCATATTTTTCTTGAAAATTATGCAGAAATCAAAGGCTTCCTACACTTCAGTTTCGGTTGGAGACGGTATTTTCTTCTGCGGAGTATTCGATTTGCCACAGCCTATTTGCTTCTTTTGGTATGTCGCCTTTCTCCGATAATCTTTTCAGCTTCTTCTCGGCCTTATCGCGTAGGTCAGCCGCAGTTTCTGGCGATGTCAAAATGGCCGATTTCTTTGGCTTACGGCCCCAGTTTGACTTATTGGCTGGCGTGCCAAATTTCAATGGACAAAAATGTTATCGAACCAAAACACTATTAGAAATTGCCGAAAAACTAATGCTGTGTCAAAATTATGCACGAAAAATCCATTTAACTCATCAAACACAAGAAGTTATGTCATCAAATGTCAAAAACTAAGTGTCCAGTAATACTCCGACAAGGTGTCCAATAATACTCCGAACTATCATTTTTACAAAATGGCGGCGTATAAGTAACACAATGCAAACTTCATAAAAAATTCATTTGTGCGTCGAAGGCTTAAGGTTCCGCGAATATTATTAATATATTTACCTACGTTCGTCGACAACTGTAGTCCAAATAAACAAAATACTAAGTGAGAAAAAAACTTTTTAAGTATCAAATTTTTATTTGCAAGGGCAGCAAGATAACAGTGTGTGTACACAGGTCGAGTGCTAAATGGGAAAAAGCTTATCATGAGACAGTTGGTTGAAACTGTCAAGCATTAAAAGGGAAAAAAATATCGCGCTGTCCAACAATACCCCGTGCCCAATAATACCTCGACTTCCAATATTATAGTAATATGTATCATAACTTTCTTCCTTAATTTTTAAATTTAGTAGGTAGCCAAATATTTATAAATAATAAATTAATATTTTAAGTAGATACCCACCCTTTATTACTTTTTCTAAAGTGCAGAATAAAACATCAATCAATCTACTCATAGTTTATTATGTACGTTAATGGAGAATATAATAAGGAAGTAACAGCCAAATAAAAAAAAAACATTAAAATGGTAGTCAAAGTGATAAGAATACAAGTAAACATTGAAATGATAAAATAAACTGAAAACCAGAAAAAAACAATTTGAATGACTAAAGAAAACAAATTTATAAAATGAAATAAAGGCACAAAGCGAAGAAAGGAGACGGAGACAGGAAAGTGATCCTGCAAGGTGGGGTAGGTAGGTTATATTATGTTATTAGGTTTACGTGCTCCTTGAGCCTGGCCTTGATCGTGGTGATGCTTGGGGCTGTTTTGATATTATTATCAATACTGGCGAATTTAGCACGCACCAAATTAATTATTTTATTTATTTCTTCTACTGTTCCGTCTTTTGATTTTTCCCCTCGTTCGCCTGCCTATAGTTTAAATCGTAGCAGTAGAAGAAAACGGGAAACTACGAAACAAAGCCGGATACCAAACTAAATATAACAGGAGAAGGAAGCAACTGGGAATATTTATTTAATGTTTTTTATATATAGAAATCTAATTCTTTTGTAAACAATGTGTCAAATGCACATAAACAATGAACAAATGTCATAACAAAAATGTAAAAAACAAAAAATATAAACCCTAAAACCGTACGGTTATATTAGGGGTTATTTGACATTTTAATTGAATGAAAATAGATTCTTACCCAGTGGAACTAAAATACAGTTTTTCCACCGATTCGACAACTAGAGCTGTTAACTACAACGGGCGAACCCGTCACCTAAGGAAGTTTTAACGATATTAGATCGTTCTGTCTTCCGTAAGGTGAGCGCAGAAGACTTGGAACGAAAAACAATCCGCTGTCTAGTTACGACACCTGCCCGTTAGAGGCCAACGCCTTACGGCGAGGCAGCGGGAAAGGAACCTAGTGGGCAGCCTCGCCCCCTGACTACCAGTTTGGAAGGATATCTCCGTCTGGAATTAATCTTTAGGATACCCCCTGCCTCCTGACTGGTTACATGACTGAGGTCGATTGCACGGTGCTTTTCCTTATGAAGCGGTGATACGGTGTCTACCGAATCTATCGCAGACCACGGCATCCTTTACCCGGCTTATTGGGCCGGGATCGGGTGGCCGAATTGTCGCTTTAAGAGCAGTTGGGATAATCTAAACAACTACCCCCCACTCTATAGGAACATTACTGTTCCCAGACCCCCCCCCCCCCCCCGTTTGTTAGTCGGAATGCACAATCGATTGGCTGACGCCGCACGGTGCGCAAACCGTTGAAGATCCCCCGAATGTTGACTCCTAAGGAAGACTGGCCCGCAGACCAGCGTCCTACCCTGGTCCTCCCTTTTTCGTGGAGGCCGCCGGATGGGTGTTAACCCGTGATTATGACCGACCCTGAACACATGGGTCTTCGTGGCCAAACTGCAACAGTGCCTATTAGCTTACCACCGGCAGTTACATTTTCGTCTTCAATGGGAATAACAGTGCCACTATCGTGGATGTTGCGTGCCGGCACTTTGCGTTAATTGGGTGTTGGGGCGGGTAGTTCCATTTTACCGCAGCGACGCCAGCTGGCGCAGATCGCAGCGATGAATATTTTGGCGATTTTAAAAATCGCCTGTCCACACATAACTCACTGTGTCCGTTAACTTTTTTTTCTTCTGAACCACAGATGTACGCAGATTCGTTCCCCATCTCCTCAAACTCAATCAAATATATTCCCTCTCACTCTCATCATCAAAGATAATATAATATATACGCATTCGAAAGGACCGTTTTTGCGCGCGAAAATAAAGGGTTATTTGTATAACGACGGCGCAGTGACGGCACTATTCCCGAACCTTTATCTTCTGTATTATCTCCCAAAGATACAATCCCTTTGGTCGCCCCCCACTTTGTCATTTTAATGGGGGGCATTCAAATGACGTAAGCGAATTTTCAGAGGCGCCGTAATGAAACTAATATTCGTCGACGTCGGCGTCGGATGCTAAGGTAAGCGGAAGCACTCAGCCGTCACGTTCACCAAGAACGCGTTTTCAGGGCATGCGCTTCCTGAAATCATCTACAAATGCCACCCCATTTCCTGACAAGAATAACCCTCTTAATATATCTAGACATCTTTATTACCGAATGAGCTACGTGGTTTGGTATTGTTACGATTTAGCGTTATTTTTAGGGTTACTGACGTATATCTGTTTATATTCGTATGTATGCATGTTACAATAATGAGTAAGGGCGGCAAATGTGTCTAAATTCAAAAGCGTGGAAAATTTAAATGAAGATTCGGTAGATTTTAGAGTCTTTCAGCAATATTAATCTCACGTATCATTTAAAGCCATAGCAACATTTCAAAAAATATAGGAGGTAATAAAAACTAATTTTTTAGCAAGTTATGGCGCTTAAATTATGTGTTTGTAATTCTGTGCCACAAAAAAACCCGTTCAAGGTGCATGCAATGTACTATCGCACAAAGTACCTACTATCAATCATCAGAGGGTATTTACTTTCCAAAAGAGGACGATCCGATGTTTATGTTCCCCGTGATCCTTTAACTAGAAAGTTTTTTGAAAGTCTTCGTATTCTAACCCTTCCATGCTTATATACCGAAAGAGATACTTTCGTTGTTAATAACTCATACCACTCATACCCACCCAGACATGATAGCGCCTTTCGCTCGCTGAAGAAATATAGAATAATCGGTACATAGAAAATATTTACTTAATTTTTTTTTATTACTTACATATACAAAAAAGTTCTTTAATTGTTACAGAAGTAAAGAATGTATACATTGTAAAGAACGGTTTGAAATAGACACAACTTACGTAACAAATTGCGCTATGCACACCTAACGAGGCTTCTCTGGCCTGTATCTAGATGCAGATGGTGCAGATGGTGTTAAAACATGAATAATAGTATCAACCTAATTCGAAAAGAAATAATGAATATAGAAAAGGAAGGAAAAAATATAGGTATAATTTTATATATAGGCTCTCCACCGTTTTATATTAACAAATATTTAAATATTTTTTAGATTTAAGTAATAAAATTCACCACACATTATGTGATATAATAAATACAATATGTATTACGTAAATTGTTAAGTAGAATTATTTTACTAAAGGTAGACCTATTGACATTTTGTGTATATGACTTGCAGTTATTCCTATCAATCAATATATCTATCATCTGTCTATCGATGGGTTTCATATCTCATGAAATATCCTGGTCTTTCAAATTAATATATGTGGTGGTTGAAAAATTTTACAGTAGCTTTTGATTGGCAATTGTGAAATATTTTGCTCAGCTATAGATATCACGTATATCTATAGCGGTTTGGTCGAAAAAGGTGAATTTCCTTAAGAAGTGTCGCAATATTCTGACTTAATAGGGAAGATATATTTTAGATTTAAGATCGAGTGTAATATTGACGACCAAATACTAAGAATTTACATTAAGGAAAGGGGTTAATATCCAATAAAATAATTGAAGAATGGTAGCGTGGAATAGCCGCCACTAGGCCTGGAGTCGGGCTTTCTCGAACGTTTAAACGTTGTAAGCAGTGTCGGACACTCCCGTAGTTATTTTTGGGAAAACATAAATCGCGTATATTATATTAAATTGGGCAGTCACCGGCTGCTGCACTCTTGATGGATCAGCTACGTACTTGTCTTTTAGGCTTATTGCATACCTTTAGATGCTATATTTCCTGTCATTTTCTATAATTCCATGCTTATTAACCAGTAATACGAGCGAGTAGCCATAAAAAAAACGCGTTTTTTCCTGTAGACAGTGTTGGCATACACACAGCCTACTCCCGCTGGGTATGTTTACTAGGCACTCCATATAATCAATATATCAACCAACTTCGATCCCATTTCTTTATACTCGAAGGTTATAGAGGTTTGTATCCATAGTCTTGCCTCATAAATATCCGCCCTGAACTTACCAAAATATATTTATTACTGGACTTCCGGAAACTGATTTCATCTTGAATAGAATCTAGTCTTTGTGGTCAAATCATCGAATATCACAATATCCGCAGGACACAGTTTCCTGTTATCGGCCGTATTTTTTATTGTATTCTCTCGCTGCTTTGATAAGATTGTTCCTGAAACCATGGGAGTTTACTGAAGAAACTGACTTCTTAAGGCTCCTCATGATTGAATGTTTATTTTCAGTAAGTTTCCAATCGTATTGATGGTATTCACTAAGTGTTCTTCCCCATTTGATTTAGGAGTTCCTCTACTTTCATCGTTTCGACCCTTTAAATAACGATCGTGTGATTCCATTGTTTGGTTTAGTGTGGTCAATATCGTCTTCTAGTCCTTACATCAGTTTTATCTAATTTTTCATTGATTACCGGTTTTTCGATCCAAAAAGAACATATTGAACATCTTCGTCGACATATATAGTTTATTCTCATTTGCAGGATGAGTTTTTAATTACTGATATCCTTGTAGTGGATGAATCAGTACGACGAAGTAAGCAACTTGTTTTTTTTTGAAAAACAAAATGAAATTAAAAAATTGCTCTCGTACTCGTCGTACTGATTCACCCATTACAAGAATATCAGTAATTAAAAACTTAGCCTGTATATTTCCCCTAGTTTTTTTATTCTTCTGGAAATCAATTTAAAGCAAATGTTTAGTGTTTATTGAGTTGTAAACTAAAGCATAGATGTGTAAATATGACTGGATAAGGCTCTAGCCATCGAAAAATATATGGGCAGCTATTGTAAGCCTGATTTCGCCGTCTTTCATCTCACCGATGAGGTCGGCGTTTTCGCAAGCTATGCGTAAATTGCGTTGAAATGAGTTGCCGCAAAACCACCAGAAACCACGAAATGCCGAATGTAAAAGACGAGCCATCAACTTGAGGGACATTCAATTTATTCTACTCAGCCCCAACCCCTTAAATTATGTATCGGTGGATCTTTGGGTGGCAGGAGAGGCATTTATATAGGACATACATATTGAATGGTTTCGATATTGATTTCCTTAGAAGGATGCGCACGTGTGGATATGTATCTTCACATTTTCCTGTAGATACATGATACATACTTTGAATTAAGGAACTAAACTACAGTTACATATTTCTTCTTGTCCATTTCTTACAAGGATGCAAACATGTGTATATGTATTTTCACCTTTTCTTGTAGAAACACATAATACAGACTTTGAATTAATAAACTAAACCAGATTTCTCTTTTTTGTCCTTTCCTTAGAAGGATGCGCACGTGTGGATATGTATCTTCACCTTTTCTTATAGATTTATGATACAGATTTTGAATTAACAAACTAAACTAGATTTTTCTTTTTTGTCCTTTCCTTAGAAGGATGCACATGTGTGGATATGTATCTTAATATTTTCTTATAGATACACGATACGGACTTTGAAATAACATACTAAATTAGATTTTTCTTTTTTATATTTTCCTTAGAAGGATCCGCACGTGTGGATACAGACTTTGAATTAAGAAACTAAACTACACATATTTTTCTTATGGTCCTTTTCTTAAAAGGATGCACGCGTGTGGATATGTATCTCCACCTTTTCTTGTAGATACATGATACAGACTTTGAAATAACAAACTATACTAGATTTTTCTTTTTTGTCCTTTACTTAGAAGAATGCACACATGTATATGTATCTTCATCTTTTCTTATAGATACATTATACGAACTTTGAAATAACACACTAAATTTGATTTTTCTTTTTGGTCCTTTCCTTAGAAGGTTGCGCACGTGTGGATATGTATCTTCACCTTTTCTTGAAGATACATGATGCAGTCTTTGAATTTAAACTAACAAACTAAACTAGATTTTTCTTTTTTGTTGCAGAATGTTCGCCAATAAATCAAATATCATCGCAAGTGTGAAGCCACCATCGAAAAGTCAGATTGTAAATATTTTTTATTACGTTAATGTCGCTGATATTAAATTATGTATAATTTAAAATAATGAAATATAAATATTAATGTACAAATATACGGAAATCGGTACGATAATACATACATTAAATTCCGTTAAAATTTACAGTTCTTTAATTACACCTTTAAATTCTAATAACTTGTAATATTCTACCTTAATCCGAAAAGCTTTATATTTCAGACGGGAGGATAAACATGGAATGTTTTGTATGTTAATTTTAAGGATTAAGCCGGTATTAAGAGGTGAATTTACTCAGCGAGGCAACCATATAAAGCTTATGGGGAATCAAGACTTAAGGTATTATAGAAGTTTCTTGTTTCTTTCGGTAGTTGCATAATTACATTGTTGTGAAAGTTTTCAGCTCCGAGAAGTAAATAAAGGGACTGATGACATCCTCCATTTTATAACTTCTACTTTAATTGAACTATTTTACTAACAATGATCATAATCGCTGTCAGCCAATAGCGAATGGTTTCGTGCAGCTTGGGCCATAAAATCCATTTTGTTCTCGGATCGGCCCAACTCACAATTCAACTCCTATGCAGAAGCCTCCTCGTGTGGAAGGCTACCCTGGGCATGACTCTCGAGTCTCAGGCCTCACGGCTGGTGGATAAGTTTCTCCTAGTGGGATTGCCTCCCGGCACTACTGGACGGTTTGCGCACCGTTCGGCGACCCCACTCGGTTGTGCACTCTGACTGATTGCTGAAGGAGACTATGGGAATATACTGTCTCCTAAGCAGCGGGGGTGGATGTTGACCTATCAACCACTCTTGAAATGACCATTAAGCTACCCGATCCTGAATTCAGGGCCGGCAAAAGATGCTTTTGGTCCGCGATAAATTCAAACTAAATCACCGCTGAACATACGGCAGGAGGTCGTGCATGTGACTTCGGACCCGTTACCAGTCGGGAGGTTGGAGGTATTCTGATGGTTAATTCCAGATGTAGATAATCTTCCAAAACTGGTAGTCAGGGGACGAGAACGATCGTCACGGCTGAAAGAACAATCACATGTCGTTATACCAGAGTGGGGTGACGGGTTCGCCCTTTGTAGTCGACACCGTCCAACTGTCCGTCAATAACATAGGTACTCTTATCTTCCTCTTTGTACTTCCCATAGAAAAGCTGAAAGATACAGGGTTTCTGCTTTTGTTCGTACATGGGGTGTTTGGGACCTAAAATTTGTTTCTGTGCATCAAACTGAACAAAAAAAGGTAAAAGAAATATTTTCAATAGAAACTCGGAAATGATATTTATAGCCACTAGCTGATTGTTAACATTCTGGAGCATTCTAGAATGTTCTAGAACATTCAGGAATATTCTGAAGCATTATCGGTCTTCTCATAAGAACATATTATGTTGACCATTTCGCCACATTTCGCCACCACTCTATCAAAGTTTCTTATTATCGTTGGGAGACCAAGGCCTATCTACCACCATAATTACGAGTGGGTGGCACTGATTGGTCGTGGAGAAAAATGAGTTTATACTTGAATTAAGAAAATATGATGTCCAAATCATTACCTTTTGGTGTTCGGTTTCATAGACAAAATCACCTCTTTGAATAAAAATGATTTTAGGTTCCTAATATGCCGTATAAAGTAATATCGTAACATTAGCACTAGGTATAGTTACGATTTTAACATAAAAACGACCGATTCAATAGTGATTTCGGCAGCGTCTTCTGATGATGATGGATGGTAAATAAGAGCTTCTAGTATATTATATAAAATATTTAGGTAGTATGAAAATAAAATGTAATAAGAATCGTATTGAATGTGAAATTACCAAATCTACACATATAGCACACAAAGACGAAAGAATGAAATTTCCTATTTATTCCCTTTTTAAAGTTCTCGTGCTCGTTTGGGTAAAACTAATGAGAAGGCGGTGTCGGAAAAAGGACGAAAGGAAATTTTCAGTGGGGCGAAAGATATTCCGGAAAAAAACATCCTATTATCTTGTCCGAGTCAGGATAACACGAGACATAAAATGAATTTCCCGTCTCCGAAGCGCCGGACCCTAATTTTTTACGTATCTCTCGGCGATCTCCCTTTCGCCATCTTTCTTGAATATAAATTTACTTATTTTCCATGACAAGCTTTTATCCCTCCGCACTTCGCATGCGGATTTGTTCAAAATGGGGGTACATCGTTAAATTAGCTGGGCTATTTTGTATGATGATCCTCGACCGCCTTTTCGTCGATCTTCTAATATCTGTTTGAGTGGATCTCTTGAAGAGGATCTTCAGAATCTCTTCACATTTAATCTATAATAAAAAAAATGAACATTTTGCGAATAATTGTTTGTCTATTGTAGGTATTGATAGGAGCCCGCAAATCTTTTCACGAACACTGTTCTATCCATGTGTAATAAAATATTTATATCGAGGCCACAACCTAAAAATTTGCAAAACTTACCATAAAAATTTGCAAAACCGATTTCCTAAAGAAAATCCTATTTTAACTATTTTACAACAAATTTATAGGGCATAACATTATCGTTTAATAAATTAAAACTATGATTGAATGAAAACGCGTAATATACTGTTTTTCCATATTCGGTATAACAGGGTTAAAGGTCTCCAGCAAAATTGATTATTATAGATACGACCTTTCAGCTTGAGGCCCACAATATTATTATAGAGTAGGTATCCATAATTTTATTATTATTGGACAAGTCGCATTATTATTTTAGAATAAAAAATATATAAAAAGAAAGCTATAAAATTAAAACTATCTATATATTTTAAAAAACTTAATATTTTTTGTCTAATTTATTACTGTAATAAAATTACTCCCTAATCCGTTTCTTTAGGCCGGCCTCAGACGGGCAGTCAGGACCGACCGCTTCAAGTGCGACTGCATAGCGAAGTACAATCTTCTATTCATTGGAATACACGACACCGCTTGAGCAGTCGCGACCACTGGGGGCGGTCAGCAACATGACGAAATTTCATCGTGCGGTCAAGCAGTTTTAAGACGTACACTGATTTCTCGAGCTGTTTTGATTGCTCTAGCGCAGTTACCCCATGTGTCATTCACCCATCCACCCCTAAAATAATATTAAAAATCATCATCACTTCTAAGTTCCATAAACAATGAAATCGCCCATATTGTGGTGTTAATTCCAAAAATGAATGAACCCAGAATTTTCCTAGCTTTCTACACCGTCGTCTGCGCCTAAGCAAAAGCAGCACTAGTAGTGCTTCCTAAAATGGATTTTGAGCACTACTGTTGCTGAGAAGCACTACTGACTTTGAGAAGCTTTACATAACAACTGCAGTTGAATTATCAACTGCTCCAGCGCGGTTGAAAACGACGGCTAGAGCAGTTAACAGTGTCTGCTCAAGCAGTTGACAATGACTGCTCGAGGTACCCGTGTAAGACCAGCCTTAGTCTTTTCTGGTTCAGGTTCAGGTAATGCGAAGTAATTAAGGTAGAAGCCGAGAGATGGCGCTGACGGAGAGTGACGCTTGACTAGGCCCATCGGATTTATTCCTGACGAGAAGAAAGAACGGAAAAAAAAACAAAACGGTTAAATGGTGAATGTCAACACATATAGCGTAACACGGCGATTTATATTTGAAACGCTGCTTTCTACTTATATGAGAGTAAGGGGCCACGGCATGTACCCTATGACACTCGGAAGGACAAAACGATTCTAACAATACGACATACATTTAAATCAGTTCAAGCGTTTAGGAGTTATGGTGGAATAAAGAAACGGAAATCATATATAGATGAATCGTAATACTCCTTTTGGACAGTCGTGTAAAAAGATTCCCTACATAGTCCCAGAAGTCTATATGCATACCTCATTTCCAAACTTTCCACTCTAACATTTTACTTAGTATAAATTCAGCCATATGACAATGTAATCACAGAGTATATCATTCGGCGTACGTGAGTCTCGCGTTTTATGGGAACGTAATTTTAAATTAACGGACCGGCGAAGTTTCCAACTCGTGTACTGCGAGAGAGCCACCTCTCGCCACACCCGCCCTAGCGACAAAATAAACTTTATATGCCATTATTGCAAAGTACGGCGGATCTACCGACGCCCATAAAGTAGATTATAAAAAAAAGTTTACCGCGTATTTGATATCCTACCCTCTGGCGACTTGGATATCAAGGCTGCATCGACGATACAGCCAAAAGGAAGCAACACAACTTTCTCATTACATTTTTATAGAATAATAAATAGTAGGGTAAATAGATCCTTCTCCGATATAGACGACGATAATGGGCCCGATTGCGTTTCTTTGTGAACTAAGACTCAAATTAGTTCAAGTGAACGAGATAAAGCAATACGTTAGAGCGGAATATGAAACGAACGATCTACGATAAAAACTACCTGTCGAACTTATATTCCTCCTAATAAATATGAACACCTTTTGTGGGTAGTTTTAATGCGAAAAAGTGACAACCATTCATTTCACATTCCGCTCTAGCGTATTGCCCTGTCTCGTTCATACGAACGAACTTCCGATTTTAGTTCACGAAGAAACGAAATCGAGTCCAATATATATAAAACTTTATTCCGCATGGACTTTTGGAAATATATAACTTTATTTTCCATACTAATCTACTTTTGAAATCTTATTCAATTGCTTATATATCGAAGAGTGATCGGGTACGCACATGTGCTATTATATAGATCGCAAATGAACGGGTATCGCATGCTCTTAAACTAACTCTATTTGCATACACACCGTACAGGATAATTTATTAAAAACATACTTAAAATTGTTGTTCGTAATCACACAACAAACCTATCAAGGAGTAACAATTTATGGAAAAGTTTTTTCTTGACTTTTTAGATATTACAAAAAAATATTTGTACAAGAGATTTAAAAAATTTAGTTTTTCATTTGGACATTGGTTACTAAGTAATCGCGTTTTTAGCTCAACTTTCTGATATTCTCCTTTTTTTTCTCAGTAAGCTGAAATTGATATTTGGGTTGAGTAAACCTGGGATAAGCCTTTTTTTTAGTCAAAAAGGTCAACATAAAAAAAACGTATATGACTTCTAACTAGTATTTGGGTTAAGATAATCTCCTGTACAAGCAATCTCCTAATATCCAAAATCATATGTTATAAAAAAAAATGGGAAAATAAAAATCTTTGTTTAGTTTCGCATAAAGTTACGCCTTATAAAATTTGTATTCTGTGGTCCAGTCTGGAATACTCCTGTATATTATCGAAAAGTCACATTTGTAGTCCTCTAAGAGTGATATAGTCCTCTAAGAAACTGAATGATGTATTTTAGCAGAACCAGATTGGAAATCAATAATCTAAACTGCAGAAGCGTTCACCTGGTTTATAGTATCCACATATACTTCATACGATGATATGCCCCAACTATAATCATTGAATCTTACGCGCATCTCGAGAAACGGATCTCACAGGGAAATTCGTATGAAATTCGACGTTGTAAATCAACTAGTTGTGCGCAAAAATCAGAAAAAAAAACAAAAATAAAACAATTTTTTTTGTATATTTGAAGCGGCTGGTTTTAAATAAGTTTGAGAAGGTTTGAATGCGATGCGCCATCTAGCAGCAGATCAAATATCGCAAATATTGTTTACCGCTAAATGCCGCAGCGCGCTAAATGCTTTATATATATATTTTTTTTAAAGTTTTTTTTATGATATTTGAAATGTTTTAATATAATGTTGCTTTTTTGCTCGTGCTAATTTACCCACTACAAGGATGCCACTAATAAAAAAGTAATCAATTTTAAATTTAAAAATAATATTTCAGTTGTTTGTCATGCATTTTTAAAAAATAATATTCATTCAAATAATAGGTTCTACAAATCTAACAAATTAAAACGTTTTACTAAAACATGTTTTACTTTTGTAACATAGAAGCAATATCCACGGATATTTTTTATTAATAGGACAGTTTATTAGTAATGAGCGCATAAACAAAAAAAGACCTATAACCACCATGTAGAATTTTTAAAGATTTTTTTATCAAAATGGCATTGATATTTTTAAAAAAATAGAGTGTAATAATTTCTAAACCGTTAAACATTGCATAACAACATATGCGGTTATTTCAACAGGAAATTACCCCTCCAGTCGTCTCTTTTCGGTTGGATCATGACTTACGGGACATCCTGTATTTTACAAGCAGTCATACCTCCTCCACGTGTCTAAATGAGCCACTAAACAAGCACCCACTTTAGGTTTGCTCGCTATAAGCGTTTCGGCTGTTTAAGCAAACTTGCTTGGCTGCGATGCCGCTTGAGTACGAAACTATGGCCAACCTACCCGAGATTAAATTCCTAAGACGCGTTCATAATGTATCGCTCGTGGGTAGTAAATTATTTATTAATACATAGCCTACTACTCGACGAAATAGTTAGAAAATTAATATCTTGTAACGTAAGCGCTACTTGACTTAAGCGTACCGAATAGAATGGTCATAAAAGACGTCTACAAACAGGGGAAGGTTCAGTGATTTCACAGAGTACGCCCAGAAAATGAGGAGACTCCCAGAAATTTGGAATAAAAACAATCATAAATAGCGACCAGATATCTGTTGTGGGCAGTGTATTTTTTGTAGGATTAGCACTTAGTCTTTGTTTCGTAGTTTATGCATGAAAAAATACAAGAAAAACATGTTTGTCCAATTTATAATATAAAACAAAGTCGGGTTTGTTCGAACACTTATAACTCGAGAACGGCTCCACCGATTTTCATGGTTTTTTATTTGTAGTATTTGTCTCCGTCCCGAATAGCAGAATAACTATTAAAAACCAAAATTGGAAAGTTGACGAAAAATTTAAATAAAATAAAAAACATTTTTCCATACAAAATGTAAATTCGTGTTTTTATCATGGTCAGTTGTAAGGGGCATGTTCACGTGTCGGCAAATCATCCGCTTTAATTGTTCTTGCGCCTGATAAAAAACAAAAAAATATCGTATATCACAAGGTGCTTCAATGAAGAGAATGAGACCGAGTGCATCCCATGCTGCACAATAAGTAAATAGTTTAATTCAATCATGTCTTGCTGACACGCGATTGATATACTTATCTTTTGTACTTTTATATTTATTTTTGTGTTATTACCTTAATAAAGTAGTGAACTTAGTATTTATTTAGTACTCATTGTATTACTTTCATAAAATCATAAATTAAGTTCAGCTAATCTGTAACACGACATTCATTGATTGTTAGGCGGTACGAAGTTCGCCGAGTCAGCTAGAAGCTTAATAAAATATCGCTAGAATCAATTGCCTTGTTTATTTGTTTATTATTTCATTGAAACTTTAACTAAAATCGATGGTGGTGCCTTTTAATATATCTTTCTATATAATAATATGTAGCTATTGTAAGACCCAACCTCTGACTGATGAGATATTGCTTGGGTCTATCTAGAACAAACCTTCGATCTTTCAGGGACATGGAGGAGAGAAAACGCAATCAGAGGTAATAATCGACAAATCTAGGACTGCTTACTCAAAACGATACATCAACCAAACCTTTTTTTATACAGGAGGGATATTTGTATTCATGTAACGTTTCCTGAGATTTTTTTCTGTAAACTTATTTTTTATTTTTTATTTTATACTTTATCCTATTTTGTATAATTACATAAAATAAATTTCATATTATTTTAACACATTAAAAAAAATAATAAAAAAAACCGTGAAAGGGATTTATTACTATTATTACGCGAATTACTTGTCAGGATTACATCACCCCACTAGGTATACGCCTGAGTTGGGGTGATGGATATAAAGTTCTGTGGTATTTGCTAAGCCTGTGCGCCTTGCCTGCTGTACTTCTTCCGTCTTATATAAAAACATTACGTAATATAATTAAGTATAACATAATATAAATAATATAATATAATATAACCTAACATAATACAATATAATATCATATATTATAACATAATAAAATTTAACTATGTATATCTGTATATCCATAATTTACATCTGTATATCCTTTAATTTGTGGTTAATATTTTGATATATCATACTTTAGCATTCATCTCTAGTATAATTCGATAGCCAATGAGACACCCTTACATTGGTAATTAGAAAAAGATATTATAAAAAGCCTTGAGACACACTTACATTGGTAATTATAAAAAGCGACCTTATTGATAATCCTATTAATAAAAATGCAGAGTTTTGTCGAAACGATATATTTGCAGTATTGATACTTCTGATAATATAGTAATATATATTTTCTGTAACTCTTAGTCTACCCTGGACAACGACGGTTGCAACATCGCTGAAACATGGTGTACTTAAACTTCACGCGGCTTACCGCGTGAAATGTGTATCCTATTATCTTCGTTTTTATCCTATTTTTAGGTATGTCGCTGTCCTTCTATTTAATTTTAACATTACCTTTTTTCGAATAATTAGTTCCTCCACTTTTATATAAGACAAATGACTTCAGCATCTTGGTATTATCATATCCTTCATTATAATTTCCTTCAATATTATTCCCATTATATCTCTGAATGACAACTTGGCCAATATCACAATATAAACACTTGAAAACTTCATATTTTGCGCCTACTAATGCATACGTTTTTGTATGATTTTATAAAAAAATCTTGTCTGATGTCTCCAGCGCTGAGAGAGCTAGAGTACACGAAACCATTAAAATCTCATTAATAAATACGATTTATATTCAATTTAAGAAAACAAACCAAATTGTAGGAGGGGCGTCCCGGTATGTACTTTAAGAGGGAGCGTACCCCCGGGAAGAAAACCTTTCTATTATCATCTAAAGACAAGTATCGTTAAGTATTTTATATAAACAGTACATCCGAAAATGGCAAAATCTTAATCTGCCGGTATTTACCTCGAGCTCCAATCATTTTCTAAGATTAATACAATATTAAAATGTATTTCTTATAAAAAAATAAATACATATATATACGGTATCATATACGAATTGAAGATTTTCGAAATGCGGATATTTGCCATTAGATTTGAATGTTCGGAATTAGGAAAACTACGTAATTTGGTCCTTATAGATCTTGTAACTTCTGGGAAACAGTGGGTACAGACTTACACACAGATACACACATGCATTCTCATACATACAAAAACGCACATAGAGACATTTTCACGAAATCAATTTTTGGATTTTCACGATCTCAAAACGTGGAGATTGGGTTAAAATTCAAATGCTAAGTTTAATTGAATGCAGATGTAGTTTTTTTTTCACCTATTTAATTTTATTATTTGTATTTCCTTATTACTTTTATCAATTACCTTATGAAGATACTTTGCCCGGTGGTATAGTGGTTAGGTCGCCTGATCTTACATTGTAAGATCCCGGGTTTGACTCCCGAGTGAGTGAGTGTTCATGTTGAATCATGTTGTTCTAACAATAATAATAATATATGAACGACTTTCGAACTTTATATAAAAATAATAGGGCATACGTGCAAAATAGCTGCCGTGCTAAGAATAGTCTGGCTGACTGAGCCTAGAAATGAGAGGTACCATAAATGATTTGACTTTAATATATTCTTTATTTTATCACACGCTTGATTATAACGAACTTTCGACCTGCTTTGCTTGAAAGTTCCTTCGACCCACCGAATTCGCCATCTTGACGTGTTCCGTCTGCCGCACTGCTTCACAAGTAACGCTCTCTTCTCACCATTGGCGCGAGTAACGCACTCTTATAACGAAACGACCTTTTAATCTTCTAAGATGCTCTAACCTATAGTAAAACAGAAATCGTTAAAAGAATAATAAATAAATGCTCTGACATATCATGTATTTAATGTACTTACTTAATTTATTTCTTTCCTCATTGTTATATAATGTATTATGTATTGTATATTATCATGTATTTATTTATTATCTATGTAAATGCGAAAACGTTACAAATACCAATTAAGTTAATAATTGTCTTAACTTTAAATCTTGTAATGAAATTATCTTTATCGAACAGGTATTTTATTTTGATAAGGGCTGTCAAGTTTATAAATAAAACAAGCTGTCAATCGATGGCACTAATTATGGAATATGATATCGGGCAAAGGCTGCCATGGCTACGTTGAGAGGAGCGTATTGTGGGGTTTTAATATTCGATTACTCTATCGCATAAATCGTGCCCGATTTCTTAAATGCCGTGGGCGATGTTGGCCTTTAGGGGCGCCAAGATGTAAAACGAAAAAATCGTAGGATCACACTTGCTGAATTATTACGAGTTACGTAATTGTAAATTATATGACAGTAGGTAGGTAAAGGTCTTAAATATGATTAAGGTTTCATGTTGTTAAACTTATAAAAACTATGAGAGCTACGTGGTAAATATCAGTGAAAAAGAAAAAAATGCTTATTAAAACATTTATCTACAAAGGCAATCTATTTAATCTCAAAGTAACAGGTCGAAGATCATTTCAGGTAAACGAAACCCTTTCAGAAAATACACATTTCTCATAAAATAATATTCAGTAAAATATCATTCCATTTTGTTTCCAATTGATGTTTCTATTTTTTTTAATTGTAAAAATTTACAAAGGCTAGGTTTTTTATATCTTCTATTTTACGACAATCTGGAGTCCCAAGTGCTGCGGAACTATTCCACCTTGCGAAAGATAGGCAAAAAATAGGCAGAGCTGAATGCCAAGCTTCTCTAGTTGGAGTGGCACCCAAAGAAAACGAAGAAAGAGAGAGTGAAAGACAAGCTTTTATAAAATCTTGTCCTCGATCTTTACAGTGAGGAACTAGCTAACTACTTTTCAAATGACATAACACAATTCCCCTATTGGTATTACCTCTATTGACGTTGGAGCCAGACTGGTCTAAGTGACATTTTTAGCAAAATAGACTTTTTTGCATAATACTATATCAAATTCATAATTCTTTCATGCCACACTAATCTAAGGACTCTTTAGTGATATTTTCCTTAATAAATCGCAACATCTCAATATAAAATTGGTGCGATCTGCAAAATAATAGAACGCTATAGTGATCTACGTAACAAACTGCACTTAGATCACAATGGTCCCAATTTTACTAGAGTTGAAATAGTTTTCGGTTAAGCAAAATGAACTAAGTGCAATACAGGAAAAAATTTATTTATTCCTGAAAGCTTACAAATTATTTTTAGCTTACAATTACAATTAAGCCTGAAACAAATTATTTTTATATACCTAAGCAGATACTTGCAAAACTGAAGAAGACTTCGAAAAGGGCATAGCTATAAGAACACAAAAAGATGAGCATATCAATCTTGCAGGCGAAGTAAGAAACATATTAAATCACTTTAAAGGTAAAGTCAAAACCGATTAATCTTTATTGGTAGCCACTTTTGACCTAGAACGAACACTACCTCTTCCTTATTTGAACACGGGAGAGGTTTATTATTTAAGGCAACTGTAAATGCTCAATTTCGGCATTCACGCTTATATAAAGGAAGGAGAAAAAGTCGTTATGAATATATGGCCAGAACATTGTGGAGCCAGAGGCTCTGAAGAAATTATGTCCTCACTGTATTACTTTCTAGAAGACACCGTACCGGATACCGTAAAATCCCTGTGCTTTTTTAGCGACTGTTTTTAGCGAATGCTTTGCACTTTATGATGTTTCTGGTCAATAAATGTCCATATCTACAAACGATAACCATGCACTATCTTATTAGTGGCCATACTTACCTGCCCAACGACACCGACTTTTCATTCATAAGTCGTGAACAAAAGAAAAGACTGATATCTATACACCAGAAGATTGGATGAAGCTCGTCCGTGACTGTAGGAAATAGAAACCCTTTATAGTTCGGGATATGAAAGGCAAGTTTCTTGATTTTGAAAGCCTCACAGGATTATTTAAAGATTATCTAATAACAATTACATTAAGAGCAGGAGCAAAAATTTCAAAGATGCGTAAGATAAAGTTGTGTAAAGATTCAAGCTCACTAAGTTACAATGATGATTACACCGAAACTTATTAAAAGGTTGACCTGAAACCAGACGGTATGTATCCCAAAACTTTTTTTTAAACCTCAAGAATTATATACCGGATAAAGCCCCCGAAGCTCGATCAACATCGTACCAAAAAATGCAAGACATAAAAACAACTATCAAATTCATTCCACCCATCCATCACCCGTTTTACTTGACATTACCACGTGTCCCTAGAAGAGGAGGCGGTGATGAAGCACCAGGCGATGACAACCTATTGCCTGTTGTAGGGTGATGATTAAGGTTTGGTTTATCTTATGATGCCAAAGAACATGTTTTTTTTCCTTATAACTTTAATAGTTTTTTCCTAATTTTTCAAATGTCTTAAATACCATAGTGATCTAAGTGATTTTATTTTCATAAAACTAAAAATATAAGCTTTATGTAATAAAACATTTTAACAAAACTATTTTCTATTATATTTGACACTCATCAGGATAACACTTAACTTAAAAAACTAATAAAAGGCTCATAGATTATTAACAGCAACCTCTAACGCGTTTACCTCATTTTCTCAGAAATATACTTTGTGGCTTAGACCACTCTGGCTCGTCTATTTAGGTCTAAATAGAGGTCGTCTAAATAGAGGTCTATTAGGTCTAAATAGAGGTCTATTTAGGTCTAAATAGAGGTCTAATAGACATCCAGGTCGTCTATTTAGGTCTAAAAATCCTCTATTCATCAATTCCTGCATCGTAATAGGTAGGGACCCAATTAAAGAAAAATCTCAAAGAATGGAACCCTCAATTCAGGCAGGGAGGAAAATTATACGATAGGTACAGACTGGGCTCTGATCGCAATGTTAACAATGAGTTTGTTAGTGAAAAAATGCTACAAAAAAAAATACGTAGTGGAAAAATATCTAAATATTGCATCATATTTTCTTTCGAGTTTCATTCTTCTAATGTTAACTATTTATACTCTAGAGCTAGGATCTATCTTTGAAAGGAAATTACATTCTTCATTGCGTGTGTAAACTAATGAAGCAAAAGCAGGACGAATATAACACGTGACTGACTACGTGTATTCCACCGCGCTCGATGTTTAATCGATTGAATATATAGGAAAAACGACGAAATAATTGGCGATAAAAAATAGGCTAAATCTCTGATGCCTGATCATGTATCGTGTCGTATCATATTTTTTATATAGGGTGACTGTAAATACCGACCTCATCTCCAGGAATTGTTGCTGTGGAATAAATAATTTAGTATAATATTTTACTAGATGTTTAAATTGTAAATTGTAATTTAATTCTGAATTGCTTAAATAAATAAATAAAAGCTGTGTTTAGCAGCTTCACAGTAGAAAGTCGAAAGGAAATTCACCCGCATGCTGTCGTACAAATGTGGCCTTGGGAACAAGCTAAACAGTTATGAGGATCGGTTGTCTTATTTTGAAATGCTGTCATTAAAGGAACGTAGAATAAGTGCAGACATCTCGTGTCTCTACAAACTTATTAATAACAAGCTAGACAGTCCGGCCAGCTTAAATAAAACTCCAATCCGCGTTCCCCAGAGGCATTCCAGAAATAATAACACATATGCCAATCTATTACATGCACATAATTTATCGTATAATAAACCTATAAGTAGGATGTGTCGCGCGTTCGATATGAACTGCCAAAGAAATGACATATTCAATGATACCTTTGCGAACATCAAAAAGTCCATACACTCTAAAACATACACTCAAAAATATATGTACATATGTATGTGTGTGTATATGTATATATGTATGTGTGTGTATGTATATGTATATGTGGATATGTGTGTATATATTTATGTATGTATGTGTGTATGTATATGTATATGTATATATATATATATATATATATATATATATATATATATATATATATATATATATATATATATATATATATATATATATATATATATATATATATATATATATATATATATAAATATATATATATATATATATATATATATATATATATATATATATATATATATATATATATATATATATATATATATATATATATATATATATATATATATATATATATATATATATATATATATATATATATATATATATATATATATATATATATATATATATATATATATATATATATATATATATATATATATATATATATATATATATATATATATATATATATATATATATATATATATATATATATATATATATATATATATATATTTATATATATATATATATATATATATATATATATATATATATATATATATATATATATATATATATATATATATATATATATATATATATATATATATATATATATATATATATATATATATATATATATATATATATATATATATATATATATATATATATATATATATATATATATATATATATATATATATATATATATATATATATATATATATATATATATATATATATATATATATATATATATATATATATATATATATATATATATATATATATATATATATATATATATTTATATATATATATATATATATATATATATATATATATATATATATATATATATATATATATATATATATATATATATATATATATATATATATATATATATATATATATATATATATATATATATATATATATGTATATATAATATCTAGATTAGAGCCTTATTAACGGATGCATTGTAACAATAACAATTTTTTTTTTTCTCTGGTCGTAACGGTCTCCGTTCCATCGGGTTCAGAAGAGGGAGGAAGAGAGAGTGCACCCGTGGTCGCGCGCCCACCTGTGCACTATAATATAGCCTGCGCACTTGACTGCTTCCGAACAGTGGACTCTGAGAAGACTAAAGAAGTCACTAGAATCTACAATGCAGTCGCTATGGCCGAACACGGCTAGAAGGATATATATATATATATGTGACAATATTATAGGATAGTAGGTTAGAGCATATTATGTAAGGCACTATGTTATTAATGAAATGTACCACCTACTATCTGTTTCGTTACAAATAAATAAATAAATAAAATAAATTTGAAGCGGACTCTTAGTACCGCCGAATTACTTCCTCTTCTATAATGTATCTTGCTTATGTCGACGAGATTTGGTGTTAGGATCGCAACGATTTGTACATAGTCTGTTCAAATAATACCTAATCAGAGGGGTGACTGCCTAATTTGTCAGCAACCCTCGTCCCCGTTCGTTTACGTGACAAATACCGACAATTCCGATTGGGACAACACCGCGACGCGCGACGAGATTGTCGCGCTGGCATTCCAAATATTTATTTATCAGACCCATGCGTTTCACAGCCATTTGTCACGTGACCTCTGTCCGAGCGTGTTGCGCCTTCCTTCAATCACTATATACTTCAACATATTGTATATCCGCGGTGGAAATGAAAAGTTA